>CM049846.1:33756940-34074440 GCA_027422415.1 Schizothorax lantsangensis | reverse complement strand
CCTTTGTGAAAAAGAAGTACACTTTAGCATGCTTTTAAAAAGAGTACTATAGAAAAAAATATTATGGTAAATAATATACTTTAAAGAGTATATACTGTTAATACACTTAATTGCATGTTATTTACAATTAAATGAAAATGTTCTATAATTTAAACTTATATTTAAAAAAAAAACGTATATGTTTATTAAACTTATAGTAAATACAATTATATTTGAACTTAAGAGTGCTTTTTGACACACTTAAGTAGGTCTTCAGTACATCTTTATGTAATTTCTTTATTACTTCTCATGCCTTTGAAATATGTGACCCTGGACCACTTAAGTCACTGGGGTATATTTGTAGCAATAGCCAAAAATACACTGTATGGGTCAAAATTATCGTTTTTTTTTTCTTTTATGACAAAAATCATTAGGATATTAAGTAAAGATCATGTTCCATGAAGATATTTTGTAAATTTCCTACCATAAATATATTAAAACTTAATTTTTATTAGTAATATGCATTGCTAAGAACTTCATTTGGACAACTTTAAAGGCAATTTTCTCTGTATTTTGATTTTTTTGCACTCTCAGATTCCAGATTTTCAAATATTGTCCTATCCTAACAAACCATACATCAATGGAAAGCTTATTTATTCAGCTTTCAGATGATGTATAAATCTCAATTTTGAAAAAATGACACTTATGACTGGTTTTGTGGTCCAGGGTCACATATAGTTAAAGTGTTACTGCTGAATGTACTGACAAACATTTATAGTACAATAAAATATACTTAAATGTCATTTCTATTGAAAAACATGTCACATTTAAAAAATGTGTAAATACACCTGACCTTTCTAATGATGAAGTTGCAATTTAGTACCACTTAAGTCACTGGGTATATTTCACCTCCTCTTCACTCTGCTGACCCACGACTGCACACCGTCACACAACTCTAACCTTTTCATTAAGTTTGCGGATGACATGACTGTGGTGGGTCTCATTAGCAACAGAGATGAGACAAACTACAGGAGCGAGGTGAGCCGCCTGGCCGGGTGGTGCAGGGACAACAATCTCTCTCTGAATGTGGAGAAGACGAAGGAGATTGTTGTTGACTTCAGGAGAGTGCACACTCAGCATGCTCCTCTGACCATCAACGGTGCGACTGTGGAGAGAGTGAGCAGCACCAAGTTCCTGGGTGTGCACATCACAGAGGACCTCTCCTGGACTAACAATACTGCGGCACTGGCCAAGAAAGCACAGCAGCGTCTCTACTTCCTCCGCAAACTCAGAAGAGCCAGAGCCCCGACCCCCATCATGTGCACCTTCTACAGAGGCACCATCGAGAGCATTCTGACTAGCTGCATCACTGTGTGGTATGGCGCCTGCAACGCGTCCTGCCGCAAGTCCATTCAACGGATAGTGAGAGCAGCTGAGAAGATCGTTGGTGTCTCTCTCCCCTCCCTCCAGGACATCTACAGCACCCGTCTCACCCGCAAAGCCCTCAGCATTGCAGGTGATCCCACCCACCCGACACACAGCTTCTTCAGTCTGCTACCATCAGGGAGGAGACTGCGGAGTCTCCAGGCAAGGACCAACAGACTGAAGGACAGCTTCATCCATCAGGCTGTCAGGAAGCTGAACTCCCTCCCGTCCTTGCCCCCCCTCCCCTCTTTTACCCCACGCAACACTGAACTCTGACACTACGACACCCCCCCCCCCCACCCCCAGGACCTTCCACCCCCCTACAAACCCCCACCAGTCCTTTGTGCACACTGGATGATCTCTACTCATCCAGACTGTAAACTACCTCTTCTGACTCTGATAAAAGACTGTTCTTTTTTGCTTTTACTTTTGCACTCTATCTGCCATGTGCCCCACTTTATCTGTCTCTTTTTTTTTTTTTTTTTCTACAATGTCCTCATTTGTATATCTGTATAGTTTGTATGTACATATGTTTAAACTGTATTTATCTGTATTTGAACGTCTATTGTCAGTGTTTAATGTTAACTGTATGCACCAAGGATCTGAGAGTAACGCAATTTCAATTCTCTGTATGTATGTACTGTACATGTGGAAGAATTGACAATAAAGCAGACTTGACTTGACTAGTACTTTTAAAATATATCAACTTTAAATGTAATATCAAATAACACGCTACAGTTAAAATGATCAAGTTCTTTACATGTGCTTTATTATGCTAGTCAACACAATAAAATAAGCATACTTCTTTAAATCTTTAATCTGATTAATTATTAAAAAGTGCACTTTTAAAAACTAAACTTAAGTGCTTAAGTGTTAAAAACAGCAGTCATGAAATGAAAAAAAGTTTTAAATACTCTTTTATTTTATTAATCTTATATTATCTGCGAGTACAGTTTTTAAAAAATGTAGTTTTAAGATTTGAAAAACACTACAAGTGTGCATTTAAGCACACTTCTTTTTCACAAGGGCCTGCATGGTGGCAGCATTGAAGAGTCAGTAATTAGCCTTTGCATATCTTTGATTGGCTCTGGTTCTCAGCGGTGTGATGTGATTGGTTGATTGCACTGCATCTGCATGGATGTGAGCTGTTTGATGCATAATAAATGCATACTGGGCAGCAGGGTGAGTGCGTCATGCACTCATTATTTTTGAGGGGGCACGAGTTGGGGGGGGGGGTCGTCATGTGACACACAGCAGTCACAACAGCACTTATGTTTTATTTATTTTTTCCTTTTTATTCGAAACATTCCCAAACACATTAACTATATCATGAAATATCTTGATTCTCACCTTTATAGATTATGTTGATCTAGTGGGCGATGGTCGAAGTAACCTAATAATGTAATCTATTAACTATGCATAACAACTGTTTACTTAATTAACAGATATGGGTGTCATGCCATAATACGACTGACTTTATATTTGTAAGTCTTTGTAAGTCTTTTATATTTAAATTAATGTGAATAAAAACATTGTAAGTTAGGCTACTAATCATAACACTTTAACTGTACAGAAAGAGAGCAAAGAACATTTTCACTGACAGTCTAGAGTTCATTCACTCTCAAATACTCCCATTAAAATCACTGAAGCTGTTTACACTGTGAAATGAATATCTTACTTACAGATTCATACACACATCCGCACTTTGTTGTTTCTAAAGAATTCACCAGAAAGAGATGTTCAGTCAGGGAGCGAGTGAAGAAAACACTGACATTTTAGCGATGACTCATCTGACATTTTTTCAGGAATCCCGCAGGATGGGAAACAAAATCGCTACGAATCACGTGATTGGGACGGGACAGGAAAAAAATGCCAGCGGGAGTGGGCGGGACCGGGAATAGTAACGATATACCCAACTTTATACACAAATATACCTTTTATATAAATAAACTATAAAATTATATTTTAATTCTGAACTCAGTTGTAGTTGCCCTGTCTCTTTACACTCTCCTCCTGTTTGCTTTGGTGTGGCTGGTTAAGTGAATGACACAGTCCGTGACGGACAGGTTGTTAACGACTGGTCTATGTGGTAATATCCAAACGCTCACCTATCATTAATCGACCTCAAATATGGCTTTTCATCTGAAAGATGTAGTAGCAACTTTACATGACCGCTCAATATGATGTTAATCTAGAGAAATGTGTGCTATTGAAGTGTGTGTGTGGAGAGTGGAAGCTGAATAGCGCACTCGCTGCAGGACAGGCGCCGGTGCGCTCACTTGCTCTTAAAATCTCCGTATAATTTTTGGTCATACAGATAAAAGTAGCCTAATACATCTTTCGAATCTGTAAAGACTCTACATTTATTTGTGTGTACTCAGAATAACAACGAAACGTTGCGCTTTAAAGCAAACAGGATGCGCTTTAGGTCTCTGTGAACTTGAGCGAGAAACGTTGAAACTCCGTCTTTGAAATATATACTGTATATATAGAGAATGAAATGTCTAATTTCAAATGAAAAAAATAAAATAAAAATCCAAATAGAAAACGTGTGTGTTAGCATGGATGATTTACATGAAATTTAATGTGTGCAACACTGTGCATAAGCTGGCTTTCAGTTCAATATAATAACAAAAAAATACATTTTGGGTTTTTATTCAACTAAGGTGGGCACGCTGTGATCAGTACTATATTTGTACTGTAACTGACAGATTTCGGCCAAAAAAACAACAACACGGGAGTGGGAGGGAATGGGAGTCATTCTTCCGGGAGTGGAACGGGACGGGATTTTCCCCCAGTTTTTTCGTGGGATTGGGACGGGACAAGATTTTTTTCTGTGGGAGTGGGACGGGAGAGGTTTGAAAATCCACTCCCATGTCACCCTCTAATCTGAACACCTCTGATTGGTCATTACATTCATAACATTTACATTTACATTTACATTTATGCATTTAGCAGACGCTTTTATCCAAAGCGACTTACATTGCATTCAAGTTACAGTTTTACATTTTATCAGAATTGATCTTGGCGTTGTTAGTGCCATGCTCTACCATTTGAGCTACAGGAAAGCTCATAAGCTCAACAGCATCGTGTGTGATTGGTTATAATGCGCAGCGCTGTACAAACGTGTCTGTCTCTGGCTCAGCACCAGCCAGCGAACGCAGATTTGAATTTAGCAGCTGATGATACAGTATAACCCGCTGAACGATTTAATCACGCTGGTGTGATTGTATTAAATATAAAAAATATTATTCTACAATTTTTTTTGTCTTTTGGAAGCTGTATTCAAAATCCACTTCAAAAATGTGTCTCAAAAATCTGAGGGGGCACGTGCCCCTCACTTTGAATGGGCATGACGCCTCTGCTGGGCAGGATCTCACACAGTGGTGTTGATGTTAGAATTATACAGTATGATTAGTACATTTCTGATGAGCTGTCTGTGGAGCGTATGTATGTATGTGTGTGTGTGTGTCTATCTGTGTGTGTTTGTATGGGCAGTGATGATCTCCCATGGCCCTGAGAGCTCTGTGATTACATCTCAACCGTCATCATGTGAGTTCTGAGCCCGACGGACCACCGGAGTGAATGTCGGTTGCTGTACTGTGTTGCAGTTAGGCTCCGGGATGTTTGGTTTACGAGAGAGTGCTGATTATTAACAGCATCTGACTCGCTATTGGAGCAAAGCTGGTATGAATTAGCTTATTTTAAGGCAGCAATTTCACAACACATTTGTTCTTGTTAGTTTTGGGGTAAAATTAGAAATGTAATAAACAGAGTAGGAATAGGAAGATACCCAGAGCAGATATGTCACACAAAGGCCTGCTCTGTCTTTTCATTTGATGGCTGTTATCAGCACACATTTTTGCTGCATCCTTGTCATCTAAATGATTCAAAGTTTTCTACAGAAATCAACTCATCGGTATAGTTTTTGGGTTTAGTTTAAACTGTTTGGTTACCAACATTTAACATTTCTCTTTTGTGACAAACTTTGGGTTGATGTCTATTTAGGTTTAAACCCCAATGGAAGTTAATTCAAAGTTGGGCAAGTCTCATCAGTGTACTAAACCAATACAAGATTCTTAGTCTAAATGGCAGCCTACATATGCAAAAATAATTTTCATTTTACATTTTTCAAAAATGTAACTGCAAAATCAGCCAGAGTATATACTTTCACTGGACACTCAAATAATGAAAAATGCTGTTGAACTGAAGCACTTTTTGTTATGATAATTATTAACAAACATCAATACTGGTGTTTTTATGACTTTAGATATAGATATAGATATAGATGACACATACAGAATTTAACATACCAGCTTTAGTGTATTTAAGTTCACCAAAAATTCATCATTTATTCACCTCATGTCGTTCCAAATCTATATTGCTTTCTTTCTTTTGTAGAGCATAAAAAATGTATATTTAGAAATGTCTTCATTTTTTTGGTCCATACACTGGAAGTCAATGTTCATCAAAACTTCTTCAAGATATCTTCTTCTGTGTTCAGCAGAAGAAAGAAACTCTGACATATTTGGAATGACATGAGGGTGAGTAAATGATGACAGAACTTTCATTTTTGGGCGAACTATCCCTTTAAGGTGGACTTTTGGCCAAATAAAAAACAATGTGAGTTGCGAGAGATTAACCTCAACATATCACACCCCAAACGTTGATGTATATTTCGCATTTTCTGACATGCCACTGTGACATTATAAAACAAAGGGATCCCCTGATAACATTATGTAGTCGTCACACCCACTCCTGGTACCAGCCACCGGCGTCTCTAACTATTTACTCTTTTAGTTAATAAGTAAGTGACTTTACATACTCATCAGCCGGAGTAAACACCCTCACACACATGACACATCCAGCTCTACATAAATCAGCAGGACAGATGAGCTGTTGTGCTCCGCAGTATCTGCTGAGGTTTCTGCTGGTCTGGATCTGCTCTGGAATGTTCCTGAGTATCTGCTTCTCCATTGAGTGCAACTTTCCATTCACCTTTATGGATATTTATGCATAAGCGCTGAAGAGAGGATACTTTTGGGACGGAGTTATCACTTGCACAAGCAGAATTCCATTCTAAGCATTATGACTGCTGCAGATCATGTGTCAGTCTTTGTTCTTGGTTATCTTTAGGCACAAATGAGAGGGAGCGAGCGAGTATAGTTTGGGGTTGAGAGATGCGAGTGTGGATTCTACATTGGAAAGCGTAAATTATTAAAAAGAGGACCTAAGAACAAAAGGATTTGGCACAGAGTGTTTCCGGATGGTCTTTATTTGTCGTCGTGGTCCGTTTCACACCTGTAGAAGATCTTTCTTCTCTCAAGTCTGACAACAGCAGCTGCCGAATGCAGAAAACAAGAAAAACTGTCTTTGATGGACTAAACTCCAAGAAGAACAATCTCTGAAAGCCAACAAGCAACCTGCAATAGATATATTAGTGGCCATTGCATACTAAGGTAACACTTAATAATAATATGCGGAAGTAACTTTCTGTTCCTTCTTCATCGACTCTCCAGTCACGCCCTTTAGATGCTCTCTATTCATCATTGTGGTCCGATTCACACCTACAGAAGACTATCTTTCTTCTCTGAAGTCTGACAAGAGCAGCTGCTAAATGCAGAAAACAAGCACAAACTTTATGGAATAAGAAGAATCACGTCTTTGATGGACTAAACTCCAAGAAGAACGATCTTTGAAAGCCACCAACCAACCTTTAATGGAGATATTGGTGGCCATTGCATACTGAGGTAACGATTAATAATCACTTGCGGAAGTAACTTACTGTTCCTTTTTCATCAACCTTCCAGTCACGCTCTTTAGACGCTCTTTATTTGTTGTCGTGGTCCATTTCAAACCTGCAGAAGATACGTTTTTCTTCTCTGAAGTTTAACAAGAAGAGCAGGTGAATGCAGAAAACAAGCACAAACCCCAAGGACTAAGATGAATCACGTCTTTGATGGACTAAACTCAAAGAAGAACATTCTTTTAAAGCCAACAACCAACCTGTAATAGAGAAATTGGTTGGCACTGCATACTAAGGTTTCGATTAACTTACTGTTCCTACTTCATCGACTCTCTACTGTAGTGTTCACAGTCTGAAGAAGCATAAAGAATCAAGACGGACACACATACACAGTCTTTCCCAGCACAAACGGTGGGAAACTGGAACAAACAGCAGCATAATAAAGTATCTGTCTGCAGAGGTTACTAAAGGCCACTTGTGTGTGAGTGTGTTTTTGCTCTGGAATCATGTGCTGCTAGTCAAGAGAGCCCAGCACTCACACCCTGATAGAGGTCACACCCTGATGAACATCTGCGATAGCGTACACGTACCTTGAAGGAGTGAGTGAACCTACAGACCCACCCTAATCAAAAATATCACCAGGATCTGGCAGTCTGAGCGAAGGGTCATTGGCTGTAGTAAGAGACATGCACAGAGACATGGATTCATCATTTGACTCTGAGGAAGACTGGGAGACTCTTATGGAGCTGGAGGAGGCTTTGGCAGGCTGGTTAATTCAGGGTTCAGACTGGGACCAGAACTGGCACTGGGGCCTGCGGGACGACCCGTACCAGGATGAGGACATACCTGCCGTGAGTCTGTATAAAGATTCAACGAAAGAGTATACGACTAGTTTAGGGTACACTGTCGATAATAGTAGGCCAATGTTCAACAAAATGAATGAAAATTATATAAAAATATAAAAAACTAATGTTTATATATACAGTATACAGTGTTTGTCTGCATATACACATATCATTTTTTACTTTTCAGAAGTTACCCCTTACCCTAGTTAGTTTATAGCTGTAATATAAATTAATTGTATTTTTTATTTCATTTATTTACTAATTTTAATTTGGTAGAAATTAGTAAGTAAGTAAGTAAGTAAATTTTATTTATAGAGCACATTTAAATTCAGCTTACACTGACCAAAGTGCTGTACAAAACAATCATAAAATACAGTAAAGTATAAAATAAAATACAAGTTAAAATCCAAGATAACAATGCTAATCCACAAATTAAAATTCAGGAAAGGCCATAGAATAAATATGCGTTTTAAGTCTAGACTTAAAAACAGAAATAGACAGAGCACTCTTAATGTCAGGTGGCAACTGGTTCCATAGCCGTGGAGCAGCTACTGCAAAGGCTCTGTCACCTTTAAACTTAAGTTGGTAGAAATTAGTAAAAACATCAAATTAAAATGTAAATGTAAATTCAAATTAAAGTGTATGTATACAATGCTTAAATACAATAATTTCATATTTTTAGGAATATAATATAATATTGCATAGAGAGTATGTAGAAGTTGATAGCTGGGTGTGTGCATTGTGTAGATGATAAAACAAGGACATGATAAACCAAGGAATTATTATATTATATTATATTATAGTAACTCATAAATTCTGTTTTGAAAATATAAACATAATATACAAAAGTGTGTATAACAGACAAAATACACTTTTCACTCAAATTATTATGCTTTTTTATTTATGCTTATTTATATATTTATTTTATTTATTTGCTTATTCTAATATTGTAAAAATTTGTTTAAAAAACATCCAATGTTGACAGTGTCAGTACTGTCTATTCAAATATGTTAATTTCATATCTTTGAAACAATTCAGTGGTTAAATAATATAAATTCTGTATAATTATAAGGTATTTATGAACTTTTGTTTTTTATTTTTTATCTCACTTCCATGGCAACAGTGTAACACATTGAATTGTGCGTGTAAGGAATCGTTTTGCATGGCTGATCTTAAGACACCTCGAGATTCAAGTTGAAGTGACTGTCTTGTCTTTTCTCAGAGCATTTGTCTTTAAAGGCTGTTTACGCACCGCTGTTACTGATGTCAGGTGTACATTCACTCATTAGCAGGAGTGAAGAGTGCGTTTGTGAATGAGAAACCGTAGGAATGAACTCATTGTGGTTCATCTCGCGCTGCTGCATGGCAGAACTCTGGCATGGGACTGATGATCAGCTGTGAGAGGGGAAATGCTGTCTCTTTCTGAGTGTGGATGGACGTGTGTTCCTCATCTACTGATGTTTGTGTTTTGTAGGTCCTCAGTCCCACATACAAGCAGCGTAATGAAGACTTCAGGAAGCTCTTCAAGCAGTTGCCGGACACGGAGCGCCTCATTGTGGGTAAGACCTCTCTTAATTTAAGCTCTTTATTTATAGTAAGTAAACTACTGTAAATTACCTAACAACATGATTTAGTTTTATCTTAAGTGAAAATTCTACTTTAATATATTAAATTAAGCTGTAAAAACTCAAATATATAATATATGTGTGTTTGACCCTGGACAAAACCAGTCATAAGGGTCCATTTTTTGAAATTGAGATTTCTACATCATCTGAAAGCTGAATAAATAAGCTTTCCATCGATGTATGGTTTGTTGGGATAGGACAATATTTGGCCGATGATATAACTATTTGAAAATCTGGAATCTGAGGGTGCAAAAAAATCTAAATATTGAAAAAAATTGCCTTTAAAGTTGTCCAAATGAAGTTCTTAGCAATGCATATTACTAATCAAAAATTAAGTTTTTGATATATTTACGGTAGGAAATTTACAAAATATCTTCATGGAACATGATCTTTACTTAATATTCTAATGATTTTTGGCATAAAAGAAAAATCAATAATTTTGACCCATACAATGTATTTTTGGCTATTGCTACAAATATACCCCGGCTACTTAAGACTGGTTTTGTGGTCCAGGGTCCACAGTATATATATACAACTTTAAATGTATACTTTATATTTATAATTTAAAACAACAAAACTGATTCAATTGAAAAAATGATTTTATCATAATCAATTGAATGATGTAACAGGAGGGACATCTTTTGACCTTTGACCTTGTCCTGTCATTGGCAGACTACTCGTGCGCTCTCCAGCGGGACATTCTCCTGCAGGGCCGCCTCTACCTCTCTGAAAACTGGATCTGTTTTTACAGCAACATCTTTCGCTGGGAGACACTGGTATGATTTACTGTAACTCAGACTTTTGGAGCTACAGCCTCCTGAGAGATTGGAGAAGAGTTGAGTTTTTGTTGTTCCGTTTGCAGCTTACAGTTCGGCTGAAAGACATCTGCTTCATGACGAAAGAGAAAACCGCGCGTCTGATTCCCAATGCCGTACAGGTGTGCACAGACACTGAGAAGGTGAGAGGCTTTCAGATGCCACAGAACATTAACACAGAGGTTGTTTCTTGATGTTCATCTCCTGCTTCGCTCTTCCCTTCAGCACTTTTTCACATCGTTTGGTGCGAGAGACAGGACTTACATGATGATGTTCAGACTTTGGCAGAATGCACTGCTGGACAAGGTATGAGCACAGTATATGAGTATATACAGTATATAAAGTTTAAGTTAAGGCCAGTTCACACCAAGAAAGATAACTATAACAATAACTATATTAGCATCCACACCAGCACATTATTATAAGCGCACTGTAGTTTTGTCATCTGCTGCTTTAAATGCTCAAGCTCTTTAAAGCAGGGTGAATTCTGATTGGCTGTCAGTGGTTACATTGTTCATCAGCTGGAAGAAATTGTTTAAAAAGTGATTGCATCGTTCCTTTGTGTCGTTTATTCCCTTTCTTCTTGTGACTGTAAAAGACTTGTCTGTCTTTTGTCCATGTGATAAAGTTTTGTAATTGTGAGTGAACCTGCTGTAAAACAAGACACATTTCAGACTTTGTCTGACAATAAAGTTATATCATATCGTATCATCATCATTATTGTTATAGTTCTATTGAATCCTTTTATTATAACCAACAAAATGTAAACATGATGTAAATAAGTTATTTCTGCAGTGTAGACCATTTTTTGTGTTATTTTAACAGGATATTTTGCAAGAGAGCAGAGTTCAGTCAGTGAATTTGCACTGAACTGAAGTGATTGACTACTTCAGTGATTATTAAGAGAAAGCACTATTTGCTTTTGAATCCAAAACAGTGGTGATTGACAGCGATAACCTTTGCAATGAATGATACCAAAAAAAAACATTGATACTGTATGCCAATTGTTCTGTGTAATGTGTGTCTTTGGTCTTAATATTATTGTTAAAGTTACTAATAAAATGAAGACCAAAGAAATACATTAGAATCACTTTGTCTTTTGGTAATTTGGTCAGTTACATGCTGTTTTAATGTATTATTTACATATAATTATTGGTATCAATAATAAGTAATTGATGAAGTCCACTTACATTATTCTGCATGCTTAACATGTGCATGTGTTTTTTCTTCTTTCTACAGGTTATCTCCATTGTTTTAATTTTACTTTTAGTATAAAATTATAATGTCGTGCATATTTTTACTTTTTTTGTTTAGAGAAGAACCAAAAGCCAAAGCTATTCAAAACCTCATTCAATCTAAATTGTGATTATTGTAATTAACAATCGCAATTATAATTTCAAAGGAATATTCAAAATTATGATTTTTATCATAATCATGCAGCCCTACCTTAAATGGACAGGTTTGGATATGTTTATGCAAATGACTAACCTCAGGCACGCAGCCACTCATTTAGAATCCTCCAAAATTCAATTATGAAACTTACTTTAAAATTAGGTTAAAGGGATAGTTCACCCAAAAATGAAAATGTGATGTTTATCTGCTTACCCTCAGGGCATCCAAGATGTAGGTGACTTTGTTTCTTCAGTAGAACACAAACAAAGATTTTTAACTCAAACCGTTGCAGTCTGTCAGTCATATAATGTCAGTCAATGGTACTCACGGCTTTGAGAGTAAAAAAAAAACATACACAGACAAAACCAAATTAACAGTATTTATATAATTTTTTACTTCTGATCCGCCGCATGGTCCAACTGTCCTGAGCGCGTTCACAACAGCCGGTGTGTGACACGTAAACGTACTCTGACATAGTAGACGCATGCGCGGTTTGAGTTAAAAATCTTGTTTGTGTTCTACTGAAGAAACAAAGTCACCTACATCTCGGATGCCCCATGGGGTAAGCAGATAAACATCAAATTTTCATTTTTGGGTGAACTATCCCTTTAAGAACCAATTCATGTGTGTATGCATGTGTTGTGTATTAAGCTGAATTTTGTCATGAGAAGTACTCCTGTGTCCATACATGCAAATAATCCATGCAATTATTAGTGAATTACTTGTGTACATTTTAAGCAATATTATATGCTATATCTGATGTAATCTAAGCAAATATAATAAAGTGTCATATACTCTATGTACAGCCTCTCTGTCCTAAAGAGCTCTGGCACTTTGTACATCAGTGCTATGGAAATGAGCTGGGCCTCACTAGTGACGATGAAGACTATGTGCCGCCTGATGATGATTTCAACACCATGGGGTGAGTTACATGTGCATGCTCTCATAACTACTGTCCAAAAACCCAACATATTGAGATCTGGTGTATAACAGACATGAATGTTGCACAAATACAGCACCTAAGTGTCCACTCTGTCTCTGCTCAGATACTGTGAGGAGATCCCAGCGGAGGAGAACGAGGTCAGTAATGATAACTCATCCAAGAGCAGCAGTGAGAACAAGCCAGACAACAGCTCTCCTCTGTCACACAAGAGATCCATCACACACTCCACCATCACCTCCACCACACCTCCCAGCAGCACTGATACGCCACTGTCTGTGAGTACAGTATATGCGCTCATGTACGCTTTCTGTATGGTCTTATTAAGAGACAGTGTTTAAAATAGTGCCCTCTGCTGGTGTCAGTTTGACATTGCAGCTGAGGAGTACACAGACTGCCTTCCTGATGGAGATCTGCTGCCGCTCCCTCTGCTGGTCGAGGAGAGGAACAGCGAGCCGGCCAGTCCTCTGGATCCTGTGCTGCCACCTGCACTCGACTTCAACGACAATGAGGATATACCCACTGATCTCAGTGATTCCTCAGAGACAGACGATGAAGGTTTGAAAAATACAACTCTTCTTATTTCATGTTTGAAATGACGTTTCAAACGTTATCTTGCTTGCACTTCTTGTGGAATTGCCTCCTATCTATCTATCTATCTGTCTGTCTGTCTGTCTGTCTGTCTGTCTGTCTGTCTATCTATCTATCTATCTATCTATCTATCTATATATATATATATATATATATATATTGTCTAATATTTCATTTGATTAACCAGATGAAAATATCCACATTTCACATCCTGCTTTTTTATCAAAAAAGGAAAAACAATCATTATTTTTATATAATTAAAATATTATATTTCTATAAAAATATAATATCAATACTTATTTTATTTTAATTATATTATATAAAATAAATAAATTACTATACTATACTATACTATACTATATATAAAATTTAAATAAAATAATTAAAAATGTAGTTGTTCAAATAATTATCAATGTAATAAATCTATCTATCTTTAGTATGAATGTTGTAGTATGACATACTACTGTATAGTATGTCTGTATAATACTTCATTTAATTAACCAGATGAAAATATCCACATTTCACATCTTGCTTTTTATCAAAAAAGGAAAAAAAAACTAACATTATTTTTAAATAATTAATTAATATATATATATATATAATTAAAATGAATTAATTGTTATACCTTACTACATTGTACATACCTTACTACATACATATTCTGCCTTATTCTGAAAATGTCATTTGAATAGTGAACAGTGTGAGATCGCAGTATTTGAGGAGTGTTGTACAGTTCATCTTTATGTTTGAATGTTTATTCAGGGGATGAGGTTCAAGCATTCCACGAGGATCTGAACGGTCGTCAGTACATTAACGAGGTGTATAAATTCAGTATTGATAAGCTGTACACCATCCTCTTCACCGAGTCCCAGTTCATGACAGACTTCATGGAGCAGAGGAGATTTACAGGTCAGAACACTTCAAAAACAGTCATCCCTTTGTCTTTGAACTGATTGAACTCTTAGATGGTCTAAAATAAACCCTAATAGAGCGATTGAGACCATGAGGAGCATTACACAGATGTTTACCAAATAATTCAATATTTGAATTTGTTTAAATTATTTTATTAAAATTTTTATATGTATTATTTTATCTATATCAGTTTTATTTATATCACTGAGATACTATTATAGTTTCTATGAATTGCTTTTTTTTTCATTTAAAAAAAGTTATTTTGTTGTGTGTTTTTATCATTTATATATGTATACGTGGTTTTTATTCAATTTTATTTTAATTTATTTTTTTACTCATTTTAGTACATAAAGTTAAAATGAAAAGAAACTAGCTGAGACAAAATAAATGAATGTTTATATATATATATATATATATATATATATATATATATATATATACTGTATATATATATATTTTTTATTTTTTTTTTATTATTTCAGTTAACATATTTTTTTCCCATCATATAATGAACAATTTTTATGTTTTAGTTTTAGTTTACTATAATAACTCTGCTTCTGATATGCTTGCTTTGGTTCTGCACATCTTTTCACAGATGTGGTGTATCAGCCTTGGAAGAAGGAAAATGCTGGAAATCAGTCCAGGGCCATCATGTACACAATTTCCCTGACCAACCCACTGGCTCCTAAAACAGCTACAGTTACAGAGACTCAGGTGAGACGTTCATCTGGACTGGACTTCTCCTCAGTACTGTTTTGTGTGTGTGTGTTTTAATATTAATATTTTCAATGCAACTCTCTGAACTAGACCCTGTATAAGGCCAGCCAGGAGAGTGAGTGCTACATCATCGATGCGGAAGTCATCACTCATGACGTGCCGTACCATGACTACTTCTACACCATAAACCGCTACATGCTGACACGCGTGACCAAGAACAAGTGTAGGCTGAGGTACGGATGAACAAGACATTCGTTTTTTTATGGTCAAAGCCAACAGAGAGAGGCAGTAGTGACTGACAATAATGTGATTTATTCTGCCTTCAGGGTTTCTACAGAGTTGAGGTACAGGAAACAGCCATGGGGGCTGGTGAAGGGCTTCATTGAGAAGAACTTCTGGAGCGGGCTAGATGAGAACTTCAAAAGCCTCGGTAAGACACAGTTTCCCAACCACCCAAAACCACCTTGAGCCCCAACCTCAACCATCTAAAGATCCATCCACAATAGTATTGAGCTTTACCTACAATAATATTAAGCCCCACCCACAACAATAATCTCCACCCACAACCATCTTGAGCACTGCCCACAACTTTCTTCCACTTCACATTTTCCAGCAATCACTCCAACCACAACAATATTGAGCCCCACCTACACCAATATCAAACTCATTCACAATACCGAGCTGCAAGCACAATATTAAACTCCACCCTCAATATTGAGCTCCACCCACAACATTATCAAGTCCCACTCTCAACAATATTGAGCTTCACACACAACATTAAGCCCCACCTACAACAAAATTGAACTCCGCCCACAACAATATCAAATCCCGTCCACAATATTGAGCTGTAAGCACAATATTAAACTCCACTCTCAGTATTGAGTTCCACTTACAATATTATCAGGTCCCACTCTCAACAATATTGAGCTCCACACACAACATTAACCCCCACCTACAACAAAATTTAAATCTGCCCACAACAATATCACTTCACACCCTCAACAGTATTGCTCTCCGCCCACGACAACATTGAGCTCCACTCAAGTCCCACCCACGACAACATTGAGTTCCACCCACACCAATATCAAGCCACACCCACAACATCGACCTCCCACAAAATAACATTGCAGTCCCCCCCAGAACAATATTGAGTCCCACCCATAACAAATTTCAAGCCCCAATCATAACAATATTTGGCCCCACCCACAACTTTCTTCCACTTCACTCCACATCTTAAATTAAAGTTACTCCTTCTGTTGTGGAGAATGCTTTCTCACCACTAAATATTAATACCAGAATAAATAAGTATTTAGTACCAGTAAATATGTATTGCTGTTTTGTCAGAACTGGAGTTAGGAAAGATGGAGGACGCTCTAATGGAAAGCCACAGACTGTCTCCTAAAGCTAAAGCAGTCAAGAACTCCACCCTAAGGCGGAGAAAAAGACCCCCCGCCCACCTGCGCACAGCCCATCTAGATGAGACCCTCAGTCCTGTGACCACACCAACAGACGAGGAGGTCATCCACCGCATCAAACACGTGGCAGGTGAGTTCATGCACATCCAAATATTATCAAACTCAAAAGGTTTAAATTTATATGACTGGTTGCAATTTCATGTACTCCACCCACAGGTTCCACTCAGACAAGACACATTCCTGAGCACACGCCAGGGGGCGGGATTTTCTGCAACCTCTCTAAACCACTACTCATCATCAGCTTTGTGTAAGTAGTGCAATAGTGTCTATACTCTATTAATTTATACTGATCAAGTTTTGTTTACTTTTTATATGTTTTTTATAAATATTTTTCTTTTCTTTTTTTGGCTTTGCCTCTTGTGGTTGGCCCCTAGGATCTGTATAAGGTACATTCCTTTACTGATGTCAAATATATATCTATTCAGAAAATCCCATCTCTATACCGCCATCTAGTACATTTTCTCAGTGCCCCTCTATCAGTCTTATGCTGCGCTTCATTCAATGCAACTAAATTTTAGTTTTAGTCTAGTCTTTGTGTGAAGCTGTCATCACGTTCATACTCTTTTTAGTCTAGTCAAGTTTTAGTCAACTAAAAGTCTGAGCATTTTAGTCTTATTTTAGTCAGAATTATCCATGACTATTTTCGTCTAGTTTTAGTCGACGAAAACTGATGACTATTTTCGTCTAGAGTCATGATGACTATTTTCGTCTAGTTTTAGTCAACGAAAACTGATGACTATTGTCTAGTTTTAGTCAACGAAAACTGATGACATTTAGTCTAGGTTTAGTCAATGAAGTGTCTGTCTGTGGCACATTTCCTAGACTTCCTCATCTAACATGCGATCACATTCACTCTACGCATCACAAGTGCAGCGTTTGTAATTGTTTTTCTTCACTGAATGTGTCCATGTTTGTTGTCGCCTTCTAAATAATGCCGCGAGTGGAGCTTGAGGAAGTGACGTCGCCTGCGTCTGCGCAGAGTGTTGTCCCCAAATATTTAGACCCTGGAACTTTACCGTCGAAATGTGATTGGGCTAGTTTTGAGTAGCAATTGGGCGAAAACCTGGTTTTGTTGTGAAAACCTGGTGACTGACGTTAGGTGTTTTTGAATGTGATGCTGTTCTACAAACTCTGGATGCTGGAGTATTCTGCACAAAGCCTCACCAGCTGGCAGGGCTTACGCCTACATGAAAGGTACATTCACTCTACGCATCACAAGTGCAGCGTTTGTAATTGTTTTTCTTCACTGAATGTGTCCATGTGCTCTGTTTTTTAATGTGTCTGTTTGTTGTCTCTGCAGTCTGGTGCTACTGGTGTTTTTGAATGTGATGCTGTTCTACAAACTCTGGATGCTGGAGTATTCTGCACAAAGCCTCACCAGCTGGCAGGGCTTACGCCTACATGAAAGGTACAACACATACTACAACTGCTTCACACCTACAACAGTATTGAGCCAAGACCCACCCACGATGGTATTAAACTCCACCCACAGCAGTATAATATAATATAATAATATCGAGTCACACCCAGAACAGTATTTAGCACACCCACAATTGTGATCTCTTTCCACAACACCAAGACCCACCACAATTATATTGACCTCCACCCAAAGCAATATAGAGCTCCACTGACAAAGCCAAGCCACATCCATAACAGTATTGAGCCATGCCCATAATTATGAGCTCCTCCCACAGCACCAAGACCCACCCACAATGGTAATGAGCTGCACCCACAACATCAAATCACACCTACAACAATATTTTGCCATGCCCACAGTTGTGAGTTCATCCCACAACATCAAGACCCACTCACTATAGATGTGTTCGACTTGAAGTGGCACTGCACAGATCGATCAAAGTTTCGATCTACAATATTATTAAACTCCACCTACAATAATACCAATCCACACCCACAACAATATTGAGTCATGCCCACAATAATTTAGTCACACAAGCCACACCCATAGTTGTGATCTCCTCATGAACACCAAGACAACAATTAAGAGCTCCATCCGCAACACCAAGACCCACCCACAATAGTATTGAGCTCCACCCACAATAAGATCATGTTCCACTCACAACAACTTTTATTCCTGCCCATAGTTATGGGCTCCTCCCACAACTTCAAAACCCAATCACAATAATTTTGAACTCCACCCACAGCAATCAAGCCCCACCCACAATCATTAAGAATCACACAAGTCACACCCACAGTTGTGAGCTCCTCCCACAACATCCCAAGCACATGTTTGGACTGCACTCTACCCTACTGATTTTGAAATTTATTATAAGTATCCATATAAATTCCTAAACTCACTTGACAGACCTGTGTAGATCACTGAGTAGTGGTGTTTTCGTTACCGTGCGTTTCAGCAGTAAACTGCCGCAGACACAGATGGAATGGGCACAGCTCCTGGAGTCCCAGCAGCGCTACCACGATGCTGAGCTGCAGAAATGGAAAGAGATCATTAAATCTTCAGTACTGTTATTGGATCAGGTATATAATATGTCCGCATATACACGTTCAAGTGAGTTGATTGAGCTTGATTGTAAAATGACCGCATCTGTGTCTTCACATAGATGAAGGATTCCTTACTGAGCCTACAGAAAGGTGTGGGTCTACGAGATTACAACTCAGACTCGGACGAGAAGAGGAGTCGATATTACTGACACTTACCCTCCAGGCCACCAGGGCGCGCTGTGCAATGTAGAGCCACTTATGAGAACGAAAGGCAAAAAACAAAGGGCCCAAATGTGCATGTATGACTATGCATACTAAACAAAAGAGACACTTGATAGAGACCAGAAGAAGAAGAGATGGACCAGAAACTGCCATCGGCCAATCCAAGTGGATAGCAAGCCCACAGGAAGTGGGGCCATATCTGTCCCATGGAATTGTGGGATGGCTAGAGTCCAAATGGGCTCATCACTGTTCCAGCTTTCTTTCAGGTTTTCTTTCAGAGGATGTTACTGTTTGCAGAGGAACGGAACGGACCTGAGGAAGAAAATGAAGAGCATGCTTTTTTTTTTTTGCCCTCTTTTCTTTTGAAGTGTTTTTATTGGTACAAAGAATGAGGAAAATGATCTTTTAGCTTGGTTTTGACCTGTAACAGCACAGCTGCTCTGTCCCTTTTCCCGTTTGTGGGAGTTTTGCACAGAAAGCATTATGAAATCTAGTTGACTCATGCTCTAGTATCAAGGCTGGTTTCCTTGATAATTCTGCGTTAGAAAGTTGAACTAGTTTCCGCAAAAGGGCCACTTGCGCTAAAAACAGAGACCTTAAATTTCTGTGAAGCGTTAACCATTATGCTAAAGAGTTTTTGCTCCAGAGAAAGACTGAAAAGGGACACCGCAACCAGGAAGATGGATAAACATTGTTAGTTTTATTACTAAACTGTGATATCTCCTGATTTATTTGAAGATGTAGGAAAATATATGAATATGTTTGAAATATATACTTTATTCAAGATTTAATATATATTTCAATATATAAAGATATTTATTGTTAATTTATGTACATAGAACACTTATCAAAGCTCTAGAAAGAAAGAGTTTATAATTATTAAGCTGCGTTTTATTCAGTGACACGCACAAGCACGTTTGAGACGTGTCCGTGTGAGCACGTGTGTGTCGTAAGTTGATCTGTGTCTATTTTGGTGAATGTAAGCGTGTTCGTGTGATGTTTTAAATCATTCCACTTGTACGTCTTGTGTCTTCCTCCCGGCACATGAAGCCAAACTGCCTTTTTCTTGCCCAGCAGCTCAGTCCACTGGGCATCTGTTTACACATCCGCCTGGCTTCAGAAACCGAGCGGTCAGAAAATGACCATCCAGCTCGGCCCGAACCCACACACGCATGCTTTCTCTGCTGTGGCACCATTCCTGTTTTTATTTAGCATGGGTTGAGTGTCTGGACCATGCTGGAAACGGCACTGGACTCACTTCATGTTTTAATTGAACCGATAGCCCATATTTTGCCATTTTTAAATCAGTCAAATTAAAGGAAAGTTATGTGAGTTGGTAATGACATATATTTTTTTTTACAGAGCATAAGTGCTCTAGCCTATAAACCAAATATAGTATTTATAGATGGTAGAATTTATTTATATATAACATAAAATGCAACGATTCCCTTTTTATGCAGACAGAGGACAATGTAAAAAATTAAAAATAAATCATGTGAGACGACATGAAGAGAAGCGGCACTTTATGTCCAAGCATTGTAGGACAAAGTCTGATATATGAAATATATGTTTGCTGGCACATTGCTGGTAGAGTATATGATAATATTCCAGCTACAAACCACATGGTATTGTATTGAATGTATGTTTTTTTTCAGAAAGGAATCTGCTGTAATGTAATTTGGAGTTTCTGGGTTGGATCTTTAGTGTTGCTCTGTGCAGTGTTTGAAGCCGGTATTTTATTCCAGGATGCAGTTGAACTACTGAGATTTTAGGTTTGACACTTTCTCCTACTGGTTTATTCACTGTTAAAAAACTTCTCTCAGTTCTAAGACTTTTATTTTGGCATTCGTGTGCATCTGTATAGGTTGTTGGGTGTGTATTCTGCAATATGGATTTGATTTCTCTTTTTTCATTATGTGTGTTTTTAGAAAAGAAGAATTGCTCATGATTTGGTATTTTAGAACTGAAAATGAAATCACTGTCACAATCATGATCACTGTACTGTATGTGTGAATGCCACATGTGAAACTGTGTTTAAATTCGTTTTCTTTGTGGACCACTCATTTTCTTCTGCTACACAAGTAAACTTATACTGACTCCACAAGAGCAAAAAAATGATAATTAACCCTCAGCTTGATTGTTTTGCTCATATGCAGTGACTTCTCGTGATGTATCTGACCAAAGATTTGAGTTTGGATTTTGCAACTGAGAAATGTTTTGCCGTTATTAGAGATTTGGCTTTTGAAATTATGTTGAGCATTTGTGATCAAGTATTCAGACAAAAGACACACTGTTCTAAATTCTATTCATATTTTCATATCACACTCCATTCATTAGACCGTGCTATTTAGTGTCCACTGATGTCATTTCCACTGTACCTGTGCTGTAGTTCCATGATCGACATGACAACTGTATCCAGCAACAAACTGTCTCACAAATCAACTGTTTTATTTTCTTGAAAGTGTACTGATTGATTTCTGTTGGTGTCCATTTATGACATCCCATAACTTGGTGTAGCAGTTTTCTTCTTCTTTTTAGAGCTGTTTTTATCTCTAGACAGGCTGATTTGTACATGTTTCCATATGCACTGTATGTATAAGACAATATGTGCAGTGTTCACTGAATTAGGAAGCAGAACTGTGCTGTGCACAGTTTTCCATTTTTCCAACAAAATGTGTCTAATAGAGACTCTGATTCAGTGGCTCTCTGATCTGTGAAGCAGACAGATTACAAATAATAAGAATAAGAATAAAAAAAACAACACTGGGAAAATACTTTGTGATTTTTATTTATTATTATTTTTTATCTGAAGTTTCTAGAATGCGTTACCATGGATACCATAGAGAAATATTACATTAGTTTCCTCAAATTACAGTGATTCCGCAGTATGCTAATATCACAGGCAATTGCATTATGCTTTTGGGAGTTTGCCTTTAGCAGAGTCGAAGCGTTTAACAACTCATTAAAAAGAAATCTCAATATTTTCAATACAACAGAGAACTATCACGATAAGGTGCACTATCATGTCTAGCCACCAGATAGAGACATAACCCAGTTATTTCATTACGTAATCTCCAGATGCATAAATATATCTAGACGTACCAAACATTCAGGCTTGCATCAGCCTTGCGTTTTAAAACGATTAAATACAGATTTGTTTTGTTGAAATATCAATATTAGATTTATGCGGTGCATACTGAGAAAAACGCATTCACGTAAAAAAAGGCGATATAACTCCCATAAAACAAATTTTTCCAAAAATATTTCAATATATATTTCAATAATATATAATATTTCAAAAATAACGTTGTGGAAATAAATGACGGCTTCAATCGCGCTTCAGTTCCCTGCAAAAACACTAAGGAAGACTATATCTTATGTCATAGCCAACAAACCTGACATATTTGTCAAGTATTCATTAATTATCCTTATTAAGTCACCCACGCATGAATTTTCGCGTCTTCTGACCTGTTAGTCGGTCGCACCAGACAAATTAATATTCTCGGCATCATTCATTCATTCATCCGTCTATGGTTGAGAGCGCACGATGACCCGCCATGGTCTGCATGCAAATGAGCTGCGGGGGGACTGACCAATTAGAGTGTGGGAAGTCCACGAGAGGGCGGTGACTGAGAGCTTTCAACCAATCACAGCGGACAGGGCGGAATATTCTAATGAGCAGGGAACACCTCAATGTACAGCAATGTGAGGGGCGTGAGGGGACGATTCAAAACTGAGATGCCCAAATATTGTCCGACCGCAGCAATATGAGTAACAGAGACGCGTGTTAGGGGAAAACGCTCCAACTAAATGGGAATTGTCTCTTTTGAACGTGATAAACGTCCACAGCTGTAGCAGAAGCAGGCTGACGCAGATCATATTGAAAGATTGATTGCTTTTGTTCTGCTGGGAAGGGTGAGGAGCATCCTGCTGGACCTCGGGATTCCTCTGAAGATGGAAGAAGAGCGCAGTCGGAATAAAGAGCGTCTGGAGGCCAGTTTGGCGTGGCTGTGTGAGCTGGAGATACTGAAGCAGCGGCAGGAGAGTCTGGTCCTCGGCGCCCTGTCCCTCGGGGACTCCGTGCCGGGATGCCCCGCTTGGGGTGATGTGGGTCCGGCCCGCAGCAGCAGAGAGCAGGAGCAGCTCACTTTAAGACGACAGCTGGTAGGTGCGACATGTTCACTGATGAAAACCATGCTTTTAAAATGATCTTGATAGAAGTGTGGATATTCGGAAAGTGTTGAGAAAAGTTTAGAAATGACGAGGAATAACGTGCCAGTCAGTCCTGTTATTATTGTTCAAGTCATGTGTGCAAGAGCGCACAAGAACAAGAAGCTTGTTTCTTTTTGGTGTTACATAATTGGCACGTGAAAACTGCAGTGTGCCGTTATATATTTATATGCCGTTATAATGCCATTAACGCAGCAACATAAATAAAGGCAATTTCCTTTCCACAGCAAGTGTATGTTTTTTGACAGCTGTGATTGATGTGCACTTGGAAAAGGGGGCGGGGTCTGCAGACCTTTAACTATCCATTGTTCGTTTCGCGTGGATTTACCAATTCCTACTTTATCTAACGAAATATCAAGCCTTTCATTTATTTAACTATTTTTTTATTAACGTTATTAGTCTATAATTATATTATATTATATTACATGACCCTGGGCCACAAAACCAGTCTTAAGTCGCTGGGGTATATTTGTAGCCAAAATACATCAAAATTATCGATTTTTCTTTTATTCCAAAAACAATAGGATATTAAATAAAGATCACGTTCCATGAAGATATTTTGTAAATTTCCTGCCGTAAATATATCAAAACTTATTTGTTGATTAGTAATATACTGTAAATTGCTAAGAACTTCATTTGGACAACTTTAAAGGCATTGTTTTGTTTTTGTTTGGGTTTTTTTTTTTTTTTTTGGGGGGGGGGTTATGCACCCTCAGATTCCAGATTTTCAAATAGTTGTATCTCGGCCAAATATTGTCCTGTGAAACCATACATCAATGGAAAGCTTATTCGGCTTATTTATTCATGAAGTAGGCTATAAATCTCAATTTTTTAAAAAAATTGGCCCTTATGACTGGTTTTGTGGTCCAGGGTCACATATTATATTATATTATATTACTGTTGTGATTTAATTATTATTACAGTTAAAGCTTTAAAAAAGTCTTGTATTTCGCTGATGAACACGAGGAGATATTTATATTTATTTATTGATTGATTTTTTTTAACTCTGTATTCCGTGTTCATAAGTAGGGGAGGCATAGTGTTTATCAAAGTAATACAGTATTTATAAACTAACAGAGCACATAGTCCCTCCTGTGCTTTCATTGCCTGTCCATCAGTATGTGTGCCTCAGGGTCAGGACCTCACTCTAACTCAGTTTTCCATAAAGGCCCCGTGAAAAGGCGGTGAGAGAAATCAAATAAGCAGCAGTCTCTCTCCCCAGAGTTTCTCCCCCCATAGATGGATCAGACAAAAGGCGCATGGAGCGGAATATTAATGAGTCAGACTCTCGCGGGACGGGCGCGTGCGGGTGAGCTCGAGACGCATCACCCAAATGAGCTGTCAGCGGCTCGCGCGCTCCGCTCCAGCGACCACCGGAAAACATTCTTCAATCTGCCGACTGATGAGAGTTTGTCTCACCAAAGCGACATTATTTAGCCTTTCAGTCAGGTTCTGTTAGGGGTGGGAATCTGATTTTGATTCTGGTATCATGATACGATTCCAAAACGATTCTACTTTTTGTTTTAATGGATGAATGAATGACATTACAGACTATGAATACCACATTTAGTTTATTCATTTGCATTCATTTACTTATATAATTATTAGTACTTTATAACTAAATTGCAAATGCATAATAGCACGGTTCTTAAGAATGATTATAGAATAATTCAGAAAGTAAACAGAAGTGCTATAGTTTCTGAGTTTTGCTTATCTGCATTCAAAATGGCATAAAAGATGCATTCAAAGAGCATTTGGAAGAGAAACAAGCAAAAATAAGCATTTTAGACGCAAAATGTTAAAGTCAGACATATGAAATTATAGTATAAGAAAAAAAACATTTTTGGCATTTGGAAGGGGAAAAACTGAAAAACGTCCAAATGCAACTACATATTGTCAAGCAAAGCACACATTCTGTGCAATGAAATCTATCTATCTATCTATCTATCTATCTATCTATCTATCTATCTATCTATCTATCTATCTATCTATCTATCTATCTATCTATCTATCTATCTATCTATCTATCTATCTATCTATCTATCTATCTATCTATCTATCTATCTATCTATCTATCTATCTATCTATCTATCTATCTATCTATATCTATCTATCTATCTATCTATCTATCTATCTATCTATCTATCTATCTATCTATCTATCTATCTATCTATCTATCTATCTATCTATCTATCTATCTATCTATCTATCTATCTATCTATCTATCTATCTATCTATCTGTCTGTCTGTCTATCTATCTATCTATCTATCTATCTATCTATCTATCTATCTATCTATCTATCTATCTATCAGCCAGTTTTTTGTTCCTGACTGATTTAAACTGCATCTGTTAATTAACCAGTTATAGAAAGACAATCAGATTTGATCTCTTCAGGCTGTAGTGATTATGGAGTTTGGTGCGGTGTTCACACAGCCCTGTGGGTAACATGTAATTACATATGCAACCTATAATTATATAATTAGCAATGTAACCGGGAGAAATCCAGCATCTCATCCCAGTTGTTTCATGTCAATCGTGTGCTTTAAACCAGTTTGCCACACTACAGATTTGTTTGTAGTTCAGCTTTGTAGTTGAGAACCCAGCAGTGTTTGCATTATAGTAGCTCGTTTGTACATAAAACATCTGTTCAAACGAACTACATCAACCCTCAAGGCCAAAGTTTCCCTGCTGTACTCGTGTGAAAGTGTGCTTCAGAAATTAATTAGTGCAGTTTAGTGATGTATTTTGTACTTTAGGAGTATTAGACTGATGTGTGTGTGATGATATAGTGGGGGCAGGGTGATGTGTGTGTGTGTGTGTGTGTGTGTGTGTGATGCTGGTTGTGTCCCATTTTGGCACATTAAAGGCAAGGCGCTCACGGCAGCCGGATAATGAGAGTACACATACAGCCTGATCTCCCTCAGGTCCTGTCTGTTTCTCTGATAATCAAATAGACTGCTGCCTTCGTGCTTTTGTGCATCAGGCCTTTGAGGGTGAGACACAGAAGCAGATGATCCGTCACGCCGTCTCACGACGGTTAATCGTGTGTAGCTGAATCAAAGATCTCCAAGGGAACACGAGATGAGGTTGAGTCATAGACTTCACAGACAATAGCCAATATTAGCTTTAAAATCATCACGACTGGATCATGTTTTCAGTAGGGTGTTCACATCTGTCAGACCTGCTCCACTCACTGTCCTCCTCCTCTGTTTTCAGTTCTATACTTGTCATTTTTCTCATGTGCTTGAGCTTTGACCTCAGCTAAACCACGTTGCCATGGTTTTATATGAGCGATTCTAAGAACAATTATAATGTTCTTTTAAGTCTTATTTTAGTCTTGAAAAATAGACATACTTCTGTGCTGATTTCAAAGGAAATGGTTTGTTGCAGGAATGTAGAGGAAAAACACAAGAATTTGTCTCAAATCTCAGAACATTTTAACTTAGCTCTGATGCAGTCATCCAATGTCCAAATAGAATTTCAGAGAGGCTTCTGCTTTTTGAAATCCAATTTGCTGTATTCCCACTTGATTGTAAACTGACTCGGCTCTTTCACATACTTAAAATGAACCTAATGCAGTCGTATCATCAAATGCTCTGCTTTCTCTAGTGAGTAGGTACCTTTAGGGTTATACTAATAGATGGAAAATTGGATAATGTAGAGAATAAAACATTAAAAGGTGATAGAATTAATATCATACTTTTCATCAACGGTCAAGCCGATTAATTATTAGCAGTGACTAGAAGGTGGTGCAATTGCCTTCACAAGGCAGTTTGATTCTAAACTTTATTTATTTGTTTGTTTGTTTAAACAATACAACTGAAAAATAAAGTAAAATAAAAATTAATTTACACACTTAAAGGATTAGTTCAACCTTGTAAAGACTGACATATGATATAATAGTAAAAAAAAAAATATATATTTTTTTTTGAGATGGAATAGTTAATTCAACTCTTAGAAAAAATATTTTAAAAAATCTTTATAAAACATTGTACATTAAATTAGGCTTTTATGGCTTTTGATAAATGACAATATGGATTTCACCCTCAAGGAGAGGAAAAAAAACATATAGGCTAATCCAATGCACTACAATGATGAGTGAGAGATGAACACATTAACATTCCTCAAAAGCCTTATGGATCGTATTTGATGCTTTGATTTTAACCTGATAAAAAAGAAAAAAAAAAGATGTATAATCAAGTAAACCTGTATTACCGTACACCATTGCAAGCCTCCATGTTACATAAACCCAAACTATTCCAAACATTTCTTAAACATAACCTGACTCAACCGAAATTGTTGTAAATCCAATGAAAAAATGTATGCTGAATATGAAATGCATTAGTGTGTAACTAAAATCTTTTCATTCTCGCCAGTCTGTTTCTCACATATGTCTTGGATCTGTGCACCCAAACATTGGTTTTGTCATCATTATACCTTATACCTATCTTTATTATGGAAAATAATAAGTAGAGAAAAACACTGAACTGTAAATAGAGCAAGCGGTTAAAATAATGAGCCAAGCTAAACCACATTTGCGTCATTCACCAGCAAAATATAACAAAAAACCCAAAATACACTCTGAGTGGTGATTCAGGCCAGGTGTAGAACATACTGTGATGCCTGGACAAAATCTGGACAAACTAAACCATGAACAAAACTAAAATAAACCCCAGACTCAGACGTCATTAAACACAGGTTCACTTGCGACATGGTGCCAACCACAGTGTGTTTTGATAGTTGAATTATTAGCTGCCGAGAGCATGAAACTAGGTCCTGAAACAAAACCAGAACCACAGGATCAAAAAATAGCATGTGCAACAGTATCTCTCCCATCTTTGGTAAATTATTGATGTTCCAGGTTTGGTGCATTTGCCGTAGGCTTACATAACTACTGGCAGTGGTGCACACGAGCACACACTACATGGGTTATGTGCACGCAAAAAACACATGTGCTACATGCTTGAAGCTGTCTATCCAAGCCACCTTACATCTGTTTGTTGTCACACCAATTCTGATTATTCTAATGTAAATGTATGACATATCATTACTATTTTTAATTTATACAAGAACCCAGTTCATGGTGGGGCTGTAAAATCACTGATTTGCAACCTTTTAAAATATTAAAGGTTTAACCGTGTTTTATGCAGTGAGGGTGAGGAGGAGTAACAGCAATCTGGGACAGAGGTTAATATGGACCCCTAAGTGCAAAATGTCCAATATTATGCTGATGCACCCTCAGCTAATGTAGTATATTTATGCATGTATTTGTATGCCCGTTATTGTATTTGTAATGTGTTATTGCATTCCTGTAGCTCAGACAGTAACACGTTAGCGCTCCCAATTCCAAGCTTACAGGTTTGATTCTTAGGAAGTGCATGAACTGATAAATGTATACCTTGAATGCAAAAGTGTCTGCCAAATGCATTCATGTAAATCTTTTCCAGTTGCCTTCAGTATTGACTGTTGTGTCATACCCTGCAGAACCGACTCCAGGGCGCTCCCAACCTGCTGATGCTGGCACTGCAACAGCAGCTCAGTGAGTTGAGGTTGGATACAGGACTCACATGTGAGCAGAATACAGAGGAGGATTTGGACAGTCCCAGTGCTTCAAGCTCAGGTACTCCACCGCTCTATGAATAATGTATTCCTTATAGTGTTCTGCAAAACTGTTGGCCAATACTGATGTCATATACTTATTTATTTATTTATTTTTGTTATAGTTGATAATATAATAGATAAGATGGCCAATATTAAAAATATACAGGCTGCTATATTTTGTTTTGTGTTCCTGTTAAAGCGCTGATCTCTTTATCTGCTTCCAGCACCAACATAATCAGGATGATACTGATCATTTACCAGTTTAGTCACTGATATATTGTGCAAACCTAGTTGTGCAACGATCTGGCATTTGTGTTAGAAAATGTGTTGCCATCATGTAAAGTTATTTAGTAATAGTTGGCAAATCGATTATGGAAACACACATCATTGAAAGCAGTGAAAACAGTGAAAGCTAATAAATGATAAATGATATAATTTTTTGACTTATCTTGATCCCTCAGGGTTTTATGAGCAAAGTGAAAGTCTGTCTCCTCCACTGCGTTCCTGTTCCTCCCCAAACCTCAGTGTCTCCTGTCACAGGCCCAGATCTGTCGGTTAGTGTTTCCTTTAATCATATTTTACACCTAAACTTGTGGTCTTGATAATATAATTCTTACTTTCTTTCCCTTACAGTATAAAAGTTCCTGCAATAAAACATAAGCCAGGGTTGCCAGGTCTGGTAATCGAAACACCCCAATGGCTACCCCGATAGCCATATAGCCAATAGCCAATAAATAATAGCCCAAAACTAGCCCAATGACCTTATCCCAAATATCAAAATTCAAAATATGCCAGATCCCAGCCTAAAATACATATTTTACAGTCAGTGTTATCACTATAGTAGAACATTTGCTTTTATCTTGCATTTGATGACTTATTATTTGGTAGAGGGTAGGGGTGTCCCCGACTAAGGATTTTCATAGTTGAATCTGAATTTTCGAATCTTGCCGAGATTCGACTAATAGTCAAATCATATGTTTGGGGGCGTGGTCAAAATACATTACCAAGAGTCAAGTCAGACACAATCATAATTACCGACGTTAACACACAGGGAAAATGTGTAATGGACGACTCGCAGATAGGCTACAAGCAGGGTAAATAATGTTTTATGTTTTGATTAAAAGATAGTTAACATTAAACGTCAGCCAAACCCTAAGAATTCACAACATTTTTTTTTTTACAATAGTGCTCTCATTATAACGTTATGTATATGACAGTTAGGGCCTATTAATGTTCTGCATTTCTGTTTTGAGCTGCACGCGCTGAAGATGACCAGTAGAATGAAGCTTTTGATAGAAGGTTTTTAATCAATGGGATTTAACTCATCATTTATCTCATATAGAATACGCTTCGTTATTTATACAACATAACGTTATATTACGACTTATAGGCTATCTGCACAAAATGCCCTGAATGCAGAAGTGAACGTGTCTGCACGGCTCTGAATGAACTCCTTTTGTGGACGTGTTCTTCACGCAACAATGTGCAGAAACACGGCAGCTAAACTCTAAAACTTCACAGCGTTTTATTATAATAGTATTCTTGTTATAATGTTATGTATATGACAGTCCCGGTCATAGTTATTAATATTCTGCATTCATTGTTGTTTGTCCTGCTCGCGCTGCGCGCGCTGAAGAGATTTCACCCTATACTACAATGAAGCGCTTTACTGCAGCGTAACTCAAATGCATCTACGAGATAAATAATATATACGATATACACATAAACCAGCTGAAATGTTTTGAAATCGGTAAGCTGTACCCTACCTGATCGAAAAAATCCAGTCTTTCACATGCCTGTGTCAATTTGAGTCTTGTTAAAGATTTAAATCCCTGCCGCCAAGATCCTCTGTCTGTCACAGATTATGGAAAGTGAAATTTAAATCTATAGGGGTGGTTGGATTTATTCACGCACGTTAAAATATTTATTTGAAGCTTCTTTCTTTCAGATTCTTATTTACAGCATTATTTTAATAGGCTGTATATTAACTTATTGGGAGCAAACTGTAGTTTTATGTGAAATCAAAGATTTGAGCACCTCCATTTAGCCAAAATGGCATGATCATAACACCCGCGAATATTCGACTGTGAGATTGAGAGTCGAATCAAGCTCCTCCTATCGAAGCATGGAATCATGACTATTCGGGGTCACCCCTAGTAGAGGGGCAGACTTTCTTCAAGTGTTCTACCTTTTGGATTTTTTTTGTCTGCGCACCTCTTTTGGACTGGTTTGAAGGTGCTGTGAGTTCTTGGCTATTCTTCGGTTATTCTGATCACAGTAATCATAAACAGTCTGTTTTCATAATAGAGCTCTCAGGAGCTTAAAGGCTTCCTACCAGTGCCCCTCTTTCACAAAACCCATCATCTGGCACAGTTTTATCATTGGTAGAATATAAAATGGTCTTGCAGGCAAATATAATTTATGCAATATGTCAAACCTTTAACCCTCTGGAAAACAATCCACTCATAGCAACAGTTTAAAAGTACCCCCGTTCCACTGGAAAACCGCAGACATGGCAACCCTGATATAGCCCTATAGCTGCCTTTAAAGAAGGCTGTCTTTTGCAAGTGGATCATCATACTTGACTATCCTTGGTATCATAAAGTTTGAAAACCCCTGTTGTTAAGAAATAGTTTTATTTCTTATAAGTCATTTATTTCTCACAGATGCCTACATGCTGGATTGGGAGGGTCATATGGAGCCCACAGTACATGCCACCATGCCCCGCTCATTTTCTGCCCCGTACCCCCCACTGGAGGGTATTGCTGAGGGAATAGAGGAGGAAGAAGAAGATGAAGAAAGCCCTCAGTGGGTTACAGATCAGATAGCTGATGAAAGCCTGACTCCAGAGATGAGCCTCACTTCTGATGCTGAGGCAGATCCTGCAGTGAAGATAGAAGACGGCCCTACGGAAGAAGACATCCAGCAGGCAATGCGTGTGGAGACGTACATCCTGGGACTCCTGCAGCGACGACACCTCAGATCTACAGCAGAACTCAACTCTGATCCCAATCAGTGGCATGACTTTCACACATACCCACCCAGTTACCCACAGCTTGACCAATTGGAATGGCAGGAATGGGCAACTCTCTCTGAGGAAGAGAATGAGCATGAATCCCAAGATGGATATTACATGAACCTTCCCAGTGCCCAAGCTGGACCAACTTCCCTGAGCAGTGAGGAGCCAGAATCCTCTTTGGAAATGGATCAGTATGGAGTTGAAGAAGTCTACACTAGCAGCAACGACTCCCCTCGGCATCAACTGGTTCACATCGAACGCCGTCCCACGATGTCAGACACCATGAAACCCCACATTCACACCTGCTGCAATCACACCTGCGTACCTACGATGTCAACTCCCGAGTCCCGTGAACAACACCAGCCCATTCCATCCCAAAGGTGGGCCCTTCTTCGGTCCCTGGCCAGAAGGAGTCCAGAGGAAAGGTGGACAACTGTAGGAGAAAGACAAACCAAGTCGACCATCCGCTCTCGGTCAGAGGACAGTTGCGTCTCTCAAGGATGGACCGCCCAACCGGAGCACAAATACTATACGGTGGGACGGGACATGGGCAGGCATCATAGTGACGAATTTTATCCATCTAATCAGCGGCTGTGGTGCTCCTCGGCAGATCTCAGCCAAGAAGAAGATGAGGGGATATTCAGAGAAGATGTGCACGAAGTCAGACTAAATCAGTTACCCACCAAACGCACTAGTGTTCAGTTCGTGGAGCAGGAACAGAGGGTGCAAGAGGCCACTACTGCACCGACAGATGGGTCCGACTCCAGTCTGAGCGAGACTTTCTCTCCGGGAACCAGTTCGGTGTCCAGTGACTCAGATGAGAGCGGAGGGCTGGTCTGGCCTCAGCAACTGCCCCCTCGCTTGCCCCCGTCCCCCTCTTCTTCGCAGAATCCCTCCAATGCCGTGGTCAAGATTAAAGCCTCGCATGCGCTCAAAAAGAAGATCATGCGATTTCGTTCAGGCTCTCTCAAACTCATGACCACAGTCTGAGTCTGGCCACCTGGCCAACATCTCTGCCTATTTATACTTTAAATTCATTTGAGAGCTGTACGTAATACGCTTACATTATACGTGACGTATACTGAATACTGTTTCCAGGTCCAAGCCTTTACTCAAATTTACTCAAGCCTTTGTTTCAAACGAGAATACTGTCCCAACAGCTATTTATGAGTACTCATTTATAGCACGCCTTTAAGATAAGCTTTTAAAAACTCACAGTGTACAATCTGTGTACACTTTCCGGCCTCACAAAGTTATGGATATCAATATTTGAATTATTTAGAAAAAAGGTTTGAGGTTAGGATCATGTGTTTTCTGTAGTTCTACAGCACACTGTGGGTGTATATTAGCACCGTTTGTTGCTTGCTTTTGGGATCTGATAGAGCGTTTGGACTCGGCAACTGTGACGTGATGTCAGACTCCAGATTTACACCTGTTTATTAATCCATCCTCAGTTTTTTTTTTTTTTTTTTTTTTCAGAAGCATCTTGCTTTCCTGATTTTCACCTCTGGGATTATTGTATCTTTCTTCTTGTTAATAAAAGATTTGATGAGACGCAACGACAAGATACAAAGCAAACCCACTAAGCGCACCAAACATATTACAAGATCGTACGGTTTTGGATTTAATATGACTACTGTATGTATTCATGGATTAGTTTGTCCAAAAATGAAGATTCTGGCATCATTTACTCACTCTCAAGTCATTCCAAACCTTTATGATTTTATTTTATGGAGCACAAAAGGATCACATTGTATTTTGTCCATACAACTTTGTCCAAAGTCAATGGTCACCAAAACTGATCACCAACATTCTTTAAAATATTTGTTCTGCATTAATCATCATGAAAGTCATACAGGTTTGGAACGACATGAAGGTGAGTAAATGACAGAATTGAAATTTTTGGGTGAACTATCCCTTTATGAAGGACTGTGGGACTGTAATGTTTATAAATCAAGTTCTCAGGCATGCTCATAAATCTCTATCTTTTCAACAATACTGCTATATATTTTAGCTTTCCCCTACTAAATAAAGCCATTTTAAGATCACTGTTTTCTTAATTAGAGAAAAGACAATGAAATAGAGGGAGGAGGCAATGTGAGAAGAGAGAGTTAAATAGGATCAGGAAATGACCTTGAGCCAGGACTTGAACTCAGGTCACCTAAAGAGTGTGGCCCACAAGGCCGTTTTAACACTACGCTGCTAATGATGACGTCTTGTTGTCCACTATGTAATGCAGAATGAGAATATTTTGCCTGGGAATATTTTCTCTTTCAACAAGCAAACAGGAATTACTAGGAACTCAGAGCAATCTGCAGCATGAAGAGAAATATGTGTTCACCTGGAATTGATTCTCATTAGCTAAGCATTTTAAAGGGGCGATTTTCACTACTGATCTCTCTCTCACACACACACACACACACACACACATGACAGGATGTGCCTGGGCTAATGGGCTAATGGAGGCATCCTTATCAGTACTACGTACCACTTTGCCTGCCATGTCCCAGGTGTTGTCTCTAGTTTGCACATACGTTATCCATTTATAAGAATAAAGTCAGCTTGATGAATATTTTGTAGCATGTTTGTTAAAACGCATTTGTAGTGAACTGAAAATTTTTCAACATTTATAGTAATAGGTTAGTATTTATAGTTTCTGAACTTTGATATCACATAGCTTCTTTATTGGCGCCACCTAGTGCATTGGAGGACTTGGGATATTTCATTTTCTTGCTGCTACACAGCCGAACTCCCTTACCTGTGCTGTACAGTGGAAATACATTCCAGTGTGGAGTGTATTAAAATATGCCTTGCCTGAACATCATTTTTCACCTTTTCTGATTTCATGCTCACAGTGTATTTTAGAGATTTTCATGTGGTCTTTGAAAATGTTCCTGCTCATTGCATGTTGTAAATAAACTCTTGTTCATAGTCGTCCATGAGTGTGATTTGAAATGATGTAGCAAAAGCTGTTTTTATTGTTTATTTATTTATTAAATACATCTACTATATAGGACTTGACAGAAATGATGTAAAGATTGCATATTTGTTGCCCCTGTTTTTTAATGGAAAATCCTAGACAGGTCCAAGACAGCTAGACAGCAGAAAATAAAGTGAACACCAGAAAAAAAAGTTCATCATCTCTGGATGGGTGTTTAAACCTTTATATCTTTATTTTATATTTTCAATATTTATACAGAATAAGATTAATTATAAAGAAATGGTTAAAATATGGTCAAAAAGCAGATCATATCTACAAATGACTTCTGATAAGCAGTGAAATACAAATGCTACAGTAACACAAACTTACGATCCACAATGATTAAGCAGGAGAGGTTAAAGCATATGAATTCTGCTCAGCTTTCTGTATTGTTTTCAGTTGCCATGGAGTGCTGTTATATTTAGCTGCCTTGTGCAGTTAGAAAGGTTGCTAACCCATATTCAGACAACATTTTGGCTTTAAAATTATTTAACAATGGCTTTCAGAATCACTTTCAAAATCACATAAGTTTGCCATGCTTTATGGTATTCATTATGAGTGTCCATAATAATGGATTACTTTGTAACAATATATGAATTTGCCTTTTTTTTTCTGTGTTGATTTATGTCTGAAACAGAACGTTTGGGTGGATTTTTTTTTAAGCAGCTGCAGGTGAATATACATATATAGCCTCGAAACACACCCACATACACCAAAAGCCACAGCTCACGGCTGGGAATCTCAGCACTAGCCTGACAACTTTAGTTTTAACACTCACTCTTTACTGAACTCTACTGGTTAGTCAAGCTCATGAGCAGCAGGCATTTTGTCTGCTTTTATAAACAACCAAAATTATTTTCTGTGGTAATCAATAGTTGCATTTGTATCTCTGTTGTATTTAACATAACATTCTTTTAACAATGAAGCAAATCTGACTAGAAACAAAACAAATATTACAACATTTTAGTTCTGTCAGTGATGAAATATGTGCCATATATTGCAAAATAGTTTTTAATACTTCAGAATGCAAGGACATTTTTAAAGTTTAAAATTACAAGGGATTACAGTAAATCACTACACAGAAATGCCACATATGGCCTAACCGTATCATAAAGCTGTATGTACAAACGTAAATATTTAAAATGATTTGGCCGTAAATGATTATTCGTATTTTAATCCATTGAATTACATGATTACTAACTATTAGAAATCAAAACATAAACTACATTTGCATGCACCCAAATAATCCGTGTATAATCAGATTGATGGCTCACTCAGACTGAAAGGCCTTCATGTAAACATCTCACTCGATCTGAATGAAATTTCAATCGGATTTATTTTGGTTTTGTAGACCTGAAATAATAAATAACATTTAGCTGCCGTGACTTTTTTTGTGTGCGAAATAGGCTTGTCATTCCAGAATACGCCAGATTGTGGGCCAGTTGCATAAATAGCCTCTATGTTAAGACGTCCAGTGTCTTAAGAACTAGTTTGACCAACTAGCAGTTAACCAAGGGGTAATCAGTCTTATATTTTGGATTCATCTTAGACTAAATTTAATGAAAACGTTTCTTTAAACCTACAAATGATTCCCGAGGGTGGTATATGAAGACTAGGTTTTCGATCCACATCTCCACGCAAAGATTTCATAAGGGCTTCTCTCTGAACCCGTCTGTGGTTGACTTACTGTTTGCAGTCAAGCTGATTCGATGAGTCGGTGCCTCAGATGCGAAGTGAATCACACTTCGCAGTGAGCTAATCAGATTTTTCTTAAAACCGCGGCCAAGACATACGTAGAGCAGCGGGTTCAGGCAGCTGTTAATGTAAGCTAAGCAGAGCGTCAGCACATGGGCTAGATGCAAGTTGGCTTGAACGTTATGGGATTGTCTTTGCATCATTAACATCAGAATATCCACGATGTGCAAAGGAATCCAGCACAGGAAGAAGCTGAGCACCAATGCCAGGATGACACGTAGCGTCCGGGCTGACTTGTCGCTGCCTCTTTGCCCTCGGCCAGAGCTCGTCGTGAGGTAAACCTTCCAGTGGCTGATGCAGATGATCAGGAAAGGCAGCAGAAAAGACAGTAAAAAGCGGGTAAGAGTTACGGACCATGCATGACCTAAGTCACTGTATCTGCTATTGCACAATGTTTTAGTCTCGCTCACTTCATGTATCTCCATGTGAGCAAACTGAGGAGAACCGGCCAGGAGAGCAAGAATCCAGATGACCAGACAGACGCAGCGGGCCTGCCTCGTGTTCCTGTGGTTCTGGCACCACACCGGTTTGGTCACCAGTAGGAAACGGTCCAAGCTGATCACGACCAGGAGCAGAACGCTGCAGTACATCATCATGTAGAGCAAACCGCTGAGTAATTTGCAAGCTAAAGCACCATAAGGCCAGTGCTGGTCCTGGGTGAGCGGCACCATGAGGAGAGGCAACGACAAGCAGCACAGCAGATCCGCGATGGCCAGATTCAGAAACCACTGCGCGTTCACAGAGTTCGGCATTCGAAACGCGGTCACCCACACCACCAGAGCGTTCCCCGGGACGCCCAGCAGGAACACAATGAGGTAGCAAACCAGAGCGATCCAGTGCCGGGAACCAATCCTGGACATTGGCGATTCAGTGGGGAGCACAAAAGGAGTGCAGTTTTCAGACCCTTCACACCAGTCGGTGTCATTATAATCAGGATAAATATAGTCACTTTCCCCCATTTCAGCTGTGAAATGAGAAAGTTATGTTATGAGAAAGCAATGTTACTCAAAGCTAAAACCCTCAAAGCAGTGTCTAGTGGTTATTTGAGTCGAATCATGTTATTTGCTAAATCTCATTTTAAAGAGTCAAACATTGCAACTTTATGATGCAATTGTGAGGACACGTTTAAAACTGATCTTAAAATTAATATTTTTCAACTTAAGAGGTCATTATTAAGAAATATCAAAAGTTTTTCTTCTTAAAAGGACATTTTAAAAGTTCTTAAAAGTAAAGTTCATCAAAAATGAAAATGATCTTATCATTTCTTCTTTGTAAAGTCATTCTTTCTTCTGTGGAATATGAAAGAAGTGTCCATATAATGAAAATCTTTTTTCAAATAGTTTCTCAGAAGAAATATTTTTTTTATTCAGTTCAACACTACATAAATTAAACTTGAATCATGTTAAAAATCAATGAAAATGAACAACAACAAAAAATACCTCTCAGAATTTCTGGTTGTGAAGTTGTGCCGATCTGCTACACCAGATGTGATTCAGCTCATCTAGTTTTGTGACTCTTATAGCCAGGAAATGATTGCAAAGTGCTGTGAGCCAAGCCTTTTCCTTAGCGATGTTGTGTAAGCACTTTAACGCAATGTTTGATGCAGTCGTTGATCTTTAAAACTTTTTAAATTTAAAAAGTGTCATGGAAGACTCATTTGGAACTGGAACAGAGAAGAGAAGGACGATGTCTATCTATTTGAATCAGCAGATGTTGTTCTTCTTTTTTAGGGTCATATTATTGTGATGTGATTGGACAGAACTGTTAGACAAGAATCTGAACTAAAAAAAAAAACAGTAGTGGTACTGATGCATTTTATTGCTTTAAATTGTATTTAGTAATAATCATTTGAGGAAAAACATTGTATGTACATATTGCAAACACGAATGCTTCACAACAACTGAGTGACAAAGTTGCTTTGGAAAAAAAGTTGTTTCTGTTTGGTATAAACATACACAATGTGCTGTTTTATTCTACTAAGAGGTGCACTTAATGGTTAAAATGCAGATGAACATGACAGAAATACAACAAAAAACTGACATGGTAACAAGGGACAAATACAACACAAAATTAAACTTTTCTTTCAAAGCATTGAAAGAAATGTTCCATTACAACACATTTAAAAAAAAACACATTTCCGTTATGCTCCTTCCCCTTTTTCGATGATTTCTCAGCATTTTTTTTTTATTATTTTTTTATCAGCTTTGCGTGATAAGGGGGAATGTGAAAATGCTGACTGGTTTAAATCCCAAAATACAGAAACTAATTTTTGCATTCAAAAAACCTATGAAAGACTGTAATGACTTTATGAGCTACTATATTACAATATATAATTTCATTTCAGTAAATTTCTTCACAAGTTTCCGTGAAGTCTATGGAAAGTGTCAGCTGAGTGTCATCTTTCTTGTTCGACCACAGTCAGACCACAATCAGAACCACACAGTCCCATAAGTCTTCAGTAAACATCCTCATTTCCTGAGGGGTTTATTAATAAGTGCAGGGTTCATGGTAATGACCTATAAAGTCATTTTCAGGAAGGGTTCATTGGGCGTCAGTTCAGAGTTGAAGCACTCTCTGGAGGTAGAGTCGGGGTGTTGTCCCTAAAGTCATCTGTTTGAAGATCTACATACAGATGGATAGACAGAGAGAGAAAATTAAACAAAACTAAAGCAACCAGACTCCTCTAATGTAGATGAAAATGAGCAATGCATATATATTGTGTTGCCCTCTGTGATTGTGATGTTCTTGAAAAATTCAAAAGCTTAGTGTTGCAACAACCCATTTTGGCCTACAACCACAACATCTGTTGCCTGCTGTTTAAAACGAGGTTTAGGAGCTGGATTGAGAAGTAAACAGAGTTTCTGCAGAAACTCTGAGTTAGAAATATATTTTTAAGCCCACTTTGAACTTCACATAAAGAGATTTTCAAACAATCTGAATGCTCATTGTTCCACACATCTCCTGCCCTGTGCTTGTTTGTTCATTTGATAGTTTGGCTAATTTGAGCATTATTTTATCTACCAGTAGATTTCTGCAGGAATTGCATATTTTTGTAAGCCAAAACCTGGAAACAAAGTTAGCATTTTAACTCTTCCAGTTCCATCATCCTGATGTCAATGGATTTTTTGAATGGGCTTTTGTTGGATGATAACAAGTGGCTTAATGGGACTACAGAGGTTGTCGGGCACATTAAATGTCATCATACCTAACAGCTAAATTCATCTACTTGCCAGTCGCTTTCACAGCCTCACTGTGTTTACAATCGCAATCTCGCAAACTATCCTAACAGCCTGTGGAAAAAATCCTATCGAGTTTTTGTCGAGGAAACTAGGGTAATGCGAATTTCCAGGATGGCCCACAAATATACAACATCATTGAAAAGTGTAGTACTCTCAGATCCGTTTAACATGTTTTACCATGTTCAATTCAACTGATAACCACTGATTTCCCAGTTACTCCCAAAAGAAGGCAACACAATTTTTTTGGGCCTAGTTGTTGTTCTGAATGGCCGTGAAAGTACCTAACAGAGAAGTGTTCTGCTGGTGGTTTTCAATAACCGAGCTCTCTTCCTCATCCTCCCCCCAGTCGGCGATGTTAGCAGGTGGGATGCACTGCTCCAAGAACAGATCTTCATCTTCATCGAAGTCCATGTCTTCTGGGGGCCAGCGCAGCTCACCGCTCTCCACCTCACTGATGTCAGTCGGCTCCACCACGATGGACGGCAGGCGCTCTTTCCCCTGCGGCGCGCAGGTCAGGCAGCCTTCAGTACTCAAAACTACTTCCACTGGATCTGGGAAGATCTGCAAAATAAAGGAGAAAGAGAGCAGATAATATGAGGAGGAGAAGTCTTTAGTATTGAATGGTGTTTGCACTACAGTGGTTCCTGTTTGTGGTTGCTTCAGGTCCGTCATAACTGATGAAAGCTCAACAACACCATTGTGAAATTCTAGCATGTGATGCCACAATCTGCATGTGTCCTCTTTGTGATCTCTGTTGCTTAAAAACTAGTAAAACAGTGGTTATTATCAAATAAAACAAAATGTAGATAAGCATTGCTTCAGCATGACCACACTGTTGATGCTATACCTAGTAACTCTTAAGTCTGCGAATGAGTAGTTTGAAGCTGCTGTGTGCAACTAGTGGCACCACTAATGGAATTGCAGAACAGTTTCCAAACAGTTTGCACAAACAGATATTCCTGCACCAAACTCATGACATTGGTTGAGCCAATGTTGACACAGCATTATTAAAAATCTACACAGTGTTTGCAGTTTTTGGGGTACATCAATATACTGTATGAATAGCTTAAGTTCCACTTAAGGAATGAATAATCAATTTTTTGATTCAAAATTACAAATCAAAAAATAGTAAAATGAACTGCTTTTCAAAATGACATACAGAAGTTTTAACTGTTTATTTAATTCATGTTTAAAATACTGGTTAAATGTAAGAATAAAATGCAATGCAGTAAATGTTATATTTTACATTGGTTTTCTAAAAAGCATTGACCAGCTGCTTTTCTTAATCTATTTGCCACTGGACAGTTCACGTGTGGGAGCATCCAATGAACTTGAGACACAAATTGTAAGACATGCCCCCAAGACACAGCATTTAGAGTTATGTGATAAATGTAATTATATGCAGGAGTTAGATGTTACATATAAGTGTAGATTTTACTGAGACTATATAAATTATGGGTCATAATCAGTAAAACAGTCAATCAATAAATAAAGCAAACACAAAAAGAAAATGCTATCTTAGACTGTCACCTAAGGCAAATAGACCAATATGATTTAAATGTGACTTCAATATACATACTTGTCACCCAAGCAGACTTTATGACCTACAATGTTGAATGTGTGTGACATTAAATAAAAAATGGCTAAAATAAATAGGTAAATTACAACGCTATCTCACAGCAATTCGTACATATTTTACGAGGTGGCTAATTCGTACGAATTGATTTAGTACGATTTGTCTAAACCCCAGTGACGGGTAGGTTTAGGAGCGGGTTAGGTGTAGGTCATTCGTACAAATTCATACGAATTAGCCACCTCGTAAAATATGTACGAATTGCCATGAGATTGGGCTGGTATATTAATATAGCAGTGAACTCAGGTTAACTGGGACATTTTTCTCAGTCATCTCAAAGGCAAAAACTGATCCAGTTTACCTGAATTCACCCTATATAATTACAAACTTCACAGCAAAGACAAAAGGATGACCGATGAGGTGTTTTTTTTTTACCTGAAAGGGCAGTCTGTCCCCTTTTCTCTGAACTGGACACTCATCCATGGCCTGGGCCTCTGGGTACCCCATCCCTCTGTTATATAGTGAGATCATGGCATATAGAAAAAATAGAATTACAAGTTGGAATAGCAGTGGAACAGTCACAACTAGGCCCTACTACTCTCATATACTCACTGCTCACTACAATTGTAACTGTCTGTATCACTCTGTTTGATCATTATGATGAGGTAACACAGATGAGTACAAAAGAATACGAATTTAGACACACAGTACTATTTCTGTAGTTTATTGTTATGCCAGTAGGTGGCACAAGTGACTCTGACTGAATAATTGAATCAACGATTCAACCGATTCTTTGAAAACACTGATTTGGTCAGGGACAAAATTAAGTGCCTAAATTCAAAACGTTATTTTTATAACGTCTACTATATCAATATCAATATTATGCAGGTATGTGAGCCACTCTTTTTATCCAACAAACAACACAGACATGAAGCAAGTATTGAACATGCAGTGTGTTTACAACAGTCATAATGCTAAGAAACAAGGCGGTCTGGTCTGTTGGTGTGTGTGGGATTTGTTAATCGCAGTCGCTCCCAGGTGACCTGTGACTAATCGCTCCTCTCTCAAGCCTCTGCTGAGCGGCTGGATTACAATGCTTATAATGGACAGCCAGGGACCGATTATATCAAAATGGATTATGCCCTCATATAGTCATTTTTCATTAGCAACAGATTGGATATGAGCATGGCATTATGGGTCATCACTGCAAATATGAAATCTACATAAAGAATATTGTGCATTGCACTGTTTTTTTTTTTTTTTTTTTTGTAGTATGCAAAAAGCATGCTTTATGCAACTCAAAACTGTGTATGCTACGTCACATGATATCTTGTTGCATATGAGTGGCATCCAGTTACAAACTTAAAAAGAAAAAAATATATTTTTCTTTTTAATCCAATTTTGAGAAAAATATATCTCAGCATTTCAAACAAATAATGGTGCAAAATAGAGATCACAGCTGTTATTAATTCTGGTTCATTCATCACAGTAGAAATGGAATGTCAAGTTGAGAGCTTTGCATTGTGGGATGCATGATGCTTGCAGTATGTGTTTAATCACATTGAGCAATGTATGACGCACCCAAATGGTGTTTTTCCATTCACTCTGATGTGCTGAATAGGCAAAATTGGCAGATGCTTTTATCCAAAGAGACTTCCGTTGCATTCAAAACAAATATGCTATTCTAAACATGAGAAGGGAGAAGTACAAAATGAGATTCCTTTTCGATGTGGGCAGACTTTCTGAACTGAATTATCTGTTGTTTATTTTGTAGTGCAGCTGTGAACTTTTCTAACAAGGTATGCAAGTAAACGTGGTTGTATTTCTTCTTCTTCTTTTTGTTTTTGTTTTCTTTTTGTTTTCTACCCATATCCCCAAATCAGACATTTAAAAATACATTATAAAATATGAATTACTACATGTTCAACAGTGTGATTATCTAACAGACTGAAATGAACTTAAACTGTTTAAATATTTATTGCGTGAAAAAATGATTTGTAAAGAATTACAGCATAAACTTTAGTGTACTTCTTTACCAACGAGACACTGTCAATCATGGTCAGACATCTTAGCTGGTTTTAGCTGCTCAAGCTGGTCTCCCAGCCTGGCCTTACTGGTGTTGAGCTGGTTTTAGCTGCTCAAGCTGGTCTCCCAGCCTGGCCTTACTGCTGGTTTTAGCTGCTCAAGCTGGTCTCCCAGCCTGGCCTTACTGGTGTTGAGCTGGTTTTAGCTGCTCAAGCTGGTCTCCCAGCCTGGCCTTACTGGTGTTGAGTTGGTTTTAGCTGGTTTTAGCTGCTCAAGCTGGTCTCCCAGCCTGGCCTTACTGGTGTTGAGTTGGTTTTAGCTGCTCAAGCTGGTCTCCCAGCCTGGCCTTACTGGTGTTGAGTTGGTTTTAGCTGCTCAAGCTGGTCTCCCAGCCTGGCCTTGCTGCTCAAGCTGGTCTCCCAGCCTGGCCTTGCTGGTGTTGAGTTGGGTTTAGCTGGTTTTAGCTGCTCAAGCTGGTCTCCCAGCCTGGCCTTGCTGGTGTTGAGTTGGTTTTAGCTGGTTTTAGCTGCTCAAGCTGGTCTCCCAGCCTGGCCTTACTGGTGTTGAGTTGGGTTTAGCTGGTTTGCTGGCTGGTTTTAGCGATTTTTGCAGCAGGGGTGTAAAACAAGGTAATATCACCTATAATATATGTTGTCAAATTATGCAAAACGTCAAAATGTTAAATAAATGAAATTAGCTTAGCAAAATGAAATAATTGGTCGTTTTAATTTTAAAGAATTAAAATGTCAATTCCATGGCAGAGTGCTAAAATCACAACTAGATGATTTGTTTAGGATGTGGTGAAATAAACGACACAAATCTGTGTTCACTGTTGGATAGGCTGCGTATTGATAGATTTCACGAAACGATTTGATTCTGATTCACAGCTCTTGATTCGATATCAGTTCATTTGGATATTTATCAGGTACAATACATGTTGAGGAAAACAATCTCTCAACCAATGCTGTACAGGGAATCCTGTCAGTATTATGATTTGATTATGATATTTAAATATTTATTTTTAAATAAATCAACACTCAAAGAAATATTTAAATTGCACATCAATTTTTAATGATATAATTATGTTTCTACTCCAATTAGTTGTTGAAATAATAATTTTAAGTAAATGGTCGCTGTCATAAAAAAAATAAAAAATAAAAATTTCGCGACAGATTCATTCAAAAATACATTAAATAGTAATGACATCACTAACAGATCAAGTAAACCTATAATGAATGTGTAATATAGTGCAAATATTTAGCAAAATTCTCCTCTAGTTACTGTACTTTCCAGAGTACGCTGAATCTTGATGTTATATGGCAGATTGTTTAGCTGTCTTATTGACATCTTTCCAGGGTTGAAACACTGATTGGGCAATTCCATGAGTCACATTACATTTCAACATGCTCTCTGATGTTCATTCATGTTAATTTCGGGCTTTAAACAAGTATTAAAGAAGAGGCACTACAGCTATCTGTCACACCACATTAAAGAGCGCTAAAACAGTATTTATTGTTTAAAGTTTGTTATATAATTGACAGAATTTGAAAGCTGAAACTTTGCTTGGTATAAAAAGTAACAAAACTCAAAGCTAATTTCAATTATTGGATTGGAGATGCTTTATAAATACTGTTTAGTGAAGTTTTTTTATGAATTTGAACATAAAAACAGCATAAAGATGAAGCTTGGGATTTAATAATCAATATTGTTTCATAAAATTAAGATTAATTAAATGAAAATGAAGAATGAAAATCAATTAATCGATATTGTCAACCCAGCCCTAGCCCATATGGCCAAAACAAACAAAAAATTATATATATAGATATATTTCATTTTTTGTACATTTTTGTCAAAATAAATATTTAAAATAAATATATACACATCTTTGTCTTTCCTGTTCCAAATCTGTTTATATTCTCTGGACAGGGATTAAGGAGGCCTGAAGACCTGTCTGATAAACAAAATCCTCTTTTTGACTTCCACAGTGTGTGTGTGTGTGTGTGTGTCAGCTTAAGCCATCTAAAACAGGGAAGTATAGTGAAATGAAGGTCAGCTCTCTCTGAAAAGCCGTAACCTGCTTTGGGTTTGCACTACACCCATCAAAACGATAAAACAATTTCACACCCGACTTATTAACATCTGATGTTCTTAGCATAACTTTTTCATCTTTTCAAAAGGAGACCATATTAAATAGTAATAATGTAGCTTAAAGGGGTTTATTTTGTTATAATGACCAGCTGACTGACCATTATCCTGTAAATTACATGTCTGCTTACAAAATAAATGCATATATGAATGTGAAATTTAGATTTTAGATTTAAATTACAAGTTCTTTTTCAGTCAGTTCACCAAAAAAAAAGGAACTTCATCACTACTTTCCCATTTGCGAAATTTCGCACACACCCGATGGAGGTCACATCTCTGCTCAGGTCTCTCTGATGACAGCTGTCTAGCAGTTAGCAGAGTAATCCTGCCTGCCCTCCTGCTGTCTGTGGTAAGTCATTAACAAGCTAACGGAGCAGATCTGGCTCCGGCACGAGGCAGCAGCTACGTGTGCTGTTGACAGGTTAGCACACAGAATGAGGACACACAGTCTCTTATTCAGCAGCTGGTCTTTAACACACCTTATGGCCATTACCTAATGCACACTCATCATTTAGAGGCCATTTGGAGGCACATTTAGCATGACCATATATAACTGTAACCAATATCATGGTGTGATAAATGCAATGTAAGAACTTTGAATGCACTATAAGTTGTTTTGGGCAAAAGTAAAAAAAAAAAAAAAAAAAAAAAAAAAATATATATATATATATATATATATATAAATTAATAAATAAACATTAATATAATAATAAATAAAAATAATAGTAATAAATGTAAAATTAGATAATGAACGAAACCTGAAATGCTTTTCAAACTCACTTACCAAGAATGGGAAAATAGAAAATCTATAAATCCAGCATACCTGCCACATATTAGGCCAAAAAGGCATTAGCGTTATACGTAAGTGTTAGTCCGCTGTTACATATTATAAACTCAAGCCATCCATTCAGTCTTGCACTAAAACAGGCACACATATATTGTATGGGGTCCTACCCATCTGTGGGAAGGCATCCATCCTCTTGTGTGGTGCAGAGCTCCACGCTGCCCATGCCGGGGATGATGATAGAGGGCAGAGAGGGGCAGCTCCCACAGCACTGCCCCTCCACCGGCCCCATCGGGGAACACTGTCCTTCCAGCGCGATGCTTGAGAGTACAGTGACCAGTGAAGTCCTGTAGTTCTGGGTCAATGGTGGATGCAATAGGAAAAATACTGCCAGTAGATACTCCAGTCAAGCACTGAAATGTCACAGAACGTTAAGCGGTCATTTCCCTCAGTGACTTTTTTCACTTTCCTTACTGTCTTTATCTTAAACTCCTCTCTCTCTCTCTCTCTCTCTCTCTCTCTCTCTCTCTCTCTCTCTCTCTCTCTCTCTCTCTCTCTCTCTCCCTCCCTTGCAGAGGAGAAAGGCTTTATAGAAGAGCTGGATTAGTGTCTGTGTCGATTAGTATGGCAGGGCCGGTGACGTCAGAGCAGTGAGTGGACTCAACCGGTCTGGCACATACGCCAGGTGTGCACTTACTAGTGTGCATGATCTAATATCAGCCTAATGCTGCCTTTAAGAACTGGCTTTTTTAAACATGCATTGCACTCTCTGTGCTTTTTTATTGAATCAAAATGTCCATCTAACCAAATCTGGACAATTCTGGGAATTAAGTTGCATGTAGGTAGGGAGGGGCTGGATATATATAGCCTGAGATCAAGCATTTGTTCCTTCACTTACACTGATAAGATGAGTGGCTATGTGCACTAATCCAAAACAAACACTAGCATTTTAAGACCCCACACCTTAACCTGGGTCCCTAACCTACACTATCTATCTATCTATCTATCTATCTATCTATCTGAGTTTTGTGAAGACAGTAGTTTTATTAGCAGTAAACAGACAGTCTTGTTTTTAATCAGAAATGCTATGCCACTTCCTTTACAAAATGTTATTTAGTATGAAACAAAATAACAGCAGGTGCAGATTTAACCAGAATTCAGTTTCGACACTATGATGAGCAGATCTGATTTTAGATATGTTTTTGCAGATGTAGAGAGGTGTGTAACTGCAGTCACTGTAAATTACAATAGTTATTTTTTTAGGAGCTTTTCCTTTGGTTGAAATAGAAATGGCATGTAAAGAATCACTTCATTCTGGTTTAGACTACCATTCAAAAGTTTTGAGTGAAGATATTTTAATGTTTTCAAATAGTCTTTTATGTTCACCATGGCTGCATTTATTTGATCAAAAATGCATTTTAAAAACAACAACATTGTGAAATATTATTGCAATTTATAATTACTGTTTTCTGTTTTAATATATTGTAATATAATATTTTTAAATGAAGGTAAAGCTGAATATTCAGCATCATTACTCCAGTATTCAATGTCACATGATCCTTCAGAAATCATTCTAATATGCTAATTTGCTGCTATATATATCAGGAATCTTAGAGTAATACAAAGTTTAAAAGAACATTATTTATTTAAAATAGGAATAAACATTATAAACATCTTTTCTGTCCCCTTCACTATTTAATTCTAGTTTCTTGAATAAAAGTATTAAAGGTGCCATAGAATGCATTGATACAATATTTTAAATTGTTCTCTGATATCTACATAGAAGGTATGTGGCTTAGGTAAGGGCAAAAATTCTACAGACACCGTTTTACAATAATAATGTTGAGCTCTGCTCTGATTGGCTGTTTCACAGTGCAGCTAATTTCAGTAGCTCACACAGCAGGAAGGAAACACAGGGAGGAAAATATATATTTCAATACTTTCTCTCGCAGTTATATCATCGGGTAATTATACTGCATATAAAATGTGGGCATCAGGGAGCCGCTATTAATATGCTGGGCACTGAAACTGCTTTCAAATGCACGATCGCTTTTTACTTTCACTTTCACTTTTGAGATTCACAATCGCACAAACTCTGTTTATACTATGGAGCGGCAGTACTTACCACACATTTTACAAGATCAGATGCTTGTCAGTGGTGCTCAGGATCTGTAAATCATTCGCCATCATCCTCAGCCATCTCTCCTTACTCTGTTTATGTGGTAAGTGATTACAGTACAATCTTATGTACTGTAATGTAACAGGCTACCGCTAGCAGCTAACCATGTCCCTTTAGTGGCTCGAGTTATTTTATTAGAACGTGTTATTTGCTTTCTGTGCCTTTCTGAATTCAGACACAAACCCATCCCTGCACTTCACATCCCCTGCACAGCCTGGAACATAACATTTATTTCCATGATCTGCCATTTTCTCTGTTGTCCTCGCTTGTTTCTTCACAATACCTGCAGAACTTCTGATGATTCGGCTGGCGGCTGGCCGAGAACATGGGCGGGTATATGCAAATATTGGGGGCGTAACTATTAGCGATCCCGACTGTTACATCACAGTCGTGTTATGTTCTGATTCGCCTATTTTTCAGTGGTCTTTTTTATTCACGAGATTTACATAAGAAGGAGGAAACAATGGTGTTTGAGGCTCACTGTATGTCATTTACATTTCTATTCCAAGGTAAAGACAGTTTTCCATTCTATGGCACCTTTAATTTCTTTCAAATTAAACAAACAAACAAACAAAAATCTAGCCTAAATCTTTGAACAGAAGTGTATAAGGGTTTATTATAATCATAATCTTAAGGCAGACATTTAGTAACACATTTGATGAAATTACAACAAATTAACGCAGTTAATCGTCACAGTTCAAATATGTTTCCTATTCATAGTGACACACAGATGTGGAAAACATCTGAGATATTTTCATACGGCTGAAAGCGGTTTTGTTCCTGAGTGTGTTTGGCTGTGGGGTTCGTGCCATATTCTGCCATTTATGATTTGTCATTTCAGCCGTTATTTGGAAAATGTTTGAGTTGATGGAGAAACTGGATGATTAGTGAAGTCCATCAGATGTTGCCAAATTACTCCATCATTCTGATGTTAAGAACATATTCTGCACAAGAAGCCACTGATTGCTGCATGTGAAGGCCAGCCATCTTTCCATCTGTCACAGTCGCTCCCAAAATAGTCTTCAACCTGCTGCAGAAGCACATAAATCACTTCCTCTCTGAAGCAGCTTCTCACTCGCTCTTGGCTCTTGTGTGTCGCTTTTCTTTTTACTTGGAAGAAGTTGTGAAATAAAGCTAGTTTTTGGACGAGATACTTTTTATAATGCTCTCTAGATTGGAACAGATCATGGTGTCCTGCCGTCTGTGACCAGGAGGAGGCGACATTGTCTATATATTGCTCCTGTATATAGGTAGAAATAAAATATGTCTTAAAGGGACACTTTACCCGAAAAATTAATATTCTTTCCAGAAATAATTTTTAACAATCCAATTATATAACTTATAATTTATAATAAAAAAAACAAAACAAAAATTGTTACATACTGTATATAATGCAAAAGGTATAAAATCAAAATTTGATTGTTATTGAGAGACATGCAACAGTCGTTTCTGTGTCATTTGAAACTAAACAGACAACATATGTCTAAACAGACAAAATTTGTCTAAAATATATGTTTCTAATACATTTTTATTTTTGTCAATTTATGTTAAGGTCCAATTCTCACTATTAACTAACTATTAACTACTACTTCTGCCTCAGTAAACACTTAATTTGCCTAATTTGCTGCTTATTAATAGTTAACTAGTTGTTATGTTTAGATATGGAGTAGGATTAATCAATCTAAAATATGGTCATGCAGAATAATGCATTAATATGTGCTTTATAAGTACTAATAAACAGCCAATATGCTAGTAATATGCATGCTGATAAGCAGTTTATAGTGAGAAGTTGTCCTTACAATGAAGAATTGCCTCTTTTTAATGAACGTTACAGCAATATCACACTACAGTTGGTCTGAGTTTTGACATGACTGTGATTAACTGTGATATTCAGTTCAACATTTAATGTTACTTAAAAGGATAGTCTACCCAAAAATGAAAATTTCATATCTTAATGTCCTCCCAAACCTGGAATAGAAGCATGTTAGTTACCAAACAGATTTGGTGACCTTTGGCTTCAAATGTATGGAGAAAAACAACACCACTCAAAATCCCTCTGGAAACCCTCTGTAAGTCCAGGGTGATGGTGAACAGCATTGTGACTGCCTGTGTGGTTGTCATGGTAACCAGCAGGAGGAGCAGTTGAAGAAGATTCTGATGGAAGCGCAGTGAGGAGGTCTGCCATCATAAAAACACAACTCCTCTTCACAATAGGCTTGCAGTTCATCCTTTTATGGATGTAGAAGCTGCTGTTCAGTGAGAAGGAGGTTTAGAAATGCATATCAATATGATTTTACTGTAATTGGACTGGTGAAAGGGTGAAGTAGATGTTGCTTGGAGAATGTACAGGATGTTCTGTGCATGTTCTGCGGAGGTGAATAATAAGCTGCTTACTGATAAAAATGAGAACGAGATTCTTGCCAAGACGTTCCCATGCAGTTGCTATGATGTTCTGAGTCATTTCTAGTGCACTGCTATGCACATATATAGTGTTCTGGGTGGATATTATGGTGTCAAATAAGCCCGACCTCAAAATATGACTGATTGCTCTATTGCTGGAATGTTTTTCACTCATTGTATCATCCGCCAGGTGGAAACCATGCATCCAACTGAGTCTGATCACTTACAATAGTAATAGCGTACCTCCTCAAGGCTGATTTGATTTATTTATTTTTTTATTCATCAGTTTCAGTTAATATCAGTGTTGTTATTAACTTAAACTATGTTTTTGTATTATTATTATTTAAATGAAGCTACAGTTAAATAAAACTTGAATATTAGACGGAGAAGCTTATTTTTAAATGAAAATTAAAATGTTATTGCCTTTAGTACTACAGTTATTAAAACTGAAATAAAGCAAAATAGAAATATTAAATAATAATAATGACAAAAGCACGTGACAAAATTACTGAAATTTAAAATGAAACCTGAAAATATAAAAATAAAATAACAACAAATGTAATGCTGATAAATACTATAATAATACTAAAATAACACTGGTCAATATTTGCTTATTTTTACCGCATATTTTTTTTACGTTTAGATTATCTTTGCAGTTATGTAACGTTCACTTTAAGTTAATCTTCAAAAACACTGATTATGTATTAACACCGATTAAAGTAATTTTTTAACAAATCTCAAAATGAATTTCCATTTGTTATACTGTACATTACAGTGTTGTGATTCCTAAATTTACTTGTAGAACTTAAAACGATTTCTTGTTTTATTTTAAATTAATTTAGTCAAAATGGTAACAAATAAGGTCCCATTAGTTAACATTATTTAATATATTATAACATTAACTATCAATGGATTATACATTTTTACAGTATTTATTAATCTTTGTTAAATTATTAAACTGTTCATGTTTAGTTCATGTTAGCTTAGTTCCATTAAATAATATTAACAGATATTAACAATAACATTACCATTAACTGAGATTACTAAATGCTTCAGGAGTATATTTCATTTTTAGTTCATGATAGTAAAGTAATGGAAACTTATTGTGAAGTGGGTAACATTTTAGATAAGGGAACACTATTCACAATTAACTAGTTGCTTACTAGCATATTGATACTGTTTATTAGAACTTATAAAGCACATATTAATGCCTTATTCTACATGACCATATTCTGGATCCCTTAATCATACCCCATACCTAAACATAACTGGTTCCACTTTATATTAGGTGGCCTTAACTACTATGTACTTACATTTAAATTAATAACTTGATAACAATGCACTTATTGTGTACATACATTTTTTCACATTATACTTGTTTTAAAAATACCTGCATATAATTACATCTGCAATTTCTGTAATTACATTTATAAGTACACTGTTGACCCATCCCTTAACCCACCCTTAAACCTACCCATACCACCAAACCTGTCCCTAACCTACCCGTATCCCACCTCAATAGCAGAAAAAGTGTTTTGCAATACAATATGAACACAATAAGTACATTGTACTTATTTTTTGAGGTAATTACATAGTAGTTAAGGTCACCTTAACTAATATAAAGTGGGACCACATAAATACTACAACAACTACCTTACTTACTATCAGTAAGCAGAAAAATAGGAAAAATCTTTTTAGGCAAAACTCTTAGTTAATAGTGAATATGTGTTCACTACCCTGAAGTGATACAAACAAAATAATGTAGAATTTTAATATATGCCATTTATCAGCCATGAGATGGATATAATTACATGCATCCAGTGAGAAACTGTCAGTGATGAGACTCTGTAATGTGTTGGTGTCTGACTGTTGTTGCAGAGCTTCAGCTCCACTGACACAGCAGAAACACACCGAGAGGAGGAGCGTGTGTGTCGTCACCTGCCGTCACTCTCCTCTGCTCCTCTCTCTCCCTTCCTCAAACTCGCTCAGACCTTCCAGTCCAGCAATCCGCCTCTCTCTGTCGCAAGCGAACGACTGTAATCCATTGATCTGCTCTCAACAGCAGCGTATGCAGAGCAGGAGCAAAGAGAACCAAATCCGGACCGCTCTCATGCAGTGCTACATACTTCCTCTCCTCCTCATCCTCGGGGTGAGGGATGGACTCGGGACCCCTCTGACATCCAGCCCCGGCCCTACCGAGGCCCCCAGCGCGCCGCCGGACCCCTGCGAGGGCAGACCCTGTCTGAACGGAGGCGTCTGTAGTCGGGTGGGAGAGATGGAGGAGAGTCCGAGCACACAGATGCAGACCGACTTCTGGGCTTATACCTGCATCTGCGGACAGGGCTTCACTGGACAGAACTGCGAGGTGAGTCGTGTTGGTGTGAATAAACGATCAACGATAATCGTGTGTCTGTCAAAGGTCTGTAGGAGCTCCTGTGCTGTTGGTGAGATGTGAAGGAGAGTGCTGCGTTGCTGTGGCAACAGATAGGAGAAGAGGAGAGGCGGCTCTGAGTGTGTGTGTGTGCGCGAGTGTGTGTTAGAGGTAAAGATCACAGCATACATTTTTGTCTTGCAGTTAGATATGTGTATCTGCAGTATGTGAGGTGTATTGCTACACAAATACAGCAAAAATCATTCTCAGTCTGTCACCTTTTTGATTCATATTGCAAGTATGCAGCGTTGACCTCTTTTCATGCATTTTGTTTTATAACAAACCACTGTGGGACACTGAGGCTTTCTGTGATGGGTGATGCAAGCTCTGTTTCAACCTCTAGTCAGGTGCATTGTGGTGTGATGATGGTCCAATCTGGATCAGTAAAAAAAAATACTTTAATCAATATATTTCTTGTTTCTTGTTTATACTTAAACAGTAAACATTTACATTAAAATACTAATAAAACATACTAATAAAAATGAGTTACTTGCTAAATTGTTTTCACAGAAAATATCTTTAAAATATTTTTTTCTTCTTAGTAAGAATAAACCTTTCTAAATGTTAGTTTTATGCAGAAAACAAGAAACTTTTACAATGAGATGTATCCAAAGATATATTTTATAAGGATATATTTATATATATATATATATATATATACAATAGTTACTTTAAATATAATACATTTAATTTAAATAAAATGTAACCTTATTTTATTTTAGATAGCAACATTTCTCATTTCTGTTTAGTTAAGCTGAAGTATTAAAATAACCAAAACTGCATAAACTAAAACTAGTAAATAAAATCACTGAATACTATAGAGACATATTTAAAAAAAAAAAAATGCAAAAACAAAAAAAAGAATTACTAAAAATATAACTAAAACAAACAAACAAAATAAAAAATAATATATATATATAAACTATAATAGTATGTCAGCGACACAACAATAACACTATATTGTATTTATTTATTTTGCAGCTCATGCTCAGATGTGTTTAAATTCCCTTCGGGAAAGGGTGAGGGTAATAGCCACAGATTTGTTGTTTATTGGCTGTAGACGCACATCAGAGTTAATACACTAATTGAACAAAGCCTGAATGTGTGTAGCACAGCTAGACACAATTAGGGCTTCTGACCTAAATAACACCAAAGCTTTGCTGGATCCAGAACAGAGATCCACAGAAGAGCTGCCTCACTGTGTGCGCATGTACTGTATATTCACTGGACAACAGGTGGCACTCATGAAGTTAAGACATTGTGTGCGGTTGCATCTCATTGGTGTTTTCTCTCAAGTGTGAAGAAGATGCATCTTTCTGCATGGCACCACGGTGTCCTGTCCTTTCCTCAACCTTAGTTAAAGCTTGTGTCTAAACCTGTCATGTGACGTCATACTGCTCATTTACATCTCCCCCAATGCAGCCAGAAAGGATGCTGCTGCGCCATTGGTTTATGCACTGACAAGATTCACCGCGATTGGTCGACAAGGCTTGAAGTCATTGTGATGTCACTCAGTGTTCCATTTCCCCAGGCAAGGCTGGTGTTCTTCAGTCACCCTGTAATGAAACAGCCATTTTTCCGAACTTCATTAAAGGCTGCATGGATGCAGGATGTATGTGATGCAGCAGAATCACATGTTTTTATGAAATCGAAGAGATGAACTGGAATGATTTGATATAAGTTAGAAGACTTTTTGCCCTTGAGGAGCTCACTTAACCTCTTAACCAGCATCTGACGCAGAGTGATTGTGTATGAGTCACCTGTCCTTTCTGAGAACTCGTGTTTAGAAGGAGAAAGAGAAGGATGTATGTGTTTTTGGATGTGCACAGTTACTTTTTTACTACAGTAGGTGGATGCATACTTAGAAACCGTAGATCTTGTTTGCTGGTCATATCGCCAGGGATGCTTATTTTAAGTGTCATCGTGTTTTTTTCTCTCCTCTTTGGTCTTTTGGCTTTGATTCCAGCTTGTTAAGCAGCAACGGGGAATTCATTAATATTAAAGAGAGAGCTGGACTGACCATTGTTTCTACAAAGCTTTCATCTTTGAAAAATTGAAGACTGAAAGAGTGTGAGTCTCATTAAAGCAGGATTTGTGGGTAGAATAAATGAATAAAATGAGAATTGAATGGGTGAAAGGATAGATAGATATTTTGGAGGACATCAAAGGCTCAGAGGTACATACAGAGAGGGACATTCAGGAGAACCGAGAGCTAAGAGAGCACTAAATATGGAGGACATTAAAAAAGTTGTTGTTAAAAATTGCTCACCTTCATGTTGTTCCAAACCTACATGACTTTATTTCTTCTGTGAAACACAAGGGGAGATATTTAGCAGAGATTAATGCACACACTGCTCTTTTCCATTCCATTCAGTAAGTCCAAGGTGGTTCTTGTTTATTTGTCACATTCATACAGTGTAGTGAAATGTAGGTCTATGGACAGTGCAAAAAAAATAAAAAATAAAAGATGATACATAACACAGGAGCATATATTTAAATATAGGTAGGAATAAGATAAAAAATAAAAATAATAATAATAACAATAATAATAATAGTAAAAACAAAGAAATAAAATAAGGAGTAAAATGTGCAATGAACTGAAATGTGCAATACAGTCTACTGTGGATTTAATAAATTTAAATAGATTTAGTCCATGTGACTTGTGTGCTATTATGTTTCTGAAGTCATATGATAGCTTTGTTTGAGGAGCATGACCTTGAAGCACAAGTTTTAAATGTGCACAAATGAGAATGAGATCTGAAAGTTTTTCAGCAATGATTTGGAATTGAGTGCACAAGTCAAATAAACTACTTTTATGATGTTTTTGGGGGGGCACATGTGGAATAGTAAATCGTGCGCACAACTTACGAACTCGTTATTTCAGTTTAAATAAATTGTGTGCACGGCACAATATAATAATTTGTTTGCTAGCATTTCCACACTTTCTTCTCTCAGTTGCGAGGTTACATCTTGCAAATCTGTTTTTTTTTTCTGTTTGACTTTTTTCTCAGAATTTTTATATATAAAAGTTTTTTTTTTACATAATATACGTGTGTACTGTGTATATTTATTATGTACTGTATATATAAATACACACACATGCATGTATATATTTAAGGAAAATATGTTATGTTTATATATTAAAATTTTTATATGTAATATAATTTAAATGAATATAAATATATACATGTAAACACATGTAAATATTTTCAAAATATGTACTGTATGTGTGTGTATTTATACATACATACATAATAAATATACATAGTACACACACATATATTATGTAAACAAAAACTTTTATTTTGGATGCGATTAATCATGATTAATCATTTGACAGCACTAATATATATATATATATATATATATATACACATGGACTTTATACCTCTCAGAATTTCCCAGTCAGAATTGCAAGGAAAAAAATCATAAGCACAAGTTTATATCTCGCAATCTGACTTTCGAGGAATCGAAGGAAAAAGTTATAACTGTAGTATATCACGTAATTCCGTTGTGATTTTGTGAACACGATTTAGTAAAACGAGAGAACAAATGATTATATTTTAAGAGTTAAAGTCAGAATTGTGAGATATAATCTTTTTTTCACTTGCGAATTTATATCTCACAATTATGAGAAAAGAAGTCAGAATTGCAAAAGAATTTAGGATTGCAAGGAAAAAAGTCTACATATAATAACTGCATGTTTATATCTCGCAATTCTGAGTTTTTTCCTCACAATTGTGTGTTTATATCCCACAATTCTGACTTTGTAACTTGAAATTGCAAGTGTATATCACGTAATTCTGAGAAAAAAAGTCAGAACTGCGAGATGTAAACTCACACTTCCATACATCAGGATGAGTAAAGCCAGGTTTTTCATTGTAGGTAAACTAACCCTTTAACTTCCTCCTCATGCTTCATAATTCCTAATGTTAACATGAGTAGTTTCTAGAAAATCCTATTAAACAGATGCCACGAACTTCACATTCTAAGAGCTTCTGGGAAAGTAGCTATTTGTTATAATGATGTTGAATTGGGAACATTGATCTCGCCTATTTAGTCTTGCCTCATTTAGAAACACAAATAAGTCCATTTTTTCCAAAGAATCTGTAATTCAGCAGCTCTTCTGCACTGATATGGCCTCATCTGGCCGGTTAATTGGTGGCACATCTGCTCTTTCTACCTGCCTTTCAGAACGTGTTGCATTAATAAATGTCATTGCCAGTGATGTCTTTGAGTGCATGTATGTGTGTTATTATGTAGCCATGACATTGAATAAAATTGCGTTCTGCATTAAAACCCCAGAGAATGATTTTCCACTTCTGCATCAGATAGCGCTAATGAGTTGAATCTCATTTTGTTCGACCTTTAATGTAAGTAAACATGAATCCTTTGTGGCCCGTGCTGCTGTAAACAGTTTTTTTTCTGATGCAACTCCAAGTATTTGTATTTCTCTGTTAACTGTGTCCTCCATCTGCAGGCTGGTTAGTATTCATTCAGGCCATCCTCTGATGTTTAGTGGCTATGAGCCAATTACACTTTCATTTCCATTTCATACCTGGCCTTTGATGATATTCATAAAATATGATCGCGAACGTTGCTTGAAAGACACTTTCATAAATTAAACTATTCCTTTTCTCAAAGAAAACTGGAGAATTCATTAATTCATAATCATTATACAGTTGAATGGTGAGGGATGAGCTGTCACACACTCTCTCTCTCACTTTCTCTATTAATAGTCAGATTGCAGTGGATTTTCAAGCTGTGTGTGTGTGTGTGTGTGTGTGTGTGTGTGTGTGAAACATATTGTTCTTTCTGTGCTCTTTCCTGAACACATAAACATGTGCACACAGACACATTGTTCTTTTTGAGTGGATTTGTGATTATGCTTTTCAGAAAGTGCCATGCTGTCCAGGTCAACAGGAACGGCACAAATACATAATTACCTGCATAAACAACAACAAAAGTGTCACATGTGCAAGATGCTCCAACCTCACATTTTTCTCCAAATAATGTCCCACCCATAAACTGTCACACAGCTGGATACCAGATCAGGGACCAAACCTGGTTTAAAGATATTTAGTGATTACACTGCTTTGAAAACATTGGATCTCTGCCACACATAAACAATAAATTGGTTTCACACCATTTTCATCCTATTATGCAAAATGAAATCCTAAAAACTAATAATAAAATAAAAATAAATACCAAACAAAATGCCTGAAAAAGTCCAATTTGTATTAGGAAATTATGTATTTTCATAAAAATGAAATACTAAATAAAAAGTCTTATGAAAAGACCTTTAGCTTTTTCTTAATAAAATCATTTTAAACATAATAATCTAAGTAAAGTGTTAAATGTATAAATCAGCTTTTGATAATTTATTTTAGTACAGTTTTGCTTTATTTTATCATAGAAATGTGCAGAAATAAAATATCTCTTAATTTTAACTCAATCATAAAACTTCACTTCTGTTTTAAATTACAAAATGAATAAGGAAGACAAGCTCACCCTTTTCAAGTTTGCGACCATGAGTTGTTATTCACGTCCGAGGAGACATTTCAGCATGATTAAGTAGCAATTTGACCTTTAAAAATAGGGAAAGAGAATAAGTGGAGATCTTTGCTGCAATATGACGTGTAGCTAACCTTTTGGGTTTTTGAAAGGTTTTTGAAATACTTACTTCAATCGCAGTGAAAGAAAATGAAACATTGTCTCTATATTATAAACACCAGCACCGGTGATGGAGGTCTTGGGTTGAAACCAGTCCACAGTTCTTCACATTAGAGGAGGCTCTCTGTTAAAATCAGATTGAAGAAGCCAAAGGTCAGGGATGTGTTAATGTCATTGAGAGCAGGTCTGGTGAGATATCTGGAGAAGTTGGGAATTGTGAGGGATTGATACTGTAAACGCTTCATCCATTGCTTTGCACTTTGAAGGTATTTTCCTCACCTATGACCTTTTCTTCTCCCCACACTATTTCTGCTTCCTTTTTCAGCCGCCCTACCTTTTTCTCATTGTAGGCCTCCTGGTCTTTTTAATTTTCTCCATCACTAGACTGTGATGCTGGAAGAGATCCTGTAAATGAGTTCTTTAGGACCCATATTCATAATAATACATTGGATGGCCTATAACAAGGTACCTAAATAGTTAGTTCCAAGATAAATAAAGATTCCCTTAAAGAATTAGTTCAATCAAAAAATGAAAATTCTGTCATCATTTACTCAACCTCATTTGTTCTAAACCTGTGAGTTTCATTCTTCTGTTGAACACAAAAGAAGATATTTGGTAACCAAACAACTGATGGTAGCCATTGACTTCCATAGTATGGAAAAAAAATAATAATACTATGGAAGTCAATGCATACGGTCAACTGAAAACTCTTTAAAATCAAATGGATAGTAATTTATTCACAAATGGTAAATCCTAACAATGCATGATTATATGGTTAGTAGAGAATTATGTGTATTTAGGTTAGTTGTAAGAACAGAACTGTGACCCAATTTTTGGTCACAACCCACCCATTGAGAACCACAGATTTAGAGCAGAAGGAGAAAAACAACTCGCTGATTCTTGTTTCATGGGATAAAATTGACTTCATATTGACTGAATATATATATATATATGTCACGTGTCAGGACTGTTTGGTGTTTTTTGCTCCCCATGTGTTCTGTGACCTAGTTTCTCCCTCATGTTGATTGTTAATTTGATTCCAGGTGTGTCTAGTCATTAGTCCCTTAATTGTCTGTGTATTTAAGGTCCAGTCCATTCAGTTTGCGTTTGTCGGTCTTTGAGTGTCTTCCCTACCTGTGCTCCCTTGATATGTTACCTTGTTGGAAATTAAAGACTCTAGTTTCGTGTATTCCTCGTCTCCTGGCTTCCTTGCTCATGTGTGAAGCGTGACAGAAAGACCGACCCTAACAGTAACCTCTGTGTATACCCTCCGTTTTGTTTCCGTTTTTATTCAGTGTTTAGTTTCCTTTGTTTCCCTATGGATCCCTTCTTCCGGCCCAAATTTCTTCTCCTCCTGCTGGAGCAGGGGGACAAATCTCTCGAGGACCATACCAGACTATTCCTGATGTTAGCTAATGCCACCTGCTGCCCGGACGGCACGCTCTGCTCATTCTACAATGCAAGCCTGAACACCACATGCAGAGCGTTGTCGTCCGAAGATGGTCCTCGAGGGGATTTCGCAGCCTACGTGGAGTGGACTCTGGCGAGAAACGGATCACCACTCACTGTCTGCCCTGAGGATGATCTCGCCAGATCCACTCCAGACCCAGAGCCCAGCCCACCATCTCCCTACGGTGCGGAGCACCAGCCCGAGCCCACCGATGACGGAGAGCCATTTCCCGCCGCGATCTGCGAGCCAGCGCAAAGCGGAGCGACTGAGCGGAAGATCGTCCCGGAAGTTGAGCCCAACCCGTCAGATCAGGTGCGAGAGCCGGCGACAGTGCCCACCACGAGGGAGCCAGCCGTGGACGGTGTGAGCGCAGAGTGGAGCTCCGCCTCCTGCACCGCGGCTGAGGGTGAGCTGATTGTACATCTGGGACTGCTGGACATGGAGGGGGATTTAATTGACTGGAGTACTGAACTGGAGATCGAACTGCTCCCTCTCCTCTCTCCTTCGTCTCCGCTGGTTCCAGCCAGCTCCGCGCCTCCAGAGCGCCCTCCAGTGCCCGCTCCTCGAAAATTCCCGCCCTCCCACCCGCTCCTGCCTCCTCCACCGCTGTCGTCTGGCAGCCCCTCTGCTCGCCCTCAGCCCTCCATCAATGCGGTGCGAGCCCCACGGGACTGCCATCCTCCAGCGTCACCGGGGCTGGAGTTTCCCTCACCTCCGCCTCCAGCCTCCGAGGCCCGGACTCCGCCTCGGTCCATAGACCCAGTGGCTCCACCTCGGCTCCTAGCTCCCTCGCCTCCACCGTCACCCATCGATCCACCAGCTCCACCGGGCTCCCTCATCCCTCCGGCTCCGCCTTGGTCGAGCGTCGACCCGCCATCGCCTTTGGATTCCTCTCCTCTGGCTGCGCCTCGTCGCTCCGTCCCACCGGCTCCGTTGGGCTCCTTCTTCCCGCCAGCTCCACCTTGGTCCTCAGTCGCTCCGGCTCCGGATCTCCGCCTCGGTCGCCAGAGCCCTCGGCTCCACCCTGGCCCCCCGGATCCTCTGCATCCCCCTGGCTCGTTGGCTCTCCGTCTCCACCTCGGGCTCCTCCACCACCTGCTCCGCCGCCATTGGTCGGCCCCCTGGAGTCGGCGGCCATCTCTCCTCCATGGCTCCTCCCTCCGTCGGCTCCACCGTGGGCCATCATCATGGCTGTGGCCTGGGTCCTGCTGTGCGCCTCCTGCTCCGGGTCCCTCCTGTCTCTTCCCTGGCTCCTCCCTCATTCGTCGCCTCCCTGGTCTCTGTCTGCCGGCCCCCTCCCGGGTGTCCGTCCTCCTCCTGAAAAAATTATAAAAAAATCAATGAATCAACTGCTGCAGGTGTCAAAGCTCAAGTGGACATTTAAAGACACAGTATAAGTCACATTAAGAATTCAGATGACCGTATAGTTTTTTTTCTCTCTCTCTCTCTCTCTCTCTCTCTCTCTCTCATCTGATGTGAAAACATAATTGTGGCTGGTGAGATCAAGCAGAGCCTCTAACATGTAGCCCTCAACATGTGCAGCAGAAGTACTGTAGTGCACTTCATATGTGCCTCTGTGATTGCCAGTAAGTTGATTAGTGTCAGACTTGTGTTTCCCTCCCTCTTGTGCCCATATTTGGTGTTTCCTGTTCCTGTCCCCATTCAGTTCTATTAGTCCCAGCCGTGTTTGATTTGATTCCAGGTGTGTCTCTTTTTCCCCTCGTTAGTTCTGTCTATTTATAGTGTGTTCTGCCCCTTATTTCCGGTCCGCTGTTTCACGTCTGTTCCCCCTGCTACGTGTGCGTCTTGCCTCTATGTCTCTTTATTTGGATAAATAAAGATGGTTCTATGTTGAATTACTCTGACGTCTCCTCGATTCCTCGTTCCTACACTGTAGCAGCAGCCGAATTGTGTCAATTAGTTTAATAACGGGGCTCGAGGGACAGATGTGAAGAAGGACATAACATCTCATGTGTTCTGTAGCCTAAAAGGGCTTAGTTACACTTTATTTACACCATAATTGTTTACAGTTGATGAATTTTCATCCCAGACTCATATCAAAGCATGCCTTTACTACCTATATTTCAGCAAAACTACAAAAACATACGTATACATGCATTTCACTGAAGTTGCTGAAATGATCACTAGTAGCAGTAAAACAACATAAATGTTCATTTCTTTTTACACAAATCATAATGACACGGCAGATTATTGATTAATAAAGACTTATTTTTGTGCAGTTTCATGATCTCAAAACACTTTTACCATAGTGCTTGATTTGTAAACTAAAACATTTTGACATTTGCGTCACAGAACCAGTCCAGCTCCATATGTATGGCTTTTCTGATGTTGTAAACTTGCTTGTTAGCGCACCTTGTACAGCATTAGATTTGTGATACAAAGCACTCGGGTACGAGTTCTGTGAAACACAAATCACAAGAAAAGAATTCAAGCAAGCTACAATGGCATGGTTGCATCAGCAAATGTGTTTTTATCTCAGGTTTGCTTTTGTTGACACTTAACGGTTAGGTTTAAGGTCAGGTTTAATGTAGAATTTCAAATGCATCAGAGCATTAACCATTTAGCACCACTCAACGAACATTTAATTTCAGAATACATACAACATTGTAATAAAATATTGCCAGATTCACTTCTATCTGTTTCCGATAAATCTGAACATACTTTTAGCACCACTCATCTGACATTTCACTTTTAACGTGACACAAATCATTGCAAAAAGCAACATAATATCATTTTGCCACAGGCATGTTTTTCTCAATGAATGATGGTTTGTAGATTTTACAGTAATTACTAACATGTATTTGTTATTTTGGGCCTGATAATGTTGATTCAGTACTACAGAGAAATCCTTATATATAAGGAGAAGCTATTTTAACTCAGCGGCCATATGTTGTTGATTATCCTTGATATCATCTATTATCCAGTAGATGCATTAAATGTTAGATTACTTATGTAATGCCAACACACACAGTATGAAGTATAAATAGCTTACAGATGAACACATGCAAAAATATGGCACATATAAGTCCTACTTTATCTCTTGGGAAGAAGGCATGTCCCTGCCAAAGGAAATGGAGCATAATTAGAGTAATTGGATCAATATCACTACATAATTGTAAGATAAAGGAATTAGCACTGTAGATTTTGGTGCAGGTGTTCCTGCGGGTAGAGCGGGACGGCTCTATTGCTATTGTTCATTTTTATAACGGTGCTCGTCTGTGATTTCAATATATTAATTGCTCTCAGTTCTCATTCTTCAGGCCAAGTGATTGTTAGTCAATAGATGTTTGCCTGAAATGAAAACCGGATCGTTTGCAGCTGTTCTGTGTTACTGGAGCGATTCAAAATGTTTGATCATATGATGCCGTTTTCATCTCTCATTCTTGTTGTTTTTATCGGGTGCAGTTTTTTGCAGATCCATGCGCCAGCAGCCCCTGTCTCCATGGCAACTGTAGCCAGGACGGCGAGGGGGATGGGTTTGTGTGCGAGTGCAGCGAGGGTTACAGCGGGGTTCGGTGTGACCTGCCTACCTTGACCTTTGACCTGTCCGAGTCCACCTGGGACCTCGCCGAGAGCCTCGTCCCGGAACATGCCACACCTGCCATGCCCGCCACACCTGCGACCACCACTCAAGTGTTCCAGCCAACCACAGTCCCCACCACTACTCAAGCTCCGCCCACCCTGGAGCCGTGGCGTCTCAAACCGGGTCAGAAAGTGGTGGAGATACTGTGGGAGGATCAGCAGGTGAGCAGGTGTGCTTTTGTGTGAGCGTGATGTGTCGTGACGGCTGGGTCCGGTCTGGAAGGCAGGATTGCTCCTGTGAGTGGCTTATTTTGTGTGGGTGTGTGTTGTAGATTACTGATGAAGCCGAATGTGTGAGTACCGCCGGACGTGAGTCTGCCGGAATGATGACCGTTTCCATGGAGGTCGCCGAGGAAACAGCTGTGAAGTAAGAAACTTTCTCGTGTCCTATTTTTCTTGGAAAGATATTTAAGAATAAGAGAGTTGTGGGCTTTCAGTGTGTTTTTAGTTTTCTTTCTGTGGCATATATGGATATTTCTAGCCATGAACCACTGCAAAATAAAATATAATATAATAAAAATAATATGAAAAAATATTTAAAAAAATTATATATAGAAATGGTCAAAATACTGATGGAAATACAATTCATCACTTATATGTTTTATATGTTTAATTGATTATATAATTAAATTAACCACAGCCACACTTTTGGAGTTCATTGACAATTTTCCCATATAATTTCCAAGTACTTTTCAGATCATTTTTGGCCAACAAAACAGATAAATATACATTTATATCATATAAATTATTTTTAAAAATGCTTTAATATAGTAAATTATTGAATAGAATACATTTTACATTATTTATATATTATAATAAATATTTAATGTAATAAACTTACAACTTTTTAATTAAATATTACTATATTAACACATAATATATACATAAATTATACATTTTAGATTTAATTATACATTTAAACCACAGCCACACTTTTGGATTACATTAAAATGATATGGTAAAATTGTCAAAGTACCTTTCATATGATTTTTGGCCAACATAACAGATGAATCTAGATTTGAGATAATATGGTAATATAGTAAAATTTTGAATATTATATATTGAATATGATTTCTATATTATAATAAATAATGTAATCAATTATTAATAAAACTTGTTAATAAAATATTACTACATTAAAACATAATATAATGTATAAAATTAAATGTATTAGGCTCTTACATTTATGGAAGAATAAAAGTCTAAATGTATCTTGTTTTTAACGTTGTTCCCATTGTACAGATTGCTACATCATTTTCCTGACTTTAGTTCATTGAAATACTGCAGTGACATGTGACTGATTTTGATGAGAATCTCTGTGTGTGTGTGTGTGTGTGTGTGTGTGTGTGTGTGTGTGTGTGTGTGTGTGTGTGTGTGTAGATTGGTGGGTAATGTGAGTGGCTCCGCTGTGCTGTGGCGAGTAGGTGAGGCTGGTTATGAGCAGTGCTCTGTTGCAGATGGTACAATCATGTGGTTTCAGCAGAGCTCAGATGGCCTGGTGCTCCCTGACCAGTCCCTGCCATTCGGACACAACTACTTCATCAGTAAGTGTGTGTGTTTTCAAAAATGTGTATGTGCCTGCAACATGGAAAAATATATATATCCCAGTTTTTGAAGCAAATAATTTCTTATACTGTATATGTCAGGGTTCTGTTGTGTGTGTCAGTTGTTCCCGCCTCTTGTGTCCACATTTGGTTTGTTTCCTGTCCTCGTCAGATGTGATTATTAGTTAATTCGTGTCCAGGTGTGTTCATGTTATTATCTATGATTTACCTGTGTATTTATAGTCCTGTCTGTTCAGTTTGATGTCGTCTGGTCTACTCGTTACTCCCGGTGTTTCCTGTCTGTCAGCCTTGCCTTGTCCTGCCATGTCCTGCCTTGTCCTCATTAAAGAATGTTATCTGAGTTTACGTCCTCGTCTGCGTGTCCTTGTTCCTCCCTGCTGTGTGCACCGTGACAGTATGTATATATATATATATATATATATATATATATATATATACAGCATATATATACAGTATAAGAAAAAAATATATATATATATATGTGTATGTATTAGGGGTGTCCCCGACTAAGGATTTTCATAGTCGAATCGGAATTTTCAAATCTTGTTGATATACGACTGATAGTCGAATCATATGTTTGGGGGCGTGGTCAAAATACATTACCAAGAGAGTCAAGTCAGAAACAGTCATAATTATTGACGTTAACAAACAGGGAAAATGTGTAATGACAGTTCATTGTTGTTTGTCCTGCTCGCGCTGCGCGCGCTGAAGAGATTTCACCCTATACTACAATGAAGCGCTTTACTGCAGCGTAACTCAAATGCATCTTATACCAGATAAATAATATATACACAATATACACATAAACCAGCTGAAATGTTTTGAAATCGGTAAGTTGTACCCTACCTGATTGAAAGAAATCCAGTCTTTCACATGCCTGTGTCAATTTGAGTCTTGTTAAAGATTTAAATCCCCACCCCAAGATCCTCTGTCAGTCACAGATTATGGAAAGTGAAATTTAAATCTATAGGGGTGGTTGGATTTATTCACGCACATTAAAATATTTATTTGAAGCTTCTTTCTTTTCAGATTCTTATTTACAGCATTATTTTAATAGGCTGTATATTAACTTATTGGGATAAAACTGGTAGTTTTATGTGAAATCAAAGATTTGAGCACCCCCCATATAGCCAAAATGGCATGATCATAACACCCGCGAATATTCAACTGTGAGATTGGGAGTCGAATCAGGCTCCTCCTATCGAAGCAATCATCGACTATTCGGGGTCACCCCTAGTATGTATACACACACACACACACACACACACAGTGTGAGAAATTATTTGCTTCAAATTGGGACTTTGCCTTTGAAACATCCTTGTGCATAATGTCTGTTTCCAACTTGTTTGCAATTCAGAATTTTTCCAGACGCATTGATGAGTGTTGCGAGTCTTTTATTTGACCCTGTCTGGTTCTGTAAGCCAAACAATGTCTGTCCTTGAGGCATTGTTGTGTGTTTGTGTGTGTGTGTGTGTGTGTGTGTGTGTGCACATGTCATTTTATGTCTGAGAGGGAGAAAGAAGATGCTGTTGTTGTCGTAGCAGATGTTAGAAAATATCAGGACCTGAACCTAAAAGGAAATTGTGTTTTGTAGGTTTATAGTTGCGTAAGAAAAGATCCACAATATTATTAAAATTTAATGACATGGATTTGCTTTGTATAATAAATGAGAATCTAGACATGTCTGGGTTAAGACAGGCAAAACAGGTAGTTAGGTGCATTATGTGTGTACATTGTGGCTGACTATAATAAAGTGAATATACTCTGTGTGTGTGTGTGTGTGTGTGTGTGTGTGTGTATTATCTAATAAATGACAAAAAAGCTTTAATATAGTAAAATATTATATATATATATATATATATATATATGTATATATAAAATTAAGGTCTCACATTTATTGAAGTGTAGTGATAAAATTATACCTAAAGTTAATTAAAATAAAAATATTATTAAAAGAATAATATATTATTTATCTTTTAAAGATTTTTTATAGTAACTGTTAATTGTGCATTCACCATCTTTGAATAACCGAAGATGTAAAAACAATAGCCAATCATAAAACAAGCTAAAAACAATCAGAACACATTAGCACCTGCATAGCAACAACCTGGCAAGCGCTCCAGTGGCTCACACAAAGGTAAAAAGGTTACTCTCTATTACAACTATGGACATTTTTTGTTGATCTCTCTCTATGTAGGTGTGCTGCACGTTGGTGCACCCTCTGGTCCGGAGGTCACTTTGAGGCTGCATCTCAATGTAAAAACCAATAACTGTATGGAGCCCGGCAGTGGATTCAGCGACCCACAATGCTCTGGGAAAGGAAAATGCATCACCCAGTCCTCTGTGGTAATGACCTCATCATAATAAGTGTTATTTGTTCTCATATTTTCTCTTTTTGGAGAACTGAAAGGCCAGTATTACAACCCTGGATCTGTGCTGCTGTTTTTCTTTCCAAAGTGTTGATATAATTGTTACGTTTGTGTGCTTTCTGTCCAGAGTTTCTGTGAACATTTGATGATGTGTGTTTAAATGTGAAACACAGGACACATTTTACTGCCAGTGTGATGATGGGTATTCTGGGATCTTCTGTGAGGAGTTTGATGCATGTCACCTGAAGCCCTGCGAGAACAACGGCACCTGTACTGACCTCAGACAGAGAGATGAAGGACAAAACTACAGCTGTACCTGCCAGCCAGGTGTGTGAGCTTGTGTGTGTTTGAGTCATTCTCAGAAAACTGTCTGCGTCCCCTGGCTCAATTACTATGATAGAAATAACAGGGGTTTGATCTTAGCTGTATTATTTGTGTTTTGACTGGAATAACATATTTGCATACCCCTATTCATCAGTGAGTTATATAGGTTGCATAGGAAAAATAAACCTTTTCAATTTTTTTTTTTTTTATAAATGTTATATAAATGTATTTATGCTCACCAGGGCTTCATTTAAAAATACAATAAAAACAGTACTATTGTGAAATATTATTACAATTTAGAATAACTGTTTTCTATTAGAATATATTGTAAAATGTAATTTATTCCTGTGATCAAAGATGTATTTTCATCATCATAACTCCAGTCTTCAGTGTCACATGATCCTTCAGAAAACATCCTTATATGCTGATTGGCTGCTCAAGAACCATTTATTGTTATTATCAATTATGAAAACAGTTGTGATGATTTTTTGAGAATTTTTTCTAACCAATATAGTTGCCAATTATTTGTATGTTTCTATGTCCTTTAACTGATATTCAGAACTGATATTTATTTAATGTTTTTCTTCAGTTTTTATTTAATTTCATCTTCATAACACAACAATAAAAACACAGCATAGCAGCTGCAACAATAATATTAACAACAGATAATCTAAATTGACAAAGTTTAATGTTTTCAGATGGAGAACATAAACATAAATAAATGACAAGGGAGTCTATCAGCTTTGTACAAATGTAATTACTCGTTTTTGATGAATATAAAGATCAGAAGAACAGCATTTAGTGTTATTATAGTTTTGCTGTAAAATTCTTTTCCCTAGTTAGTTCTACATAAACATCAAGCATTTATATTAAAAACATTAAAAACCACCTACAATGTGCATTTATTCATTGAAATAAATTCCAAATATTAACATGAAATATCTCTGAGTATTTGCATAACAGAAATACAGTCCTTATGAATTGTGTATATATGCATGTGCTGTCTTGTCTGTTTTTGTGAATAATGGAGGTTAACATTGGGCTTTAATGCTCTGATGATGCTTTAAATGGAAAGATAGGGCAGGGGAAGAAAATGGAAAAGGAAGAACAAAATAAAGGTTGAGCAAGAGACATTGAAGGTCGGGGATTTGTGCCTTTGATCATGTAAATGAAGATTATTTTGAGCCTGTTATTTAAAGCCTTCCAGAAGAAACAACTGTGCCTTTTTAAGAAATGCTGTCATGGACATGCTGAATGCAAGGCATATCTGTTAATGTCTAGTGGAAGTCACGCAAGCACACAAACAAACACTGTTTACTGTTCCGTCCATTTTTTGTAAGAGGATTATGGAGAACACTGGAGGGCATAAATGATGTTAATTAGTGGTGTTGTAAGAAAAGCAGCCAGCCTGCTTTGGCCAACTGATTCTTGTTGGTTTATAACTGAAGGCTTTTAAAAAAAAAAATTCTCACTGTTTTAATCTGAAGGAAAAGAACAGATTGTGTTTACTGCAGCCATTTGTGTGTGTGAGTCAAGTTTTCTCAACATTATAAGGACTAAATGTTCCCACAAGGATAGTAAAACCTAAAATTACCAATATCCCCATGAGGAAAATAACTTAATAAACATAATAAATCATGTCTTAATGAAAAAGTTAAAAATGCAAAAAATAATAATAATAATAATAATTGAGGGTTTTTAGTTCAATATAAAAACAGTAGAACTCAATGGAAAGTTCCAACCCCAAAAAAAACTTTGCTTGTGTATTAGAGACTTACCAATATAGATTTTTTTTAACCGATAACAACGCAGATTGTATATTTGTATATTTATATGTCTGAAAACTGATATGCAAACTTGATATTCATTTAATTTTTTTAATTTAAAAATCATGCAAACACAACTAATTCCCTAGTTGTGTATAATTATACATTGTCAAACATTGTCTGTGGATCCGATATTACAAAACCGATATTGGATTAAGGAAAAGTCACTGAAACCAATTATCGGCCAATATATAGTTTGTATGATGCATTTAAATTAAATGTGTTTTTAAATTCCGATGTGTTATGGCTAACTGAGATAATACAATCTGTGTGTGTTTTGAAGGAGATCTATGTCAGTCATTCAAGGATAGTAAAACCTAAAAATCATCAAAAAATAGCCACGAGGAAAACATCTTAATAAACATGCTAAATAATGTCTTAAAAATGTAAAAATGCATTTTTTTTTTTGAGGTTTCTTTATCTCAATATAAAAAGTTCCCATCAAAAATGCGTGTGCTTGAGATTGGCCAATATAGATTTTTGTTGATAACCGATAACAATGAAGATTGTTTGTATGTTTGTCTGAAAACTGATATGCAAAATTTATATTTATTTTATGTTTTACATTAAAAATCATGCAAACACAACTAGTTCCCTGGAATAATTATACATTGTCATACAGTACATTGTTGGTGGATTCGATATTACAAAACCGATATTGGATTAAGAAAAAAGTGATTATCGGTCACTTAAAATGATTATTGGTCAATCTCTAGTTTGTATGATACATTAAAAATTGAATGTGTTTGTCGGCGCCGATGGCCTTGTGGGCAGCATGCCGACATGTAGCATAATTGCGCTTCGGGCGTCCCGAGTTCGAGTCCTGGCTCGCGGACCTTTTACCGATCCCACCCCCCTCTCTCACCCACTTTGCTTCCTGTCGACCTACTGTCCTATCTAAATAAAAAAGAGCATGTAAAAATGCTAAAAAAAAACAATAAAAAAATGAATGTGTTTAAAATTCAGATGTGTTATTGCAAACTAAAATAATACAATCTGTGTGTGTGTTTTGAAAGAGATCTTTGTCAGTCATTCAAGAATAGTAAAACCTAAAAATCACCAATATCCAGGAGGAAAACATCTTAATAAACATGCTAAATAATGTCTTAATAAAAATGTAGAATGCCGTTTTTGTGAGGTTTAGTTTTAGGGATGAAACTATCTTTAGCTCATCATAAAAAGTTCCCATCAAAAACAAATGTGTGCTTGTGTATTAGATAGAACAAAATAGATTTTGTTTTATAACTGATAATAAGGCCAATTGTTTGTATTTTTATGTCAGAAAATGATTTGCAAAATTGATATTCATTTAATGTTTTACTTTAAAAATCATGCAAACACAACTAGTTCCCTGGAATAATTATACATTATTGGTGGATCCATTATTACAAAACCAATGTTGGATTAAGGAAAAGTGATTATCGGTCACTTAAACCAACCGATATTTAGTCTTTTACAGTAAGAGTGTGTGCAGCAAATGGCAAGCACATCAAATGCTTTTGTTCACATGTGTTTTTAAACACGTTTATTTATGATATTGGTGGATCTAGATATTAGAATATAATTCATATTATATTTATCCAGTATACGCTGATAATTCAGAGTATATTTTTATGTATATTTATATTGTCTTCTCAGACAGCTTAGTGGCCTTGGTGTTAGTAAGCACATCTTGGAACTTGTGTGTAAATCCATTGTCAAAAGTGTTTTAACCTTGCATCTTTCTGCCTGGTATGAGCATCTAAATTGCAGACTCAAGAACAAACTTTCCAGAATTGTATCCATTGCAAATAAAATAATTGGCAGGCCTCAGAACCAATTAATACTATTTTATGTAGAAAGGACAAAGAAGGTGGCGAGAGTTATTCTTGCAGATATTTCTCATCCTCTTTTCAGCCAGTTTGAGCCCTTGAAGTCAGGTAGACGTTATAGAGTTCCTCTAGTAAATAAAAATGTGTTTAAGAGGTCCTTTATCCCAAATGCAATTAAAATCATTAATTCAGCAAGTGTTTAATCAAACATACGTAAGGCATGAACTGTATCTTTTTATTCTCTTTTATGGAAAATGCATAATGTGACTAATGATTGTGATTTTATTTTACTATGTATGTTGTTACTACTTTTGTTGTGCTGGTGAGCCAAAGACAATTTTCCACTCAGGTGGACAAAGAAGTTTTACAATACAATCTAATATTACAAAACCGATATACCATAAAGGAAAAGCAATTATTGATCGCTAAAACCGATCATCAGTTAATCTCTAGTGTGTATGAAATAAACATTAATATTTAATTTAAATACATAAAATGTCATTTGTTTTCAAAGTCAGATGTGATATGGAAAATTTAGATTGTAATACAATCTGTGTGTGTTTTAGGTTTTGAGGGAGACCGTTGTCAGTCATTGGTGGATCATTGTGTTTCTGGACCCTGCAGGAACGGAGCCACTTGCTCCAGCAGCCTTGAAGGACCTCACTGCTATTGTGCTGAAGGTATTTATTTATAGCCTCCTCTCATGAAATCATGTCTGACACGATCAAATCTGTTGTGTGCTTGTCTCTGTGTGTATGGTTGCAAGTGTATGTGTGTGTTAAGCTTGAATCGTCCTGATTCGAGCTCTATTTCTGTTCCTTCTCCTCTTGCTCTCTCTAAGTGTGTCAGAGAGTTGCTTATTTTAAACTCTCTTCCTTTCTTCCAATTAATCGTGAAACAGCCCAGCGCCACCCTCTCTCTCAGGAGGACTGTACCTTCAGCGCTGGCTCTCTCTCTAACCAGGGCATGCTCTCAGTCAGCAGATAGAACAGGGACACAATCGCTTCTGCTTCCTGAAGAAGCACTAGAAACAGACTAGAAAGGAAATTTGATAGGAGTCCCTTGAACTTTGGTGGTAGAAATGCACTCGTAGGCTGAAATATTAATCTTGCGGTGTGAACAGGCACCGTAAGCCACCGTTTGAAACACAAGGAACGCTGAAACAATAAGGAAAGTGGCACCATTAGCACATTTCTAATTAGTGTGGTACAGCTCAGGGAACGGCTTTAAATATTTCAACAACTACGTGAGGCAGTTAATAGCTATTTCGGCATCTCAGGGCTAAACCATCCATTCAAACTCTGGACGGTAATAGAAACGACCGCAAACAGCAATGAAAGGCATTCGGTTGGAATCTAACCTTTAGTACCATTCGAAACAGGGAAGACATAGCTCACTCAAAAATGAAAATTATTTCATTATTCTACATGTCGTTTTAAACCTGTATGCTTTCATTTTTTCAACTTCTACAAAGTCGCTTTCCAGAGTTGTCACCCTTTCTTCTCTTCTCTGTTGAAATGAGCTAATATCCTTCACCCAAACTGCTGAAACATCAACTTTCAAGAAGCAGCTGAAGAACCACTCTACAACCCTAAACCAATGAAATCTTCTTCCTCTTCTCTGCATTTCTCCTCTGCTCTACCTACCTCTAGCTTTCTAATAAATGTGGCATTGTATACTGTGAATGATGCTAAATTGGTTATTCTCCTCTATTGTAAGTCACTTTGGATAAGAATGTCTGCTAAATGTATAAATGTAAATGTATTCTTTCAGTGGAACACAATAGGATGATTTTTTTTAAAGCAGTTTACCAAACAATCACAGTTGGTAATATTCGCATTTATGAATCACCATAATTACTCATGCACTGTTCCAAGTCTCCGTACAATGGATTTGTGTAAGACTAAAAGACTAAAATTTAAATCATTCACTGCATGTCTTCAATGAAGCTCTCAAATGAAATATGGTACCAGTTGTGTGATGTTTGATGTCAGTGAGGTTTGGTCATGAGACACATTACAACAATGATGTTTTTGATCAAATTGATATCAAAATTGACATTGATTTGAGCTTACATGTACGTTTGACTTCAGAGAAATTAAATAGTGCACAAGTTAAACGGACGACTGTCAAGGTGCTTTTTTTGCTGGAGCTTCAGTCGTGATTGCTATGATCTGTCCTAGTTTCACCTTTTGTGTTCCACAAAAAAATTAAAGAATAAAAGCATACGGGTTTGGAATGGCATGAGGATAAATCAATAATGCATTTTCAATTTTGGGTGAACTATTCCTCTAATACTGGCAGTGAAGCACATTCATGTTGGCTCTGTCAGGCTGCGAGAGTTTCATTAAGATAATGCATGAAAGCGCTTCCGTAAGGGAAACTGTGGGTGGATCAGCGCACTGAGCTCTATTTCTCTGTGTGTGATTGACATTTATTGTGGGGATCATAGCCACCAAGCTTGTAATCTGCTGGTGCGTGCATGTTACTAAGAGGAGACTACAAATGTACAACAACAAACATACACTGTACATGTGTGCCTGCACACTTATACACAGAATTCTGTTTTTTACTGACTTTTTTAGCTAACAGCTGATAAATGCAAAGGAAAATCCACCTGATCTCAACCCAGTTGAACACCTTTCGATTTTCAAGGTTCTCCATCATCCTCATTAAAATGCCAAATAAGGGAATACAGAGGTGCTCCATCCATCCAATAGAGTTTCCAGAGATTTACAGAATGCCAAGATGCATTGAAGCTGCTCTGGCAGTAGTGGTTGCCCAACCTTACTAAGACATTTCATACAGGATTTTCCTTTAATTTATCACTCATCTGTATATAAAGCCAATAATTCTGGCATTGTGACCAAAATCTTTTACTATTTATCTGCTTAAACACAACCCTACAAGCTCACGTTCGTTTCTGGGTGCCACACCCACATCTCAACATCCAATCAACAACCGTAGGCCATATACGAAATCCGTTTTATTATTTCCCAAATTGTGTTTTTTTTTTTTTTTTTTTTTTTTTTTTTCTGTTTGAATGTTTCTGGATTCCATTTTTTTCTGTTTTAATTTTTCTAGATTCTGTTTTAATGTTAATTTAAATTGTATTCATCAAAAAGCATGTGTAATTAAATGAAATCATGAAACTTACAATATTGAACAGCAATTTATGACACAAATTACATTTTTAAGGCCCTATAAAAATAAGTTAATTTTTTTTACCAAATTCTGTTTTCAATGACTTTTTCTGGATTTCATTTTAATGATTTTATTAAATATAAATAACCAAAGCACCTCTAATTAATTGATTTTAATTTTTTTTAATTATTTATTATTATTTATTTTTTCCAGAAATACTGTGTTGTGTATTTACATTTTTCTGCTAAAATAAATTCTGGTAAATAATTTAATGAGATAATATATCATGAGATATATTACCTTAAAAATAATAATTTGATAATACATTTGAACAATAATTTTATTATTAGTAGTAGTAATATCATTACATTAAGTAATATTTCTGTCACTTCAAGTTTAACTGAACTTTTTTGGATGGGTTGTTGTGAAGATCTTTTGGTTTCTGTTTCTATATGATATGATGATAGTTTTTCTCAAAAGAAACTGTAAAATGCTAATGAAGTGACTCTCAGAGCAGTTCTAGAGATTCTTTATGTTCTCATCTACTCATATACTGAGGCAGCAGAGGCTGAAAACACGTTTTATGACTGATTCCACGATTCCGTCCACATTTTCCACATCTTGGAAATCATAGGTCCCTACAACCGCCCTACATTTTTTTCTTTTTCAGTATTCCTTTGTACTCAAATATATGCCACAATACATAAGAACAGATCCGTCGCTACTTCCATTTCATTGTGATTGTAAATATTAGCAACAATTAGCAAATACTGTCAAATAATAATATCTCATCCATGTTCACAAGTTGTTCTCATCTGTAAATAGAAGATTTCTCTCAAGTTCTTCATGTCTGTAATTTTCTGTTCAGATCAAATGAACTGCATCAGACTCAAACTGGTTTCTTTATGCAATACTGCACATCTTAGTCTCTTTCTCTCTGTTAGGTTATCAGGGTGCCATGTGCGAGCAGAAGATTGATCCCTGTGCTTCTGGGCCCTGCCACAATAATGCCAGCTGCTCCCCACAGGGTGCCGGTTTGGGCTTCAGCTGCACCTGTCCTGCAGGTTTCACCGGACCCACCTGCGCCCAGCTAGTGGACTTCTGCGCCCTCAACCCATGCGCTCACGGCATCTGCCGCAGCATCGGCACTAGTTATAGGTGTCTGTGTGTACCAGGTGAGGATCTCGTTGGCCTCCGCTCATAGCTGTGTCTCTCCCTTACATTCCCTCCAACTATGTCTTGTTGCCATGGTAACTGCCTCCTGTGTATTGCGTGCTCAGACATCATTGTCTGTGAAGTGTGACTGCACCAGCTGTGCAGCCGGATCAGTCTATCCACTGATATCACCCCGCTTTGATAAGAGGTGTCCGATGGGACCTAAACGTTCTCCGGTGGGATTGCAAGTAATGCTCGATGGGATGGCGCTATGAAGATGACACTTCTGACGACAAATGCCCGTTCCGGTGGGATTGCTGAGATTTGCACACTCAGTAAACACAAAATGATCCTCAGCAAAACAAATGATCAAATGATTTAATGGCAGCATTCTCGGCCCGGGATACTAATTAGTGATGTTTGCAAAGTAAAAGCCCAAAAAAGGCCAAAGTTTACTCTGTTTTTTTACACGTACACTAAGTACGTGACATAAATTTAATTATCAGCATAGAATGCATGTACTGTATAAGCACAGCCCAAACCATACACATTCTATTTTCTCAACTAGCTTGAGGTTTTTCACTAATTAGTTTGTTCACAACACTGGTCTGAACTTTTGTTTCCCATGTCTTGAGCGATTTTGTGAAAGTTTTAAGAAATACCCATAACTGTAATTTAAACAAGTAGAAATATATTTTTATCGCTCATAACATCTGGAGAGAAATAGCACAGACACTGGACAAGGATGAGACTTTCTAGTGTGCATATTAGTGGTGGAACAGTTCAACTTTGTCACGGTTCAGTTTGTATCACGGTTTTAGAGTCACAGTTTCGGTACGGTTCGGTATGTTTAGGGAAAAACTATACTGTCAAATAAAAATAAAGAAAATAAGAATAATCTATCTAACTACAAGCAACAGCACAAATAAATACAATAGAGTAAAGATACAAATAAAATAAACAGTGATTTTCAGTTGTTGTTTTTTTTTTGGTAAGTCTAACATTACTTTTTAGGTACAGAAATTGAATAAAGTAATCAAATTTAAAACAGCATTGCATATTTGACTCTATAAATTAAAGATTAATCTTTATTAAAGTTAAAAAAGCGATTCAATCAAGAGCAGTGAGTGATTTCTTTGTTGTTGCTGTTTGATTAATATTAAGAAAGTGCTGTCACTTTAAGAGAATGCACTGATCCAGTGCACTGATACTGTACGCTCAGCCGGCCATGTCTGCTATAGGATACTTACCAAGACGGTCATTTTGACATCATTTTTGTGTGAATTTGTCCATTCAAACACAATACATCAGCTATCAGCACCCGGGTGATGATGGAATAAATGCTCATATTCCAGCATACGGCACTCGCATTGAACAAGAGTGAATGGTTAGTCCACTTTTTTTTTTCATCACTGTTGTTGTAATGTACTGGGAAGCCAGAATGCGCATCCATCAACAGAAGCATACATTAGCAGAACCCTGTTTTTTTATGTGTTATTTATAACAAACCACAAGTTGAACCGCGGTCCTAGCGGTCCTCAACTTAATGGTTCGATTTTTTTCCGTGAACCATTCCACCCCTAGCGCATATAATAATAATAATAATAATTCATTACATTTATAGAGCGCTTTTTTGCTTTTCCAAGCACTCAAAGCGCTCAACATTTGTCAGGGGGTCTCTCCTCAACCACCAACATATGTCAAGCCTTTGTGTTCCAGCACACTATGAAATGGAGTTTACGTAAATTTCAGTATCATCATAGTATGCATGTACTGCACGATCACAGCCTGATTTTTCTAACCGCACACACTCTCTCCAATCCGTTCACACAGAACACATATTTTGCGCATTTTCTAGAGGGACATCTATCACCGTTGCACTCGCGTCTCGCACAAGAGAGCCACATGTTTAGAAAGCCATGTAAAATTAAAACAAGTTCAACTTTTAAAACTCATGTCTCGGTACTTTATGGCGGGGCGGGTGGGTAGTTCATCCCACTGCATCTCAAACTCCGTGTGATTGCTTTCGTCACTTTGTTTTAAACTATGCATAATGCTTTTTTGTTTATAATTGTTTAAGCAACTTAATTATATTTGGTTTATAAACATGATGCACTTTTTCACAGATAGTTATGTTGTTTTAAACGTGCATTAGTAATATTTTGCTCGATGCACCCTCTGGTGGGCTCGGGAGGGAAGCCAATAGCTTTTTTCCCCCTAACTGAAATTATGCCTTTTAAATAAGAATATATAATCGAATATTGATAACATTTTAGTCCAAAATTCGAATTGAGTTTTTCAGCCATTTTGACATCATTAGGTGGCAGCACTGGCCTATGCTAAGAATTTGTGTACTATTTATATACAGAAGTATTCTTTAGGCTTAACTTCGCACATGCAAAAAAATAAAAAAATAAAATAAAATAAAAAATGAAGTAAAAAGGTTGTTCCACAAGGTGGCGACACTGTCCTGGCCCATTGTTTCACAGCCAAAAAAAACAAAAACAAAAAACTTAACTGTGCGCGAGATGGAGTGGAACTTGGAAAATGTTGACGAGTGCTTGTGCGAGATACCTAAAACTTTACGGGTATGTTTACATGACAACTATGTCCAAAAATGGATCATTTTTCTCTTTGATTTCTGAAAAATTTTGCACCTCACGTTATTATATGATGTTACATCATTCAAATATTTTCATGCATACATTTCACAAATAGTATGTACAAGACGATATCTTTGGATCAATATATACACAATACAGAAAACACAATTTTTCTCACAGTCATCTGTACCATCAGTTTGCTCCTGTTGACCTCATCCTGTAAACCCCAACTAAACTAAACACTGCTCTCTAGTGGCTCTCTAGGAAAATTGAAGGTGAAATACATCTTCAGCTCTAACGACCACATCTATGTCATGCTGTTGATTGCTACAGACACTAATTGTGTGTTTTTCTATCTATTCTCTTAGGTTATCATGGTCTGTACTGTGAGGAGGAGTATAATGAATGCTTGTCTGCTCCCTGTCAGAATTACGCCACATGCAGAGACCTGATCAATGCCTACGAGTGCATCTGCGCCCCACAGTTCACAGGTGCGTTTCATGCACTTGGATTTACAAATGTCAGTAAAAATGAGGCGTGATTAATGTGTTGTGGGTTATTTCAGGCAAGCACTGTGAGATATATAAGGACCCCTGTCTGAAGCTCAGGTGCCAGAATGGAGGACGCTGTGAGAGTGGAGGGAGAAATGTGTCCTGTGTGTGTCCACCAGGATATATGGGTGAATATTAGTGGTTGTTTACATTTGTATGATATATTTGTGTCTTTGGCTGGGTTCGGAATAACATATTACCATATTACTACTACTTCTAATATAGGGATTTTGAATCTATTAGAATCCACAGACCAGAATATGATCATACTTGTGCAAGGGACAAGGATTTTAAAAGCCAGCTATATATTTTCATGTATAAAGTTTTTTTCAATTTATACTGTGAAAAATATATATTGTGTCAAATATTATTTGGTAAATATTTAGTTTCTAATAATTAGGTAAATATTTACCTTTTTTACCTGTAGTACTGTACAGCTAGATGTAGTACTTATTTATTTATTAATTTACATTATCTCTTTGTTTATTTTTGATTGTAATCAACTTTTTATTTTGTGTAATGTTTTTTTTTTTTTACCTTTTTTGCCTGTAATACTATACTGTTTGTTTGTTTATTTACATTTTTATTTGTTTTAATAAAAACATTTGGTATAATCAGCTTTTTATTTTGTGTAATCTTATTTGTATTATTTAATTTTACCATTTTTTTTTTTACTGTTTTTCTGTAAACTTTTTCACGGACCCCCTAGCAGTCCCCCAGTTGGAAAATCCCTAACATAATACATTTGCCAATGTAAGTGTGCAATATGGCACGCTTCACAATATACTGTATCCCACAATGTACTGCATTCAACTTGACTGTCAGTTTCAATTTTTTATCACTATTGGATCAGATAGCCATTATGACATTTTTGCAAAATTGGATTAAACATGCAAAATATATATATTTTTTTATTTTCAAGATAACTTGCTCTTGTATTGTTTTACATGTGTTCTGCACAGTATGCAGTATCTAGTATGCATTCCAAACATAGCCATTGTGTTTTGAGGGGAATGTTGATAGTAGGTTTGTATTCTGTCTCAAACACTTTTTTGCCTCTTTGTAGGTGAGAACTGTGAGGTTGACATCAACGAGTGTGAAAGCAACCCATGTCACCATGGCGGTACCTGCATCGACCAATCAAACGGCTACACCTGTCACTGCCCTCCCGGCTGGGTCGGCGGAAGCTGTGAGATCCGTGAGTTTACGCCGGCCTTCTGACCTACAAACACTAACAGCTATTGCAAGAGGCGAAAGGAAATCCATCAGAAATGTTTTATTTATAATTATTTTATTTATTACAAAAACATGATATAAAATTGTCCATGGGGCAGTGACTTAAAGGGACATGGTGTTCTTGCTCTGCTTGTGGCAGTTCAGTCATTTTTCCGTGACGACTTAGGCCTCAAGGACAGCGTTATGTATGCACAAGGGTAGAGAGCGGATCCTCTGAGGAATGACGTTCTCCTGCCTTTTATGGCAGCTGTGACTCGGCACCATTAGCTTCCTGTGAACCTCCTCACGCTCCGCCAGCTCACATCATTGTGGCAGCAGGGAGGGACAGGACGACTGTGACGTGCGAGGAGGCGGAGCCATGTGACTCTGAAATAACTGGCCATTCAGAGATTCTCAGGAATATCCCACTGCGTTTATGACCTTGCTAGATGATGCTTGGTCTGTGGCTGTTATTAAAGCATTTCATCAGCTAGACTGCTGTTGTAAATATAAGGAACTGCATTTTCACCCAGAACCCCCTAGCAATGCCCCATCCAGAACACCCTAGCAACTTTATAACAGAAGTCCTTAGCAACCACATAGCATAGCACAAGTTATTCTCAAGAAGACACCCATTCACACATTCTTTTCTCTCTTCATTTTCTCTCAGATCTGCAGTGGAAGATGGCTCAGCCGGTCGACTCGCTGACCAACATGCCACGTCACTCTCTGTACATTATCATCGGCGCTCTGTGCGTGGCTTTCGTCTTGATGCTCATCATCCTCATCGTTGGTATCTGTCGCATCAGCCGTATCGAGTACCAGGGCTCCTCCCGTCACGCCTACCAGGAGTTTTACAACTGCCGCAGCATCGACAGTGATTTCAGCAACGCCATCGCCTCTATTCGCCACGCAAGGTAATATATCGTTTTTATATGCCTTTTTTTATGTTTTCAACTGTAAAACACAAAAGAAGATATTTTTAAAGAATGTTCAGTCTGCTCTTTCTAACACAACTTGAAGGGATAGTTCACCCAAAAATTAATATTCTGTTATTAATTACTTGCCCTCATGTACTTCCAAACCTGTAAGGCCTTTGTTCATCTTCGGAACACAAATTAAGATATTTTTGGTGAAATCCAAGAGCTTTCTGACCCTACATTTACAGCATCACAACTGACATGTTCAAGGCCCAGAAAGGTAGCAAGGACGCACGTCGAAGACTGACGGGGAAGAGAATAAATTGTTGAATAAAGTCGTTATTTTTGTTTTCTTTGCGCACAAAAAGTATTCTCATAGCTTCATAAAATGAAGCTTGAACCACTGATGTCACATTGACTATTTTATGGATGTCCTTACTACTTCTGTGCCTTGACCGTGGTAGGACCCCTATCTTAAAAAAATATCTTAAAAATATCTTAATGAACAAAGGTCTTACGGGTTTGGAACGACATGAGGGGGAGTAATTAATGACAGAATTTTTGTTTTTGTAGGGCTACAACAAATGATTATTTTGTTAATCAATTAATCTAACGATTATTGGAACAATTAATCGTCTAATCGATTCTTTCACAGATTAACCATTAGGCTTTGATCGATTATTCAGCTTTTGCAGTTTGTTTAAATATTGAGTTATACATATTCTATACATTCATATACATATAGAGCTGCTTTATAGAAGAAAATAAAAGTTGTAATTCTAACTGAAATCGACACTGACACTGTTTCTCATGTTCAACCTGTTAGCCAGCACCCCCCATATTGGGAAATCACAGCTGAAAATGACTAACTAACTTAAAATGGTAACAGTTCCTGACAATTTCGGTGTCTTTGGAAAGAAGACCCTTTGGGATTTACTATCCATCATCCAGAGTTGATAATGCTCAAAAATATAAAAAGTTATAGACACTGAAGTGCCTTGAAAAAAATTGTACCACAGTTTTTTTTTTTTTTTTTTTTCATATAAAAATACATGAAATCAGTCCTGGAGCAATCCAGAAAAGCAATGGGTTGAAAGTCACATGTCTCATGAGTTTATATTTCAAATCTGAAGAAGATACCATGAAAAATTTGAGATTATTTTTCTGTGACTATGTCTAGCCCCCCACCCCACCCCCACCCCCCCACCCCACAAGCTATTTAGTCATTATACATACAACTGCATAGTTTTTTCAATTATAAAGCAGTAGACAGAATCTTAGACATCGTGTAAGTGATTTATTTGAGCACTAGAAAAATACAATAAGAATAATTTTTGAGTGATGAAAAAAAAAAGTTACCTTTGAATGTCAAGTACATACTCTGATTTTCCGACATACAGATAGCTGCTCATACATCAGTAATCACATGCTGACGATCATTCATACAGATGGTAATCATACAGATGGCCGCCCATATAGTCAATAATCACATTATAATGGTCTTTTATATAGACTGCATTCACACTGATAGATGGCAACAGTCAGTAATTACACGCTGATTATCAGCCATACAGATGGTAATCATACAGATACAGGAACAATCCCCACAAAACACGCAAACATATATGAAAAATGTTGAAAAAAAAAAAAAAGGTTTATTTGTCCAAAAAGCCGATCGCCAAGTTACGCCCCCATCAGATGACAGGTGCATCACAGCATGCGTCACACGCCGTCATGAGAGCGCGCCAGAATTCAAATAAACAATCTACCGCGTATGTTTCACTTTTTTTTTTTTGGATGATCTCATTCTGTGTGTAACACTGTATGCTACAAAACAGTGTTGTTTTTTTTACCACCAAGATGCTGTTTTTGAGCGTAATTTATTCCATAACAGACACAAACAATAACTCTCCTGAAGAAAAGAAATGTAAACAAAGGAATTACCATCCAAATTACAACGTTATTGTTTCGTTGGACTAAAAGTGCTCTTTGGGATGTTGTTCCGTGGACCCTTACCTCTCTAACTAAACCGGGATTTACAGCAGTGGATACGTTTGAGAGTGGTTATCAGGATGAATCTGGTATGCACTGCGTTTTTTTATACATGTTTTGATGTGTACTGCTTACACAAATTTAGCAAATACATTCCTTATAAGCTTTCCATCGAAAACAGCGATCTATCGTCGATGCTTGAGGCTTAGACCTTCAAAATGATATATAGTTTGTCAAGATTAATTTTGTCCCGTTTTATTTAATCTATTCATAAACAATGACATGTGCAAACAAAGAGCATTCAGTGAGCCGGCGTCCTGGTTCTAGCTAACAGGTTAATACTGTAAAGCCGCTTGCTTTAAAACAGTCGATTGCATAAAGTGTTATATATATTCAAGTTTATTTGTATTTTGTATATATATATATACATACATGATGTGACTTTACTGCAGAGCTGGTGCAAACTTATCCACATCTATGATCAGATGCTTTCTTAACAGCTGTTTTCTCACCGCTTTCATTTTTGTTGTGTGTTTATTTCATTACTGAGAGGAAAATGTGCAACACATATTTGCATATCTAAATGCTGCTCTCAACAGCGCTGGGATGTTCACTAACAGTAAACCACTACTTGCTTATATCAAACTTATTTTAACCCTTAAGCGAAGCGAACTGTGCCGTGAGTATATCAGGGGGATTTACACATGACATAATTTTTTGTTTCCTACATTCCTACACTCTACTGGTTCGGATTCGTTTGCACTTCTCATAAGTGTGTCTTCTTCTGTTGGATTGCAGCCGAGAGAGCTGAATTACAGTCTGGCACTACAGTGCCACACTGGTCAAACCACGTCATTGCAGGCTATTAGGCTCATGAGATCAAACAACTATTTAACAGCAAAAATGTCCTGTTCCTTTGTGTGTGTTACAGGTTTGGGAAGAAATCCAGACCAGCAATGTATGATGCGACTCCCATCAGTTATGAAGACTACAGCCCTGATGACAAGCCTTTAGTCGCACTCATTAAAACTAAAGATTTGTGAGGCAATACATCTGCATACACACACACACACACACACCGCATACACACAGACACTGTTCCAGCCTTTAAAATGAGCCGGTCCGTGCAGTATTTATTTCCAGATAATAGATTTTAAAAAATGAATCGAACCTTACAAAAACACTTTTGAAATTGATATATTTTATCATTGTAAACCATGAAGCTTTTAATTCATATCAGGCACTAGGAGTGCTGCACAGAATTAGTTAATGGAATAGTCCCAAACAAATATGCTTTGTTTGCAGACGCAAATGTTTTGTGGAATGTAAGTAGACGAATAACAAGCTACATTGCAAAAATGTGTGTGAGAGGGGGTGTTTAACCGAACCCTTCAACTCTCTAGACTCTGATTACAAATATGATAGCAGCAATCCAAGCTAAAGCTGTAGAATTAGGAGTAATAAAGCTCATAGTACAGTTAAACTGTAACTTTATACAGAAGAATTAAAAGATAAGACAATGTAGGTTGCCTTACTGGTGCATGGATAGGATCAGTGGTTCTGCATTACTCTGTAACCTTATGTACATTGTTGTTTGCTGTTTCTTTCTTCTTGTTCATTGTGGTCTCTTTTGTGTCATATACTTGGTGTTAGCAAAGTCTTAAGATACCACTGTCCATGTGAAGGCAGCACAACAAAGTGCTTTTAAAAGTAATATTTGGTGGTGTCGTTTCACTGAGTAATAAACTAGGCCTCCTGATCTATATTTCATAGTGTTTAATGCAAGACTTCTCTGTTCCAGTACACCTGCAAAGCTCCTTAAGTTGTGGTCACATTTACCGCTGCTCGATGAAATTTCGCAGGCAAAATCCAGTGATTTCAAGAGGACTTTATGCGATTGGGAGTTTCCCATGCAGATTTCACTTGTGTTCAGCTTCATCATGCAAATTCACAGCTTTTGAAGGTGACTTCTGTGTGAGCTGTGTATCATACATCCCTCAACTATTGAAAATGGAAAATATAATTTTTTGGCCTGCAAACTCTTGTTGAAATTATGCAAATGTAACGGCAAATTATCAGGGAGAGTTTAAAAAAAAAAAAAAAAAACCTTAGAAAAATCAGTTTAGTCAGTTTAGACATACTGAAAAATGCCAATAACTATCAAGAATTTGCTCATAAACAATCTCACAATACAAGAAAACTGAGTTTATATTTTTGGTTTCAACATCAAAATGTAAACAGACACGTGCATGTTTAATAAACTGCCAGTTTATGGGCAAAGTGAAATCTGAGTAAAGGGAAAAATCAAAGTGTGCCATATGGGTTTTGACATTTACTTGATAAAAGAAAAGTGTATGGCATTTGCATGGCCTTACATGTTTTCAGATTGTTATACATAATCATAAGATTGTGAATGTAAACACATGAATGTGTGCGAGCCATGGAAAATTCAAGAACTGAAAATGCTGCCTGTGTAATGGAAGTTGTAGGGAAAATAATGAGGACAAGTAGGAAACTTTGAAACTTTTAATCTGCACAGAATGTTTATTGGCATTGAAATGGACTTAAAAATAGCCTCCAAGAATAAGATTACCTTCCCCATTAGTATCTACTGAGACATTAGTGAGTCAGAGTTTTGGAACAAGTGAAGTTTCCCTGACAGGTCCTCGAGTCTGGTTAAGACCGCTGTATTTCTGCCATGCGCTTCTGGTGTTCCTGCAACGAGTTCCAGCTCTTTCTCCCTCTCTTTCTCTTCATTTGCATCTGGCTGGAGTGGGACTCATATGATGTTTTCATTCTTTCCATTACCCATCTCCCTTTCTCTCTTATCTTCCATATCTGCTACTTATACTCATTGTACTCCTATGGTTATCCTTTTGTTTAGTATAGACAGGTAGAAGTTGCCCTCTGTAGCTGATCTGAGACCAGTTTTGATGCTCTTTAATGCCTGAATTAAGGAAATGGTTTGCCTAAAAATTAATTTACCTCATGTTATTCCAAAACCACATTTCCTTTCTTCTGAAAAACACAAAGGGAGTTATTTTGTAGAATGTCTAAGCTGCTCTTTTCCATTCAATGAAAGTACTGGAAAAAGCATCAAAACCGTTCATCTTCATAAGGCACATGCACTATATTCAAGCAGTATGATAAAACTGTACAATGAGCAGACTGAAATGCAAAATCTCTGTCATAGCTTTCAAATCGTGTTTGTAAGTATTAAAACATTCCGCCGTAAGAAGCGTTGTGCCATGTTGGGTTTGAATGATATCAAATAAAACTGGTTCAGGTTTCTTACGGCTGATCTCACTATTTGAATATTCTCAATTGAACAAAAGGGTGAATGAGATTTGGAAGCTATTTGGGAGACTTTTGGGCAGTTTTACTGTGTTTTGTCCATTTTGGAGCTTGACCAAGGTATATCACCGCTTGGACATTCTCCAAATATCCTGTTTTAGTGTTCTACAGAAGATCGGAAATGAACAGCATGAGGGCGAGATTTAAAATGTAATCTTCATCTTTAGGTGAATGAACAGGTTGTGTCTAGGGTCAGTACTAAAGGGAAGCTTCTAACCCGAGCACTGTTTTTGTTAGATAAAGATAACACCCATTTGGTTATATATGTGGAATGATGTATTAATAAAAGTTAAAGTGAAAGCCTAAAGACTGTTTTAATGCTTGGATGTTTAACATATGATAAACGAGACGAGAGATACAATGAACCCTAAAAATACAAATCCTAATGGATGTTTCTAGTAATGAAAGTGATTAGTACATGTTGAAGGTATTTAATTGGAGATAAGGAAGCACTACATGTAACTTTATATCACAGGGAACAAGACGTTTTGGAAGATGCCGCACACATCAGACGTGTTTTCTTTATCCCAAAGAACAGATGGTAAGTCTCATACACACACAAACACGCTTTATCTCTCCAAACAGTCCAAACTCATAACCACTTTCCCTGTAGTGTGCAAAGCAAACTTGACATTTGTAAAAGCATTCAGTGTTGCAATCGTGTCTCAAGTCTCAAGATGAGAAACGCACACTCAGATGCAGACGGTAAGAGAGGATGTGTGTTCCACCGTCGGAATGCCTTTGACTGTCTGCGCATGGAATGTCCCCCAGCTGGCCGTGCCCTTATATGGAGTTCAAACGATGTCCTGGACCCTTCAGTGACCTTGTGTGGGCTCCAGATGTTCTGAAAGTAAACATCTGTAAGAATGGCGTACTGTGATGATGCTCTGGTCACTCAGAAGTCCCCCCACCGCAGGGAAGAAAGGACATGGTTTTGATGGCTTTGACCTCGGAGACAGACTAAGGTCCCCTTTGACCCCCTTAAGTGTTTATTTGACCTCTTATTTGACTATGAGCAGTTTCTGGTTTAAGATAAAGATGAATGCCATTGTTTTACTATATAGAAAATATGAAATCCTCAAATGTACACTGATGTAACATGTATGTTAACAGAAAAATACACATACAGTATATGATACAGTGTCAGTTTCACTGCAAAAATATTGTGATTGTAAAAAACATTTGAAATGTGCACTCACATGAAGTGAATTCAACCGAAAATTACTCACTTTTTTTGACTGGAATAAATGAATAATAGGTCAGATATGTGATTGAGTAAGTGGCAAGCTGCTGCATTCTTAGCCATTGTATAAACTCTTAGACCAGAATCTAACTTGCTCTTTTAAATATTCTCTTTGCATACCAGATGTGTGGGCTACTATGGGTGTAAAGTAGATATGGTGGTTTAACTGCTTGTAAATCCTGGAAAATCCAAATTGAACACACCATTTATAGACCGGCAGGGTCAGTCTCTGACCTGTGACATCATGAGGGTTTCAGAAGGTCCAGGTTTATCACACTGCTTCTCTGAGGGTCCCCAAAACACTCATTCATTCAGTGGACAACTGGTTTGTAAGCTTATACCTAGTTATAAAATGTCAGTCTTACTAAATCAGAATGGGACTAGTTGTCATAGAGGCAATAATGCTCGATAGCAGAAATATCTGTCTAGAATTTTTAAAATAAATTGTGATATCTGTATTTATTTACTCTCTCTCTCTCTCTCTCTCTCTCTCTCTCTGTGTGTGTGTGTATGTGTGTGTAGGCTATTCCTTAAAAAAAGTAAACATAATTGTGCTACAGTGGACATAAAACCGTAAAGGCAAGTGTAAACTATTGACTAAAATGAAGGTAGACTTAAAAGGAAAACTTCTCAGAAACGTTTTTTTTTTAATACTTCAAAGGAGACCCTTTTCTAGAGAATAATTTCCTCTTATAATATTTCAGCAAACTAGTCGTGTTTTCTGCAGCTGTTTGGAATCAGAGCTAGCAATGTCAGATCGCGAATGAATCATCGGATTTGTAAAGTTTTAATTTGTTCGCGATTCATTCTGACAGACATGCACTGAATCTTCAGCAGGGGTTTCTCAAACCGAGATAGTAGGCTAGCTTAATATTTTACAAGACAGAGTGCTGGATGAAGTGTATTTACCTTACAAACTATTGTAGGGAACAGAATTTGCAAATGTCTGCTTAGACTCTGCTATCATTTGTCAAAGAAAGCAGCTCTTTATTGCGCATGCAGCTTGTGAACGACGCTGATACTGTAGGTAAATGAGGACTGATTGTCATTTATGGATATGAATATACAAGACTGTATCAAAATATGGTCATACTCGAAGGCTTACTGATAAAAGGCTAGAAACGTAATTTGTGACAACTTTTGTGAACTTAAATGCAGTTACAAGTAACGGCTTTCTTTTTTTATCCTTATAGGCTACGTTCATTATATAATTGTTGATGTTAAAAATCGTAGGCTACTCATGTTTTATGACGTTACGGATTTTGTTAGAGTAGCGTATTATATGTGAAAATTTGTATTCTCGAATATTACATCCATGTATTTTGTGAAAATAAATATTTAAATCTATATTTGTAACGCCTGTGGCGCGGCACTAAGTAGCGCCCTCTTCTGGTCACTCTGAGAACAACAGCAGTCGAGAGAGGGGGCGGAGGACACAGAGGGACAGAGATAGAAAGAAAAGAGCCTGTGCGTGTTTTCGCAGGCGGAGTTTCGTTCTTGCGCACCGTTGGAATTCACTGTCTCTTTATTTTTTCCTCGGGATTGCTTGAGGAGACAGAAGGAGCAAGAACGCGCCGTAAGCGAGCAGATGTTATAGCGGGACTATCCCTGTTTCCATCCTGACAATCGAGCGTATCATCTACTAAAATGTGGCAGCCTGCGTCGGAGCGATTGCAGGTAAGATTGGACGTCTAATTGCTGTAAGAAACGCTTTTGTTTGTCTGTCGTTCATTTTGGAGACGCGGTGTGCAGGCCAGCCAACGGGCACACCAGCTTCTCATCCAGCAAACCTCATTCAGCCTCCGTTTATCTGATAAACTGCTACACTGGCGTTGTGTGGCTCTTCAACTTTGTATCGCTGCTCCTGGCTGAAGCTCAGAGCGTCTGGACTGCAGCTGCGAGTCTGGTCACAAAATACAGCTGAAGTTTTACAGGTCTTTCTAAACCATATCATGCCGTTCCAGACCCAAGGCCATTTCACAGCATTGGTGTGTCTGTCTGCAGACTGTGAAATGGCTGGAGCGACTTTGTTGTGCTGGAACTTGCTGTGCTCCTGGCCTTGCTGAGGGTGCGTTCACGCAGAACGCGTTCTTGCGTTACATTTGAGCTTTTTTAAGCACCAGGAGTCCCACATTCATGGAAGACCTGGAAATATGAAAGAGTTTCAAAATTGTGGTTTTCAGACCTGGAAAAGTCATAGAAATAATTAAAATGTGTAAAAGTCATGACTATTACAAAGTCACTGCTCAACACCAAAGCAGATTTGTTAGTTTTCAGCTGGTGTTCAGCTGGTCTTCCAGCCTGACTAACTCAAAAGTGCCTAAAATCCCTCTAAAACCAGCTAAGTTTTGAGCTGGTCCACACTGGTCGTTAAAGGGATAGTTCACCCAAAAATGAAGATTCTGTCATCATTTACTCACTCTCCTGTCATTCCAAACTCATAAGACTTTTGTTCATCTTTGGAACACAAATGAGGATATTTTTAATGAAATCTGAGAGATTTCTGTCCCTCCACTGACAGTCCACACAACTATCTTTTTTTAAACTTCGAAATTATTATAAAGAGATCGTAAAACTGATATGAATTGAACGGTCTAGTACAATTTTTCTGAAGATAATTGATCGCTTTATATTATGACCAGATTTAATTGAGTATAAACACTAATCAGTGCACACATCAGAAACTCAAGCATGCTTGCTTGACGTGAGAACCAATGAGGTTCATTCTCGTGTGTTATGCAGCACAAGATTAAAAATATCTTCATTTGTGTTCTGAAGATGAACAAAAGTTTTAGGTTTTTTTTTTCAAATGACTTGAGGGTGAGTAATGACAGATTTTTTTTTTTTTTTTTTTTGGGTGAACTATCCCTTTAACTGGTCATTAACAGCATCAAACTAGCTACCAGCTGGCCATACCATAGCTTAAGATGGCCTTTGAAGCATGGAAGCTGGACAGCCAGCTAATAACCAGCTTGAACTAGCTAATAACCAACTTGAACCAGCAAGAAACCAGCTATAATTTTGCAGAAGCTACCAGCTTAAACTGAATTTTCTTGGAGGGGTTATCTCCTATCCATACATCACAAATGGAAAGTCCATGTAAATTGGTTAAAAAGGTGTGGGAATCCTGAAGTATGGATTTTTTTAGAAGTATGAATCCTGAAAATGGACTTTGTTGAGCCTTATGTTTTAAAAGTCGGAATGTCAACTTAAAACCGTTCAAGATGCCTGATAATATCTGAACGGCACCTCAGACCGGGTTTACACATACATCTGTTGACAAGCTGTGCGTCTTGGTTTTTTACAGTGTAACCTTGCAGGGAAGCGACACTGGCATCAAGTTTCTGTGCAGAATATTTAGCCAGATTTCTCCAAGCATTCGGATTCATCCAGTTATTGAAGTCCAGCAGTTACCTGTAAATCTCCTTCAAATAAAAAAGAAAAGTTCACGTCAAGTATTTTTATCTCCTGGGGTGCTGGGCTTCACGTCTCCACTGTTTGTAATATTATCCAGATGTGGAGCTAGATGGGCTTTGCCAGATGAACTTGCACAATCTTTCCTCAGAGTTTGGCATGGCAACACTGATTAAATAGCATAGTAAACTCTTTTGAAAGCTGCTTTGACTGATTTGATCAACAAAATGTGCTATTATGCTTAGCAAAATGTTTGTATCAAACCACTCTAAGCCATTTAAAGCCATGTAACAACAGCCAGATTTTATTAATCTACCACAGCTCTGTGCAAACTGGACTCGAGATTCAAAGTTCTCCTTCCTGAACCAATCCAGTAGATTAGAACCGTATTTAATAAGCTTAGGTTTGTTAGTCAGAATGCTTGTTAGTTATTAACAATATAGGTCATTGTGGTATTTCACTGACTTTTCACATGCTCAGAACCAACCTGTTCCTTATTAGACCATGATCCATGATCCAATTCCATACAAGTCCCTTTTTTGAGTTTATCACCGTTAAAACTTCCAACATAGTGAGTATTTCAGGAACATGCTTACTCTTGTTAGGACACCATTTTCATCATTAATAAATCTGTGTTGAAAGCATACTGGGGGCCATTCCTAATGCTTTCTTACTGTACATGTACTTTAAAATGAAAAGCATTGGATAGTATACTTATGATAAAGATCATTTTATGATAACATTATGATGTTAATGTCTCGGTGTATAAAGTAGGAAATTAATTCCCTAGTGAAAAATAAATATACTAAATTTCATGTTTAAAATTTGAAAAATATAATCTGTTATTTCATGCTATGTATACTACAAATACATTTTTAAATACATATTTATGTGCTTAATAAAAATGACCTGTAATTGTACTTTTGGTATACTAAACTGGTAAACTGAAAGTGGTTACACTTTATTTTAAGGTAATTATACATTTAATTAATATTTATTAACTACATGTACTTACTAGATAGTTAGTGTTTGGTTTAGGGTTACTTCAATGTAATTATGCATAGGGCTGGGTATCGTTAAACATTTTTTGATATCGATACCGATACCTTGAGTTCGATACCGGTTCCTGAACGATACTTTTTTCGATACCAATTTTATGAAATCAGTTTTAACAAGATTACATTATCTCAAAAAACTTTGGTTTTATTTTTTTTCAGCTTGTTGACATTTATACAGACTCAAAGACTCATCTCCTGAGCCACTGCACAAAGGAACAAAATATATCCAACACAATAAATCAGTGCAAATCATTTTAATAAAGCTCAAATAGTTTTCAGTTTACACTAGTGCGTGTTCGTTTTAAAACGCATAGCTCAGACAGAATCATCATTTCTATTCAGTTATTCTAGGTTAAAGACTTCAAGAAATTGAAAATCTTTATCTACTTTCATAAGTGGGTGTTTTATTTTCTTTCACCATATGTTTTATTGTTATTAAATTCTGTGTTGTAGTATGTCTAATTATTTGAATGCATAAAAACTTAGTTTATTCAAATTTATTCTTAAAATAGCCGTATTAAATGTTTTATTTTTCCTCAGAAATTCTGTATCTGGTTTTCAAATGAAGGCATAAAACATTAATTTAATTTATCTTTTAAATTATTGAAAATCAAACTTTATTTATTTATTTTGGCAAACAAAATTTTACTATTAAGATTAATACATGGAAGAAATGTTGTGTGATCGTTACTTTAAAAAAAATAAAGTTTTAATAATTTTAATAGTAGCCTAGTAGTAGCAGTATGTACACTCTGCTGAACAATATTAATATATTTCTACAGCAGTGTCTTCCAAATTAAACCAAACTTTTATTTTGACGGGTTGCCGTGAATACCTTTACAGTTCTGTGTATATGATATGATGCTAGTTTTACTCAAATGAAACGGTAAAATGCTCATGGAGTGGCTCTCAGAGCAGTTCTGGAGATGTTGTTAATGTGTTTATGTCCTCATTTAGACGGCAGACGCTGAAATCACCACGAGCGCGCTTCAGTCTGTGTAGTAGTGTTGTCAAAAGTACCGACCTCGATACCATTCGGTACTGAAATTTTAAAAACGTCCATTTCCCGCTAAGATTTGAGCGCTGTTGAGCGGATTCTTAAACAGCGCTGATTGGTCATTGTTCACACGCTCAACAGATAGGTCTGTGATTGGCTTCATTGATCATCGCTTCACGCTCTTCACCGAGCGCTTCATTGATCAATGAAGCCAATCACAGATGTATCTGTTGAGCGCGTGAACAATGACCAATCAGCGCTGTTTAATAATCCGCACAACAGCGCTCAAATTTTAGCGGGAAATGGACGTTTTTAAAATTTCAGTACGGAATGGTATCGAGGTCGGTACTTTTGACAACACTACTGTGTAGTAAACGAAACGCGCGATGTGGAGAGCAGATTGCTCCATACACTTTCGAATCGCTCTCGCGGATGTGAAACACTGATCAATCAGCACCGCGTCGCTTCTAGTCGAACACACACACCTAGTGCTGCAGGCTTATTGCCTCACTGACGTTGATGAGATTAACCCCTTAGGTATCGAAATGTGGTACCGAACGGCAAGACGTTTTTCGATACTCGGTGGTATCGAGGCAATTCGGTCGGTGCCTAAAAAGTATCGAACTCGATGCCCAGCCCTAATTATGCATAATTCATTGTTATTATAAATATAATAGTAAATACATGTAATGTGTAACAAAGACACCTTAAAATAAAGTGTTACCCTTAAAATCGTCTAAATTGGAAGATTTTTTTTTGTTCTTAATGCACTTTAATTGTGTGGAAGTAGTGCTGAAGTCCAGCAAAAGATATACTGAAGTATATTTAATTGTGCTAAAGTGGAACTATTGCAAGTATACTTCAGGTATACTTTAAATGTCTTGCATTTAAAGACTGATATTAAACAGAGATTGTACAATCCTCATCAGTAGTGACATTAAAACACATTTTAGGCTTAATATAAAAAATATGCATTGTGCACAAGTAGTACTCCAAATAAAGTTTAATTATAATTTTTATATCATTAAATCTCAAGCGATATGTCAGTAAATGTTAATAGATGTGAACTATATGAAATAAATGTATGTTAAATAAATTCCTCTTTTTTTTTTTTTTTTTACTATGGTTCGGTTATAATAGTATATGCTATTATTTACACTGGTGTTCAAATTGAAAGGGATATTTCCTGTATTAAGTACAATATTGTAACTAATTAAATCAGTGTAACAGCACTGTATCGTTCTTAAAAATAAAGGTTCATTATTGGTTTTGATGATTCCATGAAGAACATTTAACATTCGTGTGACCTTTAAAGGGGTCATCGATATATTATGTTACAGACTTTAGGGTCTTAAGGCCTAAGTATACTTCGTTTTTATACGCGTACGCTAGCGTATGCGTACAGTCGAACGTGTAGCCTTTCAAAGTATACTCCATTTGAAGTTGTACGCGAACGCAGGCGGTCGACACATGCGCACTTGAAAGCTTCATCCATGTTCAGAGTGTGCTCTATTTTTCCCGGTTAAGTCATGACTGATAACAAATATTTTTGAACTCTTTTAAACCAAAGCTGAGCTGTCATACCCTCTCGCTCACAAGCGCTCGTCAATGTGAGCGTCTATTGTTGCAGTCTCCGCTGTTTTGTTGTCATTGTCCGTCTCTTTTTCTACTGTGAAACAATGGCCCGGGACAGTGTTGCCACCATGGGAAAACCTGATTACTGCAAAATAACTTCAGTGCGCATGTGCGACCTGAGCGTACAAAGAACAGTACAGTATGGCAGTATGCGCGTACTGTTCTGATGATGCAATTCGCGTCACGCGCACTGTACGCTGTCCCACGCGTAAAAAGTGAAGTATACTTTGGCCTTTAATGAAAAGTCTATAACATACTTTGGTTAAAATTTCTCAATGGTAGTGTAAAACAACACCATTTTTACCTTGTCAAAATCAGCTCTGTTTTCAGCAGCCCGTTTTAGTACATGTTCCTTCAAATGCTAATGAGCTCTGCTGACCCCGCCCCTCCATTCTGTGGGGTGACGAGCCGTTCTCATGATACTATTTACTTTAGCCGCGGAACTTGCTAACTAGCACGTTATTAGGAAAGCCGATTTGCAAAGATTCATAAAGGAACCTTATATTCACTTCTTCTGTAGGTGAGGCTGTATCACGAATGATTCGCACAAACATAAACGCATTTAAAACAATGGCGGACTGTTGACCGCTCACTCAGTGCGGGTCTAAGTAAAAACACCAGTGTCAATCAACTATCGTGGGAGGGGCCTGGGTCTGTGTGACGTCACACAGACAGGCATCTTAGATCGGCTCGATTTGAGAAAGGGGTAAAGATTTTAGTAGATAAAAAAAAAACACTGGGTGGATGTTTATCATTATAGGGTGGTTGTGTACACACACCGCCAACACATATTTCAGTTCAAACAACTTGTAAAAGTGCATGTCGCATCCAATGACCCCTTTAAGGTTCTTTATAGTGAACAAAGTTTTTTTTGGATAATTAAAATGTTCTTCACACCAAGAAAAATAGTTATTTTAAGAACTGTTCACTGAAAGGTTCTAGAAGTCTGTGTACATAGACTGAAATCTATGTACATAATAATACATTTTAAGATGAGTACATAGTTAAAGACATGATGTAGGACTGTTTGCATACAGTTCAGTTTTCTGGATCTGGAGTGAGCTCTTTATAATCTCATACAAGACTGGATTTAGTAGGATTCCATGGGATGTATTAAGAGCATTACATCATGGATATTTTAATCTAATGGGATTATACCATCAAACACTACAATCAGATCTTATGTACGGTAACAGTAGGATCTTATATCTCCAAATAGCCAAAGTATAATCAGCAATATGTTAGCCATAGTCAAAGAATATATTGACATCAAGAGTTTTGTCCTCTCACAGCGCTCCACCCAGCGTAACCCCACTCTTTTGGATCTCAACTGGCCAGAACCAGCCTCAAGATCCATTGCTTTTTGAGTTGACCCTTGTGGTTCATTGACTTTGTGCAGACCAGCACTTACTTGTGTTTTCACACTTTGCTCATTTTGAAGTAAGACAGAGCAAGTTCTCACTTGGATCTGAGACAGCATGTAGTAAGTGTGGTTTAGTACTCTGATAAATGCAAAACGTCTCCTGTTTATTCAAGGAATATTGCAACTTTAATATAATTTAAGATCAGTTGACAAACTTTATGGTGTAATGTTCTTTTCCACATAAAATGATTTAGACTTTTTAAGAAAACAATGAGGTTACAGTGAAGCGGTTGCAATGGAAGGTGGCCAATGGCCATTTTTTGGAGGATTTAAAAGCAGAATTGTAAAAATTATAATTAAAAAAATGTACTTCCATACATGATTACGCATATACATAACTAATAGAAGAAGAATTATGTTGTCATGGCATCAACATTGTAAAATTGGTATAATAAGGAAAGGTATAAAAAGAAAGGAAAAAGAAAAGGGGGGATGATTTGAAATTATGGCTCAAGTTGATTTATCTTAACTTGTAATAAATCCAGGATATTCTGGGTTGAAAACAAGCTCAGTTGAGTTTGGGAACCTGTGTCAAACTGGAAATTTTCTGTCATTACTGTGTACTACTATGTGAGTGAGTGATATTTTTCTGAGGCTTTGAGGCAAAAACACGCTTCACATCACTCCTGCATTGCTATCTATAATACAGAACGTTCTGCCCAGTGTAATCTAGTGTTACACAAACACACATTCTTAGCACCACAGATCAAGCCATAGTTTCTCCAGAGCTGAGGGTCTCACTGTGATTTGAGCATACATGTAGTACATTCCCAATGTTGATTCCAAAGACCATCCAGGCACGGTACAGTTATACGACTGCCACCCTAGTGACGGGCAGTGGCCTGATGTTGCAATTAACAAAGGGACTTGGGGCTGATTTTCTTACAATGCATTGAAACAAGATCTAATTCTCGAGCCCTCCGCACACAAACACTCGTGTGCACTGATTCTTTCCCAACGCACTTTTCTCAGATGCACTGAAGCACTCTGTGTCCGCTGCACGGTAACCATGACTACCGGCAGGCTCTCTCTTTGTGGCGTTTCTATGGTAACGGGCATCGCTGTGTTAATGGCGATGCTCAGTCTCATTCTCATCTCTCCCATTCTGTGATCTGGAACCGTTCTGCTGTATTCTGTGTTTTTGTTTCTGAAACTCCATTTGAGCTCCAGAACTGACCTTTATCAAGTTATAATCAGGGCAACTGCAGGTGAACCAGCCCCCCCCCCCCCCCCCCCATCCTATCCTATCATTAACATCCCATCCAGTGAGATGTTAACATCTCAGACTGGATCATTTAGTAAGTCAGTGATCTGAACATGACGTGAGGGTGAGTAAACATTGACAGAACTATCCCTTTAGATTTCACTGGTCATCAGTATGGCAGCCTAAGCCGGTCTCAGCAGGACTTGAAATCATGTTCAAATGCCAAAGACAGCCGAAATTATGCCCACAATGCAAATCATGCAAATACATTTTTATTTGTTACAAGCTGTAACTTATAATGAATGCAAGTTCTTCTTTTCCTTCATAGCCTATATCTACAGTCATCATTATTTTCTGCTAACACTTCAATTTCATTTCCCTCTCGCTCAAAATATGATGCACTTCTCAAATCAGTCTTTGTTAAAGGGATAGTTCACCCCACAATTAAAATTGTCATCATTTACTCACCATCAAGTTGATCCAAGCCTTTGAGTTTATTTACTCTGCTGAATGCAAAAGAAGATATGTTTTTAAATGTTGAAAAAAACAACAACAAAAAAAGCCATTGACTTCCATAGTATGGAAAGAAGAAGATATGAAGAAGATATTTACAAAAGAAGATATTTTGAAAAAATGTTGGGAACCAAACAGCTGCCAGTAGCCATTGACTTCCATAGTATGAAAATGCACTGAGGATTACTCAGTTTAATTCAGTGGCTACTGCCAACTGTTTGTTTCCCAACATTTTTTTTTTTTTAATATCTTCCGATATAGTTATCTGGTGTAAAAATGTAACTTAATGTCAAAATTTAAGAATAACAAGGGCTCTGACAAAAACTTTCTTTAAATGCTTCTACATTATTTTATTGGTAAACCATAAAAATGCTTAATATCACCACTGATAACTGGTCACCCGTATTTCAGGGTAAAAACTAAAACAATATTTCCAGATTTTCTACACATATTAAATGCAACATAAGTTTAAAATGTCATGTCCTGTAACAATTTGGTTCACAAAGCCCCAAATCATAATTCAAAGCTAATTATAAGTGCAAATAATTAAATTTTTAGGAGTTCAGCTATACAAACTACCATTTAGGTAACAAATTTGTCTGAAGTTAAGTTCAAAATATCAAAGATCTGAGTTCAATTGAGTTCAAATCTCAGAGAATTGCTCATCAGAGATACCTTGAGTTTTGACTCTTAAATAACAGTTAATTTACTAAAACACTGAGGTCTATCCGGAAAAGGCGCCCATGGTAGCTACTAATTCTTTGTGCCAGTTAGGGCTGCACGATATATCGTTTCAGCATCGATATCGCGATGTGCGCATCCGCAATAGTCACATCGCAGGATGTGCGATGTTTAGTAGGCCTATACTTTTCGTTATATATATATACTGATTGTTTTCTTTGCTCACACACAGACACTGCATCTACACCAGACGCGACAGCTGTACAGAGATATCCATTTTTAAATAAATTTAGTAGCAGAGCTACTGCAAGATTTCAGTGCTGGAAATCCATTTATCCTTTGCTGAAACTTCCGCCTTGTCGAGGAGCGCGCTGATCACGGTTGCTTAGCAACGGCAGAAGCCACGAAAGCGCAAGCTCCAGAGCGCTTTGGAAAGAAGGAGAAAGCACGCGCTGCTTTCCATGCTGGCGTTTTCCATGCATTTTTAGCCACGACATTTGAACGGCCTATGGCCCCAAAGTCTGTCTACACTGGACGCGACAAAGCTACTGTTACTAATCATTTGAACTTTTGTGTCAGTACGTCATAAATAGAGCGTGGCATCAGTTAGAGCGGGAATTTGTCGTGCCGCGCATACATCCAGTGTAAGTTAGACAGACAGCATCACTGATTATGGGTTCTACAGTGTTTTGTGGCGTCGCGCGCGTCAGGTGTAGACAAGGTAAGAGCCACGCAGATGCTATGGTTGTAATTTGTTTATTTTCTATGCTGATTTACTCACCTATAAAATCACCCCAATCATTGATTTTTTTTTCCAAACAGAGATATTAAAATCATGTTTTTCTTCATATCGCAATATATATTGCAGAAAAAAAAATATCGCAATGTGAGTTTTTTCCAATATCGTGCAGCCCTAGTGCCAGTACAAAATTGCTTGTTGTAGAAATTTCCATCCCACCTTGTTCCAGTGTTTGTCATTATAAGCGAACTGAAGTGAACCCACCTTCAAAGTTCAATTCAGTCTTTCTGTAGTGTGTTCGCATGGAGAGGAGAGATTTGGGTTTGGCATTTGTGTGAAGTATGTGTTTTTGGGTGTTCTTTAAAGGATTAATTGAGAGAACTGCAGTACAATACGGCCTTATTCTGTTACAATGCAGAGTTTCCAAGAATATCATTTGGTTTGAGTGAGTGTGTGTGTGTGCATGTGTTGAGTGAGTTTGAGGGTAAACCACAGATATGTCTGTCTGTCGTTACCTTCTCTAGTGTCTGGCAGGACTCTCTCACAAGGTTCATGGAGAGCTTATGGGTGGGTGTGCGTGCGTGTGCAAATACATTTGAAAAATATGTGAAAATGAATGCATTTACAGTTAACCGATGTATATTTTTATTTGTGCGTATGTGTGAGTGGTGCTTGTGCTACTTGACATTGATTGGTGTTTTTAGGAAGGTGGGCAGGGCCAACATTGACTTTAAGGTTTTCCACTGCCATTGTCATCTTTCCACGGCATTTTGTCAGATATTTGTATCCAGTGGCAGCATGGGACCTCCTACATGTCTGTCCTAACTTAGCCCTGGTGGGTCCATGTGAAACGCAACACAGACCCTCATAAAGTTATAAGCAAACCCCAACAGGCACCCACACTGGAACTTATGAGCTTTGTCTGTACACACTCTCATTCTCAACCTACTATTGTCGTATACCATCTCTGTGTGAAAGTCGGCTTTCAAATAGGCCAATAAATCGCCTTTGGAGAGCAACTCGCATTCTTCGCATCTCTTGCAAAGTTTTGTTGGGCACATTTTGAGCCAATCGCCTGAGCTGCAAATGCCATGCGATTAATTTGTCTTAAAAGGATAGTTCACCCAAAAATGAAAATTGTCATCAATTACTCACTCTCATGTCGTTCCAAACCTGTAAGACTTCGGCACACAAATTAAGATATTTTGGGTGACATCCGAGAGCTTTCTAACCCTGCATAGACAGCAACGCAACTGACATGTTTAAGGCCCAGAAAGATAGCAAGGACATCGTTAAACTATTCCATATGATATCAGTGACTCAACCGTAATTTTATGAAGCTACGAGATTTTTGTGCACAGAGAATACAAAAATAATGACTTTATTCAATGATTTCTTCTCTTCCGTGTCAGTCTTCGACATACGTTCATGGCAGTACTACAACACATGTGTGTGTGCGCATTCCTCTGCTTATAAACAAGGCGCAGCACAATCTGGTTCCTCTGTAATACTGACATGGAAGAGAAGAAATTGTTGCATAAAGTAATTATTATTGTTTTCTTTGCACACAAAATGTATTTTTGTAGCTATCATAATATTACAGTTGAACCACTGATGACACATGGACTATTTTAATGATATCCTTACTACCTTTCTGGGCCTTGAACATGGTAGTTCCCTTGCTGTCTATGCAGGGTCAGAAAGCTCTCGGATTTCACCAAAAATATCTTAATTTGTGTTTCGATGGGTGAACAAAGGTCTTACAGGTTTGTAATGACCTGAGGGTGAGTAATTAATGACAGAATTTTCATTTATGGGTGAACTATCCCTTTAATAGATTACTGCATTGACTATATATTTTTGTAGGCCAAGTTCATATCACCCTGATTCGCTTGTTGAAAACCCAGTAGGATTTTTGGATTGGCTTTTTGGATTATTGTGGAAAATACGCTCTGTGGCCAAGAAAGGTTTATTATTCTTACAGGTTTTGTTCTTCATGACAATCTTCTAGAGCTGCACGATTCTGGATAAATTGAGAATCACGATTTTTTTTTCTCAAATAGAGATCACGATTCTCCCACGATTCTGAACTAAACAAAATAATGTGACAAAATATTAATTGCTGCAGTCTATTTAAAAGTGTTTAATTTAAATGAATTATTAAACATTTTAATATATAATACAGTATGGCCAGGTTTCACAGACGGGGCTTAGACTAAGCCAGGATTAGATCATAGTTCAATTAAGACATTTAAGCAATTTTTATAAACATGCTTAGAAAAAAACATTACTGGTGTGCATCTTGAGACAAAACAAAGGCACTGATATGTTTTAAGATCAGTCAATGCGAGTTTCTTTCAGTTGAAACAGCTCAGATTTACATTTTTGTCTAGGACTAGGCTTAAGCCTTGTCTGTGAAACCCGGGGTATATGTATTTAAAATATAGTGTATTTAATACACCAACTTTTAGAATTAAAATGATGAAAAATTGGTTTGTATTAATGATTCAATGACTCACTCATACCTCACTTGTTTCATTAATGGATGAATCAGTGTTTTTGAACGAATCTCGAATGAATGATTTGCCACATAGTGGCGAAATGATGCAATCGACACAAACGTTATTTGAAGCGCCAGTTGCTTTCAAAAGATGAGTGGCTCTATTTTGATCGCTACCATAGACATCAATGTTTGTAGCCGAACTATAAACTTTTATCCCAGTATTTCTATGAATGACTGTAAGACAGAAATAATACTGTGTAGTTGAAAAGACTGTTTGTGAAGCTTTTTCTTACCTAAACATGTTAACTGTCTGCTCTCTGGATCAGCAGCAGCGCGAATGCAGATTTGAATGTTCCGGTATGATTTTTTCAAAGTTTTAATAGACACGGGCGAATCGTTGTCATTCAGAAATTAGATCGTGTGGGTATTTGAATCGAGATCGCGATCTTTTAACGATTAATCGTGCAGCTCTACAATCTTCACAAATAAACACATCTTTTATGAAATTTGAAGCCTGTATACAATCAGTGAAAAGCAAAATGTAGGCTATAAATGAACTACGTCACAGTCGCATGACTTCAACATTACCCATACTAAGCTTCCAACAACTTTCAGTCTTTGTTTAAACATTTTCCCTGAAAGTTTGTTTTAGAATAGTGGTCCCACTTTATATTAGGTGGCCTTAACTACTGTGTACTTACATTTAAATGAATCATTTGGTACAATGTAGGGATGCAACGATTATAGATTTTGCTGGTAAGATTATTGTCTGAGGAATAATCATTGTTTTACGATTATGACGATTATTATGCATTTATTCATTTCCCAACATTACTAATGTATAAAATCACATGAACACACTTTAGATGTTAGTGTTATTTATTGCTGGCTTTTGAAACAGAAATAACACCTTAACAACAATACAGCACAAAATAATAATAAACAAAAGACAAACAAATGTCCATCTCTCCCATTAGAATTAAAAAAGGTGACCGCTGCTCTGTAAACATCCATGACAGTATTTCTCTTTTGAAAATAAGAAATGCAAATAGATCACAAAAGTATTTAATGTTTTCAGTTTGTACATTCTTTACATTTCTTTTGGACCTGGGATAGAGAATTTGGAAACATATGGTGAAAAAAAAAAAATCTTGTTGGTTTTTACTTATGAATAATACTACAACAAGGATAGTAAATAAAGTTAATGAAGTATTATTCATATATGACTAATATTAACTTTATTTATCCCACAGGGGAAACTGTTACTAATGATGGAAATAAACTGAAATATTATTGTAATCAACTGTCATCCATACTTATTCATTTTAATAATCTTTATAATAATTCATGTGATTTTACATGTGGCCTGAGAAAATCATGTCTATTGTTTTGGTTTGTGAGATCGGAGATCGCGCTGCGCACGTGTACATACAGTCAGGAGGACACAAACTTCTTGAGAACTCTGCCCCGCGACTTTTATTAATAAAATAGATTAACTGGAGAGACACAGACACAGACAGGCTAATTCACACAGGCAACTGTCACTTCTCTCTCTCTCTCTCTCTCTCTCTCTCTCTCTCTCTCTCTCTCTCTCTCTCTCTCGATCGAATAATTAATTCAAGTCGCTAAATGTTATAATTAATTTATTCAAATAAATGTGATCTTACCGCACTATTTCTTCTCTTTCTGCTCTGAAGCGGGCAGAATGCTGAGCTAACGAGCCGTAGCTTCGCGTCAGGTGGTTCTTGCCTTCACGTTGTGCATTAAAATCGTTCGATGTACAGCTAGCCGTGCATTATCCCTTATGTATTCGCTCTTTTGCAGCAGTTTTTTTACAGCAAAATTTAAAATGACACCCTGGTCATTCTTGGTGTACCCAAAATGGTCCCACACTATGGACAGGCATTTCTCTGGTGGAAATAAAGCTTCGCTGTTTAGTCCCTCTGTCACTAATCGAATGCGTGTAGTAGCCTCCATGTCTCTGATAAACACGTCATTTTAAGCTGGTGCACCACTAGTGTAACTTTGTTTTCGTTTTGCGCAAGCTGCAACAGTTCTGTTCCGTGCAACAGAAACACTCGGTTTTGCGGAACCTTTACAATTAATTAACCGTGATGTTTTAAAGTGCGGTTAATCACGAAACCGGTTAATCGCTGCATCCCTAGTACAATGCACTTACTGTGTACATGTTTTTACATTGTACTTATATTTTAAAAAATACCTTTATGTAAGTACATCTGTAATTCATTTCTGTAATTACATTTATAATTGCACTGTTGAACCATCCCTTACACCTTAACCCACCCTTAAACCTAACCATACCACCAAACCTGCCACTAACCTTACCCATATCCCACCCCAATAGCAGAAAAAGTGTTTTGCAATACAATATGACCACAATAAATACATTGTACTTATTTTTTGATGCAAGTACATAGTAGTTAAGGCCACCTAATATAAAGTGTGACCAGAATAGTTTATAAGAGTGCAATTATAAACACAATGAGGCTGTGAAAGCGACTAGTAATTAGATGAGTTTACCTGGTTTTTCACAACCTCTTTAGTCCCATTTAACCACTTTTTAGAAACCAACTTTTTCAAGACAAGTAATAGCTTTAAAAATCACAAAGAGGCATTACTGATTACTGTATTTCATGTCATAGAATAAGGCGTGAAAATATCTTGAGCACAGACCATTGAGACATGAATGGGAAGTTCACGTTTGGAACAAACAGTTAAATTGAGTTTGAAAACATTGCCTGAATCATTGTAATGGTGGCTACAAATGTCCCTGAAGATGAGTGGAGACGGCAAACTCATGGCTTTGTAGTTTAGTTGTGGAAGTCATTAAGCGAAGGCCTTTGGCAGCAGTGAAGGCCAAAAACAGTGTTTTGAATTGTTGCAGATATTGGCAGGCATTGTGAAGACTGTTGCATTTAACTCAAAATATTCCGCAAAGACCTTGTTTATGTGTTTCTGACCTATATTTTTCGAGACCAAATTGCTGAGGAATGTCGCCAGAAGTCATCTAAATCTGAGTGCGGATGAAATACGAGGCTTGTCAGATGTAATAAAGCTGATAGCCGCCAGAGATCTGCCTGAACCTTTCCATTGTCTCACTACCTCGATAACTCACTCCAGCTCTCTTGTGTTTTTCTCCTTCTGTCCCTGTCTGTGAGTGATATATGAATGAACAGAGACACTCCTGGTCTTGTTAAACCCATCATTGCAGGACAGACCCACAAACGCCCGTATAATGTGTTAAACACTGACACAGTTTAGTCCATCTCTCACCCACACACGGCAGGCAGCGGGCACACACACATGGTTCACAGTTTAAATCTGACAAGTTTTCTACCTCCATTTCTTGAACATACATAGAAACATTGCATATTTTAATTGCATCTTATTTGATGTTGTAGACCTCATAGAAGTAGGCTTGGTTAGATAGGCTTGGTTAGATCATCTTCATTTACATTCCTTCTAGATACTTAGTCTACGAAAGTACTTTCAACAACTATTATTATGACTGGTAACTGCTGCTTATGCAACTTATTTGACAGAAAGACCAAGGTAAAGCTCAACAATATACATGTATTTTTTTTATTTTTGCTGCCTCTTTGTGACATGTTCTATGGTCCTGATGCAAAATTATAATTTTATTTATTTTTTAAAATGTATTTTGTTTTTATGATAAGACAACATTACAACAACATTAGGCCACCCTTTTTCTCACTAGAGCATTTGTTTTGGACCTCAGTTTGTTTGGCACAAGTACTCATGTTGGTACTTGTGTTGATGATGCAGATGTACTAAATAATTGACTCAAACTTGGATTTTGACCAAATGATGAAAGCAAGTGTGAAATTTCCAAACCCTGTTCCCAGAGGCCCCACATCAGTCCATATTTTGGATATCTCCCTTATCTGACACAGATTTATTTTGATCTTGAAGCAACTACTGATGAACTGAGGAGTAAAATCCATTGTATTTGATTAGGAACTTTTAAGAAGGAACATGCTTGGGAACTGTTGGCTTAATTTGTTGTTAATGTGGCACTGTGCTTCAGATGTGACCCTTAAGTTTGGTTGAAGACAACAAACTCGGGGCATTAGTAGTTCAGGTGTGGAAGTCATTAAGTGAAGCTCATTGGTGGCAGTTTGGGCCAGGAACATTGCTTTGTATCGAATTGTAGCAGATATTGGCAGACATTGTGAAGACCTCAGCAGAGAGATAATGTAAGAAACATTTTGGAGGTTCAAAATAAGTCTTGCGAAGCATTTTTGTATGTTCAGAGATGGAGGATATAGACCCTAGTCAGAATAGAAGCCATTTTAATGTGAAGGAATATGAGGCTGTGTGGGATGGAGAAACAGTCTGCTGGCAGTATGTTTTCAAATTGAAATCAAATTGACTTCAATCCATCAATAAACCAGAAACTCTAATTATAAAATTACAAAATGCATACTGAATTATGAAGTAGAACTCTCCTATTATAATCAATAAAACATTCTACACCGCAAGTTTACAGTTTGAATTCCATATATATTTGTCTAAAAAATGTAAATGGTTCACTAAAAACAGTTGTTTTAATTACTGCAACTGAATTTAGGCATCACAACATTGTAATAGACAATATGTAAAATAGATTTCATTTTGAAATGTTCTGTTTGTTATTTATTAACGGCACATATAATCTAAATATAAAAATAAGGGAAATGAGCAGGTACAGTTAAATATCCAATGTGATGATTTTGTTTTTGCTGGGTCACATTGTTCTCATTACATGCAACATCTAGCAAATCCAAAATAATTCAAAATTGTTGACAATGCTCTTTGGTTTGGTACTAACGCTTCTTTTTGAAGCTCATGCAGGGCTCTAGACTGCGACCATTTTTTGAGAGTGTGCGAGTAAAAATTTGACGTGGTCGCACTTGTGCAAGTGCATGGTCTGCGCTGCTCCTGGTGCTCCAAAGCGCGCGCGCTGCCTGCCAGCCGCAGCACATTGTAGCAGGTGAAAGATTTCACTGATCATGTGAAGAGAGGCACTTTCAGCGCGAGCGCTTCAGTAGAGCCTGGTTTACGCACGTTTCACACCGCACGCGAGGCAGCGCAGAAGCGGCGCATATGCAGAGCAGGAGCAGCGCGCGCCCATTGTGCTTTCACTCGCCGCGTCAGCACGAGCGCGAAGGTGCGCGCAGCGGACGGAGCGCAACGGAGGATTTGGTTTTCAAACTAAAGTAAAAGACCACTTCTTAAACCAGAGAAGGTGAACATGTTGGTATTCTTGTAGAGAAAACATGCAAGTCCTGTCAGCGACAGCCAGTTTAGTTTTACTTTTCTTTTTGTTTTCGTTTTGAAAAGCTCGTTATCTTTGCCGTTTACCTCACGTTACGGTATGGAGGCTTTCCTTATTTTTTTATTATTATTTGATTCCTCAGTGTTTGCTAAACATTCTGTTATGTATTAGTCGGTATATAATACAGCACGTGATGTGTCCTATGCCATGCCTCGTTTTATTAGTTTTTGTTAATAAATGTTATGTAAGCTAGTTTGTCATTGTAACCCACTGTTTTATTGTTGTTGTGCTTTTTAGTTAATAATAACAATGAATCCATCTTTTGTTTTAGTCTTAAAAAGTGAAAGGTGTATAGATATAAGCAAAACAGACAATTATCTTTTCTTGTAAAGCGTGACACCAAGATGCGAATTTGAAAGTGAAAGCGAAAGCAAAAAAAGGAATTCCTGTTCACAAAATTTAGATCACAATAAATAATACTGATGAAAAAGAATGGGTTGAATGTTGAACACTTTCGTTACCATGTACAGGTGCATCTCAATAAATTAGAATGTCGTGGAAAAGTTCATTTATTTCAGTAATTCAACTCAAATTGTGAAACTCGTGTATTAAATACAGACTGAAGTAGTTTAAGTCTTTGGTTCTTTTAATTGTGATGATTTAAGCTCACATTTAACAAAAACCCACCTCAACAAATTAGAATACTTCATAAGTATTCATGTGAAACATTTTCAGTGAATTGTTGGCCTTCTGGAAAGTATGTTAATTTACTGTATATGTACTCAATACTTGGTAGGGGCTCCTTTTGCTTTAATTACTGCCTCAATTCGGCATGGCATGGAGGTGATCAGTTTGTGGCACTGCTGAGGTGGTATGGAAGCCCAGGTTTCTTTGACCGTGGCCTTCAGCTCATCTGCATTGTTGGGTCTGGTGTCTCTCATCTTCCTCATGACAATACATTTACATTTACATTTACATTTAATTATTTAGCAGACGCTTTTATCCAAAGCGATGTACAAATGAGGAGAACAATAGAAGCAATCAGACCATCGAGAGAGCAACAGTATACAAGTGCCATGACAAGTCTCAGTTAGTCTAGCACAGTACACGTAGCTAGGATTGTTTTTTTTTTTTTTTTTTTTTTTTTTTTTTTATTAAATAGAATAGGTAAGTGTTCGTATTAGTTAGTCAGGTGCTGGCGAAAAAGATGTGTCTTTAGATGTTTTTTGAAAATGGCTAAAGACTCAGCTGTTCGAATTGAGATCGGGAGGTCATTCCACCAGCTGGGCACAGTCCAGGAAAAGGTCCGTGAGAGTGATTTGGTACCTCTTTGGGATGGCACCACAAGACGTCGTTCACTTGCAGAACGCAAGCTTCTGGAGGGCGCATAAGTTTGAACTAGCGAGTTTAGGTATATTGGTGCAGTACCAGTTGTGGTCTTGTAGGCAAACATCAGTACCTTGAATTTGATGCGAGCGGCTATTGGTAGCCAGTGTAACCTGATGAAGAGAGGGGTAACGTGAGCTTTTTCGGCTCATTAAAGACCACTCTGGCTGCTGCATTCTGGATCAGTTGCAGAGGCTTGATAGTACATGAGGGAAGGCCCGCCAAGAGAGCATTACAATAGTCCAGTCTGGAGAGAACAAGAGCTTGGACAAGGAGTTGTGCAGCTTGCTCTGACAGGAAGGGCCTAATCTTCCTAATGTTGTATAAGGCAAATCTGCAGGACCGGGCCGTTGTAGCAATATGGTCTGTGAAGCTTAACTGATCATCGATCACAACTCCAAGGTTCCTGGCAGTCCTGGAAGGAGTTATGGTTGACGAACCCAGCTGTATAGAGAAGTTGTGGTGAAGTGATGGGTTGGCGGAGAACACGAGCAGTTCTGTCTTAGCAAGATTGAGCTGAAGGTGATGGTCCATCATCCAGCTAGAAATGTCACTCAGACAGGCTGCAATGCGATCAGTTACCGTCGGATCATCTGGTTGGAATGAGAAGTAGAGTTGAGTGTCATCAGCATAGCAGTGGTAGGAAAAGCCATGCTTCTGAATAACCGATCCTAATGACGACATGTAGATGGAGAAGAGAAGTGGTCCAAGCACTGAGCCTTGAGGAACTCCAGTAGCAAGAAGTTGTGACTTTGAAACCTCACCCCTCCAAGACACCCTGAAGGACCTATCTGAGAGGTAAGACTCGAACCACAGGAGGGCGGTTCCTGAGATGCCCATCTTTCTGAGGATGGACATGAGGATCTGGTGGTTAACTGTGTCAAAGGCAGCAGACAGATCCAGCAAGATGAGTACAGAGGATTTGGAAGCTGCCCTTGCCAGTCTCAGGGCCTCTGTAACCGAGAGTAGGGCAGTCTCAGTTGAGTGGCCACTTCTGAAGCCAGATTGGTTGTTGTCCAGAATGTTGTTCAGTGCAAGAAACAGAGAGAGTTGGTTGAACACAACTCGCTCAAGTGACTTTGCAATGAATGGAAGAAGGGATACCGGTCTGTAGTTTTCTAAAAGTGCTGGATTTAGAGCAGGTTTTTTAAGCAGTGGGCTTACCCGAGCCTTCTTAAATGCTGTGGGAAATGTACCAGTGTGAAGCGAGGTGTTGATAATGTGAGTAAGCGCAGGTATGACCGAAGAAGAAATGGCTTGAAGGAGGTGAGTGGGGATAGGATCTAGCGGACAAGTAGTGGGATGATTGGAAAGGATGAGTTTGGAAACCTCCGTCTCCGAGAGAGGAGAAAAGGAGGTGAGAGATTGTGTATTTGTCGTTATGAAGTTATTATTAGTTTGTGGTGTGAGGAATTGGTCACTGATGGTTTTTGTTTTATTTGTGAAGAAAGTTGCAAAGTCATCAGCTGTAAGAGTTGATGAAGGAGGAGGGGGAGGAGGACAGAGAAGAGAAGAGAACGTTTTGAAGAGTGCGCGAGAGTCGGAACAGTTGTTAATTTTGTTGTGGTAGTATGTCATTTTAGCAGTGGAGACATTTGCAGAGAAGGAAGAGAGGTGTGACTGATACACACTAAGGTCGGTAGAGTTTTTGGATTTGTGCCATTTCCTCTCTGCAGCCCTTAGTTTAGCACGATGTTCACGGAGAACATCGGACAACCAGGGGGCAGAGGGGGTAGCGCGTGCTGGTCTGGATGAAAGGGGGCAAAAGTTGTCTAAGCAAGATGTTAGAGTGAAGCAAAGAGTGTCAGTAGCACTGTTTGTGTCGAGTGCTGAAAACTGAGAGGGTGAAGGTAGTGAGGATGAAACCATTGAGGATAGGCGAGAGGGAGAGAGCGAGCGTAGGTTACGTCGAAAGGTGACCTGCGAAGGAGCGTGTGCTATGTCAGGAGTTAGTGTGAGGTTAGAAGTGATGAGGAAGTGGTCTGAGGTGTGCAGTGGAGTTACTAATGTGTTGTCAGTGGAGCAGTAGCGTGTGTAGATGAGGTCCAGTCGGTTACCTGATTTGTGAGTAGCCGTAGTAGACACTCGTTTGAGGTCAAATGAAGTGAGAAGAGTGTTGAAGTCAGTAGCCTGGGGTTTTTCTAGGTGGATGTTGAAGTCACCGAGCAGTACCAGAGGAGTACCATCTTCAGGAAAGTTTGACAGTAACGCATCCAACTCCTCCAGGAAGTCACCCAGTTGACCTGGGGGACGATACACAACTACAACGTGGATTTTAGCAGGGTGGGTAATAGTAATTGCATGAGATTCAAATAAACTGTTGCCTGTAGGAGATGGTAGAAGATCAAATTTCCATTCATTTGAAATAAGGATACCAGTGCCTCCACCCCTCCCAATCGTGCGAGGGGTGTGGGAAAAAGTGAAATTAGTGGAGAGAGCTGCAGGAGTGGCAGTGTCCTCAGGTTTGATCCAAGTCTCAGTTAGGGCCATGAGGTTGAGACCGGAATGGGTAGCAATAGAAGGAATAAAATCTGCTTTGTTTACAGCAGACTGGCAGTTCCAAAGACCAATTGGAACAGAGAGTAAAGTAGTAGAGGACAGAGGGACCGTTCGTAGATTATTAGGATTGGCCTGCCTCCAACGTACAGCGCGTGCTCTCCGAGTGTTAGTAGTAATAGTACAGATTTGAAAGCACATAGTGAGTACAATTGACTAAACAAGTAGATGAGAACAAGTTAGACAAAAAGTAAAGAAAGGGGAGAAAGCAATACTCAAGTGCCTTGTCGGTGTCCTTGCTCGGTGGAGTCGTGCAAGGTAGAGTCGATCGTCTTTACACTCGTCGGTCTTCACACGAGGAGGGCTTCACACGAGAGCTGCCGCGGTGTACAAACCAGTTTTATACTTGCCTAATTACTAGTCCCTGAAGTCAGCTGACCACGCCTTTCTACTTAGCAAACCGAAACTGGAAACTCCTGCGATAAGCACGAGAACAAACGCGACTTGCGAACGCGTTTACCAGGTAAAACACAGTATGCAAAAACAATGTTTCCTAGCAACGACAACTGAGCTGACATCTAATGATAAAACAAGACAAAACACTTACAAACTGCTGTTCTCTTCTGCTGTTCGACTGCTTCTTCTAACAAGTGTCACTGAGTCAGGTAAATAAGTACTTTCTCTGGCTTAGACCACGCCTTTCTACTTAGCAAACCGAAACTGGGAACTCCCGCGATAAGCACGAGAACAAACGCGACTTGCGAACGCGTTTACCAGGTAAAACACAGTATGCAAAAACAATGTTTCCTAGCAACGACAACTGAGCTGACATCTAATGAGAAAACAAGACAAAACACTTACAAACTGCTGTTCTCTTCTGCTGTTCGACTGCTTCGAGATTCTGCTGTTCGACTGTTCGAGATTCTCTATGGGGTTCAGGTCAGGCGAGTTTGCTGGCCAATCAAGCACAGTAACACCATGGTCATTGAACCAGCTTTTGGTACCTTTGGCAGTGTGGGCAGGTGCCAATTCCTGCTGGAAAATGAAATCAGCATCTCAATAAAGCTTGTCAGCAGAAGCAAGCATGAAGTGCTCTAAAATTTCCTGGTAGATGGCTGCGTTGACTGTGGACTTCAGAAAACACAGTGGACCAACACCAGCAGATGACATGGCAGCCCAAATCATCACTGACTGTGGAAACTTCACACTGGACCTCAAGCAACATGGATTATGTGCCTCTCCACTCTTCCTCCAGACTCTGGGACCTTGTTTCCAAATGAAATGCAAAATTTACTTTCATCTGAAAAGAGGACTTTGGACCACTGAGCAACAGTCCAGTTCTTTTTCTCCACAGCCCAGGTAAGACGCTTCTGACGTTGTCTCTGGTTCAGAAGTGGCTTGGTAGCCCTTTTCCTGAAGACGTCTGAGCGTGGTGACTCTTGATGCACTGATTCCAGCTTCAGTCCACTCCTTGTGAAGCTCTCCCAAGTGTTTGAATCAGCTTTGCTTGACTGTATTCTCAAGCTTACGGTCATTCCTGTTGCTTGTGCACCTTTTCCTACCCAAATTCTTCCTTCCAGTCAACTTTGCATTTAATATGCTTTGATACAGCACTCTGTAAACAGCCACACCTTTCAGTAATGACCTTCTGTGACTTACCCTCTTTGTGGAGGGTGTCAATGTTCGTCTTCTGGATCATTGCCAAGTCAGCAGTCTTCCCCATTATTGTGGTTTCAAAGAACAAGAGATACCCAGAATTTATACTGTATGGATGGTCATTTATTAAAACTCAAATGTAAATATTCTAATATTTTGAGATACTGATTTTTGACTTTCATGAGCTGTAAGCTCTAATCATCAAAATTAAAACAAAAAACTTTTTTGAAAAGTTTCACTTTTTGAAATAAGTTACAAGAAAAAATGAACTTTTTCACGACATTCTAATTTATTGAGATGCATCTGTAACTATAAACTATGATAAAAGTTCATCAGCATGCATTGATTAATCAAATGTTTTATCAAAAAGAAAAAAATGTGCGACCAAATTATGTGCTTGTGCGACCAACTGAGAAAGTTAGTCGCACAAGTGCGACCAGTGGGAAGAATGAGTCTAGAGCCCTGTCATGTGATGTTTCTTCAGCACTTGTTTTTGTTGGCCACTAAAAACAGAAGTGAAACTGTTCCTTTGGATCAGCCCATTGAAAGTTACAAAAACGTGCATCCAGTGTTGATGTAGATGGAGAAAATATGTGTAGAGCCTTCCTGAAATGAGGACTTCACTCTGAGAATGTCCTCCTGTTTCTCAGAATCTCTCTCTCTCTCTCTCTCTCTCTCTCTCTCTCCTCTCTCTCTCTCTCTCTCTCTCTCTCTCTCTCTCTCTCTCTCTCTCTCTGGAGTGGAACCCTTTGCTCTGTAGGAGGTAAAGTTTGGAAAACAATATCTTATTTCAGGAAGGGAAGTTTAATGTCGACATACCAAAACTTTGAATTATCATTGTTTTAAAAGACACATTTTATTATGACCCTGCGGAAATGCAGACAGATTTGTTTTGGTTAACATTTGAGCACAAATAAAGAGCAGGACATGACAATGACAGTGCAGTTGAACACAAACACGTGCAGTTTTTCATGGAAGACCTCCATTGCTCCTTCTCTACGGTCTTCTGTTGAATAAGCTGTAAATAGAGTCTTTTTGACTTCCTGAAATGAATCGCAGTGAAAATATTATGAATAAAATTCCAGATTTGTTTCAACACCTCGCCCTCCCCTGAACAAACCTTTCTTTCTTTCTCTCTGTTTTTCTCTCTGCTTCTCTCTTTATTCTTTTATCCTCAGACCACAGGAATGTTTCTTTCTCTCAGAAAGTTGTAAAGTGCTGATTCTGGGCTCAGGGTGCGTTTATACATGTGGCTTCTGTCGTTCACTCGTTTCCTCTGTCTCACTCACTCAGTTCGCCCCTTTTCCATATTTCTTCACTTTCTTCTCTCCCTTCAAAATCGTCTATCATCTTTGGATCTGAATCAGATGAATCTGAATGGCCAGGATTTAACAATAAATGCATTCTGCCCCATAAATATTTGTTTAGTTTATATTTTGGCTAATTTTGTCATGCTGTCACAGTAAAAGTGTAGTACACTCCATTTAACACATTTTACAAAGTTTAAATAAAGTGTTTCAGCAAATGACTCTTTTAAACTGGCTTGTTTTTGTGAATCAGTAATATACAGCACAAACAGTATATTCACAGACAAATGACTCTTAAGAGTTGTTTCTTTAAATTAATCAATTTAAAGAGACACAAATGTTCTATATTCTTTATAAGTGTTAGTCTTTATAGGAGTTTATGAGTGTTAGTTTTATAAGAACTGTTCATGATTTCATGAAAACCAATAGATTTGGGAAAAGAAATCCAAGTACCAACTCCAGTTGGTATTATTATGCCCACTGAATTTCACAGTTGGGTTCCTGTTGTTCATTTTATAATTTTTTAATGTTTTATATGAACTAGGCCTATAATATTTTTCGTCATCTATAATGTAGGCTATTAGTTATTCCCTGTATAATTTGTATTTATATCATTTAAATCTCCCTTAGCAAATAGTTTGAGGGGGTGAGCGCTGTCTCATTTTGTATTTATTATATATAAATAACACTATTGCAGAATGAGCGTGGCCTGAGAGAGAGACAGACGTCTGTGTAATATCACACAAGTGTGCCATAAACTTTATGGAGTAACTTGGATGTTATGTGCAAACAATTCATTCATCCATCCAGGTTGTGGAAGTGGTGTTTTATGAGTTTAAACAGAGGCATCTGTGGATCTGTATTTGTTAAACATGTTCAAACTGCAGCCTAAACTGAGTTCTTCTCTTTCAGCATTTACAGACCATGCTAAAGACCAAACTCAACGTGCTGACGCTCCGGAAGGACCCGCTGCCTACAGTGATCTTTCATGAGCCAGAAGCCATCGAGCTGTGCTCCACCACACCTCACACGAAGAACCGCATACACACAGGATATAAGGTAAACAAGCTGTTGTGATTATTGCTCAATGACAAATAAGAGTGTCTACGATGATGAAGAGTAAAAAAAAAAAAAAATGTCTAGTTTAAAACACATGGAACAAGTTCCTAGAAATGGATGTTGTTGTCATGTACTTTTGAAAAATGTTTATACCTTTTTCACAAGTTTAAATTTATCATCATGTGGTGCAACCATCAAGTAAAAGGAAATAACCTTTTTTTAGTTATTCCTTGAGTGCATGCGAGTGTAAACGTCTTATTTTTTTATCTAAAAAAAAATTATTCATTCAAGATATAATATAATTGTTTTTAGGGAGTCGAACTGCATGACATTTTATTACCTGAACTAACCTTGCTTTGCCATAAAATTATCAAATATTTTATTGACACACTGATGATGGGTCTTCTCTATAATTTTATTTCCTGTATTACTTTTTTTCTGCATTTTCTGCATCTTGGTCGCACCAAATGATTTGGCAGACAAAAGGTTTTAAAATTTTTACAAATAAGCAGTACTGTTAAAATATTTTACAGTTGTTGTTTATAAGTGTTACATTGTTTTCTTTTCAAGAATGTCATACTTTTAATGAGGCTTCTTCGTTGTGATCTCAGAATAGTTGTATCCCCCCCCCCAAAAAAAATGTTTTTTTAAAGATGTAGATTTTTCATGCATATCTAACATTTTTTTACATATTATTGAATAAGTTAATAGATCTGAACATAACAATGAGCATCATATCATTGACCTGATTTTTTTATGTAAAAAAGATGATCCACAATGACCCAAATAATCCTGAGGCCAACAAAGTTGAAATTCAAATTTAAGTGTTTTTTTTTGTTCTGCAACTTTGACGGGTGTACCTGTATGTTGTGAGTTTGGTCAGGACAACCTATTTGTCCAGCGAGATATTTTTTGAGGTTCCACTAGAAGTGTAGAAATGACACGCTTCACATAAAAAATAAAAAAATCCTGCATTTGGATGCATTCATGTACTACTGTTTGTCCACCTGTCCTTGTAGAATATTGTAGAGTCACATGCATGTATTGAGAGAAAGAACAGCCGAATAATACATCAGCTAAAAATACAGAAAATCTCTCAAGGATATCAGCCTACTAAAGAAGCTGCGATGCTGTTGCCATGGAAACCTCAGCATCCATTCATGGCAAGATGCTGGCTAAGACAAACACAGAGCATCTCTGTCTGTCTCTTTCTTTGTCATGTTTCTTCCACCTCACTAGTGTTTCTCGTTCTTTCTCTTGAAAGCTGTAGAGCCCGGCATAATTTATGCCACATTTCTAACATTAATGGAATGTACTGTGGGCACATATTTGCGCTCAGTTGAAACATTTCACATATTTTCATCTGTGTATTTTAACATGGACCTCAGAGAATATAAAGCATCTGGTTTGCCCTAAACACACTTACTCACACTCCACCACAAGCATTTCTACATTTTTGGGTGTAGACCGGTTTTATAATGATTTGCATGTTTCTTAAGATGGCAGAGGCTGTTTTAACCTATGTCTGACCACGTGTTGTTGCATGAGAGTAGCTGTTTTGAGAGGGTTAGTGATAGAAAGACAGACAGAAAGAACCACCTAATCATCCATTGAGGCCCTTTGATTATGTAACAACTCAACAAAGCTAGTCTATATGCTGTTTCCATGGCGATCAGCCCTACTCTCTGTGTGTGTGTGTGTGTGTGTGTGTGTGTGTTTCAGGTCAGGTTTTTTGCCCTCGAGTCCGAGTCCGAGTCATTTGATTTTGAGTATCTACCGATACCGAGTCCCGATGATACTCATAATACTTCTCACTATTTTTTATTTAATTCACCTTATTTTAACATTCAACAACTCTGGCACTTCTGTGAGGTAGCTTGAACAATCAAGTAATACATAACAAATTCGTCACTTTTGGACTTTAGTGCAACAGTAAATATAAAAAAAAGTCTAATATAAAAACAAATAGCACCTCAACCCGGCAGGCATGTAAACAAAATAAAAAAATAAAAGTGCCACAGTGTTTGCAAAGCCAGTAATGTGCTTTTAGGAACTGCACTCCTAACTCTTACTGTCATCACAGTAGTAAGTTTCACAGAAGGAAATGTATGTTTTTCTTAATGAAAACTAACATCTCTACCTTGTCAGGTTTGAGCCTGTTTCTGTTCTCATCAAGGACGTTTGCAACGGCACTAAAAAGTCTCTCACTGTCCACAGAGCTGCAGGGGGCACTGAGATACTGGGTTGCAACAGCAGCCATAGAGGGAAACTGATTAGCATGTTCTTTCCAGTACTGAAGTGGGTCGCTTTTCTTAGGGGTGTTTTTTTCTGAGAGGTAGGTCTGCACTTGAGTTTCTGCTGATGTGGTACTCACGGACCGTCCCTGTGACTGCCTCTCTTGTAAGATTTCCTCAAAGGCGATGTCCAGGCTGCTACATGCTTCATGATGTGGTGCCTTTCTCACTGGCTCTGCTGCAGCCTCATTTTCCTCTGGCACTGCACTGACAGCCCTCCTCCCCTCTGTCTTTGCCACCTCCTGGATAAGGTGTTCCTTTGCAAGCAACAGGTTGGCTGACTTTGTGAAAAAGCTAGAAACAGATAAAAGTTCCATAAGCGTAAGAAATCCAGGGTTCTCTACAAAGGCGAATGGCAGGTCACTCATTGCGATCATTTGTGCTATCTTGGCTGTGATGTCCTGCGCCTTCGCGCTGTCACGGGGCATTTTTTCTCTCCTCTTCAAACTCTCCTGCAGCGTGAGCTGACTCGTCTTCGGCTGGGTTGCCTGGGTAAACTCGCTGTATTGTGTCGGGTGTTTGTTTTTGAGGTGCCTTATCAGGTTTGTTGTGTTAAATGTAGCCTTTTCCTTTCCAGGTTCTATTTATCAATATTTTATAATACCTCCAGACCGCAGACATACTCGCGCTTTCCGCTTCAAGCTGCTTCCGTGTTCTACTTTGCCGCATTTAACCAATTGCGTCTCTGCAACAAAGTGATGTCATGCCGCACGCATTGCTGTTTCTGTGTGGAGTCAAGAGGTCTAACTCTGTGCCACCGCATAACTATAGATGTGTTAAAAAATAATGAGAATATATATACATATATATCCGAGTCCTGATCGGGAGGTAACGTCCGATTCCGATCGAGTCTGAAACCACGTGATGGGGCCCGATTTCCGATCACGTGATCGGATCTGGACATCCCTAGTTTATACACACACTCCTGTGCTCACTTCTCACTAGGCATACATGAAATGTCTGCTCTTCTTGTTTAAACCAGTTTTATTTTAGTATCATTGATATGCTATAATAGTTTTATTAACACTTTGAATTGTTTTATTTTTGTTGTTGTTAAATGTCTATATAGATTTTATTCAGTTTTTTTTATTTAAGTTTAGTTATTTTAATGCATGAAGTTAAACTTAATGAAAATTCTAAATGTTTCTTTGGCAACCAGCTGAAATAAAATTAGTTTAAGTCTAGATTTTTTTAATATTTGGATTTTTATTGTTTTTTATGTCTTTATTTTTTTTAATTAATTTTTATTTCAGTTTTACTCATTTTAGTGCATCGAGTTGAACTAAATTAAATGAGAAATGTTGCTTTGGCAACTAGCTGAAATAAAATAAGTTTTTTTTTCATAATTTCATATTATTATTTTTTTTTATATATATATTTTCAATTTTAAAGTTTTAGTAGGTTTTTTTTTTTTTTTGTTGTTTTGATCTGGGTCAGTTTTATGTCTTCATATTAATTTAGAATTGTATTAATTCTTCAGTTTGAGTTATTTTTGTGCAATAAAGATAAACAAAATGAGAAATGTTGTAGCTTTAAGTAACTTTTTTTCAACTAATTTTAATAATCCTGGTTTCAACCCATTTGTCGTTTCAGGATTTTGTTATTCCTGTCCTTTATTGTTCCCCGTCTCATTGAGATTGTACTCTGTTTTGTTTCTGCAGGGCCAGTGTGTGTGTAGACAGATGTGATTGAATGATGAATGTTTCCCATGAATGTGTGTGGTGTTGTGTGTCAGTAACTGTGGTTTCTGTATTGATCTCCTCATAACTCTGCGTGTTTGTGGAATCGGCCGTTCTTTGATCATGGTCATACATGGGTTTAAACTGTCACCACAATCCGCCATAAACACATTCTTCCTCTGCCCTGATGTCTGTCTTATTCTTTGAATTCCCATGAGATGAATATGCACTTTGAGAGATCCAAGACCCTGTTAAAGAAGCCATGAGGCTGAAGTAGACATTCTTAGACTTTAAAATGGCACTTATTTTGCATTCTGGGTACTGCTACACACGTTTTTGGTTGTTGGCCTGTGGAAGTTTGCCCTAGACAGGACATCTTTTTACCTCTGCAATGAGTCACTTTGTGTTTTCAGTGTCTCACGCCATGAGGGCCACATTTTTAAAGCCAGCATTAAATAAAAATGTGCCGTATTTTCTAAAGCAGTGCTTCCCAAACCTGTCCTGGAGGACCCCTAGCCCTGCACATTTTGTATGTCTCCCTTATCTAGCACACCTGATTCAACTCGTCAGCTCGTTAGTAGAGACTGCAAGACATTTACATTTATGCATTTAGCAGACGCTTTTATCCAAAGCGTTCAAGTTACAGTTTTACATTTTATCAGCTCTTGCTTTCCCTGGGAATCGAACCCATGATTTTGGCGTTGCTAGCGCCATGCTCTACCATTTGAGCTACAGGAAAGTTCTACAGGACATGAATTGAGTGTGTCTTGTAAGGGAGACATACTAAATGTGCAGGGCTAGGGGTCCTCCAGGACAGGTTTGGGAAGCACTGTTATTAGATCTTATTGAGAACAATTCATCCATGCATCGTGCAGTGAAAACATTATGCGCATTTTGGATTATCGCATAAAAAAACGCTGGATGGAAACGCCAAGATGCGCGTACATTCTGAAAATGCACATAACTTATGCGCACATTTGAGTAGGATAATGTTTTTTATCTGGTAAGAAAAAATGCGCATAAACTACGATGGAAACACATTTACCGAATAAATTCCTCCATGCGCATCGAAAAAGTCATGTGACTTTGCGCTATGAGACGGGATAACTTGACTAACCAGCTGACTGATCTTGTTCACAGCATCCATATGTTGTTATGGTCATTCTGAAAAACCTGAGCAAAGTCTGTCGTCAAAGTATTTCTGTATAATTGTCTTACATGACTGCGTTCTCAAACAGCTCCACCTCCGAAAGTAATAACCGCATTTATTGTGTCTCGTCTGCTCGCTCTGAGGTGCAAGTAATTTATGTCATATATGAAAATTATTATATTCAGTGGCTTCTCCTGTATTCTTAGTGATATTTAGTGCCACAGTTTACCAGGAAGTGACGATTTTGTTCTCTTTGACTCGCTGGATGGAAACGGTACTTTATTCGCAAATGTTTTATGCGATATTCCAGTTTTGCGCATAAATTTAATTTGAATCTTTGGATGGAAACATAGCTACTGACTCACTCATTATGACCGCCACCTACTAACAGGTTTAGTTTCATATTTAAAAGTATCATTTCATTTTATAAAATCATTTCATATTTCAGCATTCAAAATATTATTTTGAAAACTAATCTTATAGCATTATTTATGTTTGTAATTGTATATAACAGCCTATAGTGTCTTTATTTTAATTGAGTTAATTGATTAAATGTAAGAATTTGAGATAAAAGATGCATACGTCTAATAAAGTTATTTAAAAAAATGCCCCATAATGGTAAAAATGTATAATCAACAATGTAATAATCAACAAAATCAGAAACATGTCAACGTTGACTAACTTTAACTGACTTGATCAGTAAGATTCTCTTCAAACTGTTTCTGTTATGACAGAGAAAACTGACTCTAGAAGATGATGTTTATGCAAATGTTGCAAAAGCACCCCATGTGGCGACTCTGAGAATGCGGCACACATTTATACAGCATTATGTTTTGAGTTCTTACAAATTTCGAAATACAATGACGCACGAAAGTTGCTTGTGTAACTATTAGCGTCTGTGTTCACGCACTTGTGTAGAGAATGTGTCTGGACTTCAGCAGTGTAGCAACACTTAGAGCGGGTGACTCATAGCGTGTGTGTGTGTGTTTGTACTAGCTACTCTTCATTTAGATGCTTTTTTGTGAGAATGTGTTTGTTGAGAGTTTATTTCTGTGTATATTGGTGCTGTATGTTTGTGAAAGCCTTTATTATGAAGTCAGAGGTGAAAGATTCATTCTGTGAGCTCAGCATGTACAAAGTCTGTTCTGTGTGCTGTTCACACACACACACATATTCTGTTACTTTCCCTCAGATCAAACTTTCTGTGGCTTAGGCACATAAACACACTCTTTCACATACACACACGTGAGAGCGTTCAGTGTATATGACCGTGTGCACATACCGTCGTACAGCTGTGTCGGGGGACACATGCGCCTCTCATTCTGGAATCATTATCGTTCTGCTCTGGAATGCTGAGCTGGTGAAGAATTGTTTTTTCTGAATTATGCATGGAGAGTCTTGAGCACCAGATAGATTCATTCGTCACGCTGCCACCTGCTGGACACGAGAGTCACGAGCAGAGCAGCTTGTAGAGTTTTAGGAGTGTGTGCTGGAAATATGTTTTTTGACTGATTTATATATGCTATTAAATAATTGGTAGACATAAAGTAGCACTGGGTGATGTATTATGTGATGTGATATATTTGCAACATTGTAAATCATGTTTCATGATTTGTGTATTTCTATGTAGCAATTAAGCTTCCCAAAGAAGGTTTACAACCTTGGATTTCATGAGGAAATTTTTATTCAAGGCATAAATGTAATTTTATGCAGTTGTATTTATTATTTTAATTATATTTAATTTTTATTTTTGTTGTTAAGCTGTTTGAAAGTATTGTATTGAAGTTTACCTCTGACAGTTAGACAATTGGACAAAAGCAAACTGTCAGTACAATTCATTTAATTAGTAAATTTAAGAATGAGTTTAAGATTTTATATATATAATTAAATTAACTGGGCACCAATTTGTCTTGACCTCCCTCATCTGTGCTTGGTTAATTGCAAAATTGAATATTAATGAAGGAGATGCATTTTTTTTTTTTGGTACCTCCTTTGTGATTGAACTGTATATTTGTTTGAAAATACTACAGTAAATATAATATATAAAAAATTAAAAACATTTTAATAAAATTTGGTTTGCACACAAAATTGCAGTGTCATATAAATCAATATCGCTTACAGACAACAGTGACTGTTTGGTAGAAACAAAAGTTCCTTCTTCAGAAAAAAAAAATCACTCAAACTATTTCAGTGTAAATACATGAACGTCAAGAATTTTTACCGAAAGGCTGAAAAATATTGAGATACGGCTATTTTTGGCTGTAACACCCAGCCCTTGGTATAAAATACTAAACGAGTGAATCACACACACAGTGAGTAATTGTGGCCACGTTGCATAACAGTGTTGCACAAACAACATTGTTTCTCCATGTACTTTGTGTAGGTGTGTGCATGTGCTTCCACTCCGTGGATATACTACATCTTGTTTTACAAGTAGGCCTAAGTTTAGTTGATTTACAATCATAGGATGCCGTATTTTCATGGTATCCCTGTCCTGTCCTGATGTCAGGTTAATGAATTGAACAATATTTGAGATCTGGAAGAGCAGTTTTATTGTTGGACGGCTCTCAGTTGCCTGTGGAGGTAAGAGGACAGAGAGATGGAGCGCTTCTGTTGCTGTCTAGACTCTGTGGTGACTGAGAGGCATCAATCTGCCTCAGTGTTTGATGATTTCTCACAGTTTACACCTGAGGTATATGCTCACACACACACATACCCACCCAGGATCATGAGGCTCGTGTGAACAAACACACACTTTCTCAGAAAGACCGTAATCTGTCATGTCACCACCGAGGGAAATACACATCAAATACATGAGGAATGACTTGACGAAAAAGTGAGGATCAGGGATATTATAGTTTTGAAAAGTTCATTTTGATTTTATTTGATAAAAAATAATACTTTGTGGTCTTACTGTGAACAATTCATTGATGGTTATTCCAAAGAGAAAAAAAAATCTTAAACATTTTTAGTCAGATGTAGTTGCTTTTCATTTAAATGTTTGTTATCTGGTCTGTTAAACTTTGTGGTTTCACTTTATATTTTTGAATGAGATTTTTTGAGGGAATTTGGGGCCATTTTATTGCATTTTGGGGCAAATCATTTTGCTGGCCTGTGTGTGTGTGTGCCTGTTTTTCTATGCAGGTGGGGACTTAAACCTGAATACACACAGACTCGTGGGGACTCGTGTCACGGTGGGGACCTAAATTGAGGTCCCCACGGGTAAACAAGCTAATAAATCACACAGAATGAAGTTTTTTTGAAAATCAAAAAATGCCGAAAGTTACCTGTAAGGGGTAGGGTTGGTGTAGGGCAATAGAATATACGGTCTGACTCTGTACAGTAGAAAAAGCATTACGCCTCTGGAGAGTCCCCACAAGGATAGCAAACCAGACGTCTGTGTGTGTGTGTGTGTGTGTTTTAATATGCACCACTCTTCAAAAGTTTGGGGTCGGTTAATTTTTTTGTGTTTTTCTAAGAAATCTCTTATGCTCACCATGGTTGCATTTATTTGATCAAAAATACAGTAAAAATTGTGAAATATTGCAATTTAAAATAACTGTTTTCTATTTGAATACATTGTAAAGTGTAATTTATTTCTGTGATGCAAAGCTGAATTTTCAGCACCATTACTCCAGTGACACATGATCCTTCAGAAATCATTCTAATATACTAATTTGCTGCTTAAGAAACATTTCTGATTATTGTCAGTGTTAAAACAGTTTTTGGTCCTTAATATTTTGTGAGATTTGAAATAAAAAAAATTGTAACATTATAAAAAAAAATCTGTCATTTTTGATCAATTTGAATGTGTTCTTGCTGAATAAAATAGTAATTTCATACTGACCCTAAGCTTTTGAACAGTAGTGAACATTTTTAACTATCAGTACTTCTCACATTTTCTCTTGTTGTGGTGATTGTGTTCATTTACGATAATAAGTCTTAATGTTATCATCAGGTATTGGGAAACACACATGCTCGCTCAGTGCTTCATCTGTTAGTCATAGTGTAGTGAGGGGCTTCTTTCAGGTCCAATGTTTTCCAGCACTTCTTCCAGAAGAGAACACTCATCCTCTCTCTCATTCTCTCTCTCTCTGATGTAAATCGCTTTCAGACGAGAAGAGATATTACTGGCATTTCCGCTCCCTGCTCGCAGGAAGGCCTCATCTTTCTGTTTCAGACACAAGAGAAAGAATGAGATTAAGAAAAACAAAACGCATCTGGAGAGAGAGACACTATAGTCATGTTCATAAGAGGGATGACTTTGCATTCTGCTATGAAATTATCTTAGCAAGTACAGCACAGATGTTCAACCCCTTGCTTGTCTTCAAAGTCTGTACAGTGTGTAAAGCAACCAAAAACTATTTTGTTTAATTGTATTCTTAAACGAGTTAAAGAAATGGGAGGAGAGACCATTGTCAGAATTAGACCTTGTGGTTGCAGACTAAACAAAACGTCTGGAAGAGGAAAACAGACAGCCAGACATTTGTGTTTTTTTCTTCTGTAGTTTCACATTTTCTTCCCAAACCTTTGCCAAAAGCAAAAGGTTTGCTTTTCCTCTTGTTTTTCTCTTTTAAAAAAACAGTATATCTTTACAGCTCTGGACCAGTGATACATAAGAATGATGAAAGGACTATATATATATATATATATATATATATACATACATGCATACATGCATATATACATACATACATACATACATACATACATACATACATATATATATATATATACACACATACATGCATACATATATATATATATACACACATACATACATACATACATACATACACACACATACATACATACATACATATATACATACATACATACATACATAAACAAACTTAGTACAAGATGCATGTGGAAATGTCATTCATGGAAATGACTTATGTTTTGTTTGTTTTGTTTTTATAATTTTGTCATTTTCAACAACACCATTTTCAACCAGAAGTTATGATTTAAGAACATGTGAAGTAGTGTAACCATCAAGTAACAGGAAACACCTTGACTATGTGTAAAATCTTAATTATTGTTTTAAAAAAAATGTGACAATGAAGACTGGAGAAATGACCACTGAAAATTCAGCTTTTAGTTTTTGTTGTCCAGTTTTTTTCAAATATTAGTAGTATTTTACTAAAACGTGTTACTTAATTACATGGTATTCTTTTAAAGCAATATATTAAAAAAAAAAATATATATTAAATATCCCCAAAGTGTTTTTATTTTTTTTTTTATTTTTTTATTAATTGACCCAATCAAAGAGGACTTAATTTAATAGTTTTATTTTTTCCATTATTATTGCAATCCAACGGAATGATTACTGAGCTGAAATTATGTAAATATCCTTCTATAATATCCATACTGTGTGTCTATCATTCACAGATATAACTGAGAAAAAAAATAATACTATTAAAAACATTTACATTTACAGTAATTAAAAAAATTATAGATGAAACAAAACAGGTAAACATATTCTCAGTATAACAAAATATATTAACATATTCAGTAACCAGTAAAGCCAAAATGTATATTGTTTTCAGAATGTTATTAACTTAGTTGCTTATTAGCGTGCATATTACTAGCATATTGTCTGTTCCTCAGTACTGCATGAGCATAATTTAGATCCCTTAATCCTACCCCATACCTAAACTTAACAACTACCTTACTATTAATAAGCAGCAAATGAGGAGTTTATTGAGGGAAAAGATGTAGTAAATAGTTAGTTAATTGTGAGAATTGGTCCCCAAACTAAAGTGTGACCAAATATTTAAATAAATGTTACTTTGTGCATGTGGGCATTTGTCTGAATTTTTCTTTTTGTGTGTTTGCCTTTGACTAGGTGACCTACCTTGGCAATGTGCCGATTTCCGGCACTCACTTCCTGTCCGGCTGCACCGAGTCGGCTGTGGTGGGATTATGGGACACCAAGCAGATGTCTGTGGCCCACGATGACTCCATCACCTCTAGCAACGCCATACTGGAAATCCGGCCGTTCCAGGTACGACTGCATCACCTGGACGGCCGGGGCGATGCCACGGTGGCCATGGACACCTTCCAGGTGGCTCGCATCGCGTACTGCACGGCGGATCACGACATCAGCCCCAACGTCTTCGCCTGGATCTACCGGCAAATCAACGACGATCTGACCTTCCAGATGGACTGCCACGCCGTGGAGTGCGAGAGCAAACTGGAGGCCAAAAAACTGGCGCACTCCATGATGGAAGCCTTTAAGAAAACCTTCCACAGCATGCGCAGTGACGGACGCATCCACAAGAGCGGCTCGTCCGACGAGTTCCCTGAAGAGGCGAGCACACCCGACGACGGCTGAGAGACACGGGGGGGTTGGGAACGGCTCTCGCGCCCTTTACGTCTTTGTGCCATAATAGAATATTCAGAAAAATAACCACAACAAAAAGAGAACGCAAATGGAAATTCAAACCACAAACCAAGAAACTAGTCTGCCTTTTTTCGATCTCGGCTGCCAGACAGTTCGTGCCTGTTTTACTAAAGCGTCCGAGCGTCAGCGTACTTTACCACAGTCACTCTCCCACTTGAAAGCTGCTGGCTTTGATATGGCGCGCGTGTGAATTGGCAAGAACTTGTTACACGTTCACCTGTTATGTTACTTTCGTTCTGCCGATCAAAACCTTTGGATCTGGGAGTTCCTGATGTGCGTGCAGAAATCTTTTACGTCGTTTTTTCGATAACGCAGAGGTGTGTTTCCTCTGCTAAGTAGAGTTTCAGAGAGATAAAAAAGATATAATTTTGATATTTATGGCAGGCAGCCAGCCTAGGGCATTTCTTTACCTTTATCGGGCCATAGAAGTGTAATTATAGGGACCATGCATCGATTTCTATGTTTTTTTTGGGGTTTGTTTGTTTTTTAAGATACCAAAAGTCAGTGTGCGTGTGTGTGTGTGTGTGTGTGTGTGTGTGTGTCTAGGGTTTGTTTGTCTACAGCTCATGAGCCTTTGATTAACTATGGAACGGGTTCTCTACTACAAGCTGAGAGTGCTTGTCTGTCCAGTGTAGTTTAGTGTGTTTGTGTGCGTGAGGTGTTTTCCAACAGAAAATACCAGCGCTGGTGTTAAACGAGATGTTGAAAGCGAGACGTTCCAGATGCATCAGTATTTTAAAGCCATAGTTCACCCAAAATGAAAATTCTGTCATCATTTACTCAACCTCATGTCGTTCCAAACCTGTATGAGTTTATTTTTCTGTTGAGCACAAAAGATATTTTGAAGAATGTTGGTAATGAATACTTGCGATATCCATCGACTTTCATAGTATAAAAAACATATTATGTGAGTCAATTTCTACAAGGAGCTGTTACCAACACTCCCCAAATGTTCTTCTTTTATGTTGAATAGAAGAATATATTTTTGTGTGAACTATTTCTTTAACTCGTGCAGGGCTTATAGGTGCGGTCACCCTTGTTCTGAGAGTAGTCCGTGAGATTGGGAGTTTTGTGAGGAGGAAACAGTTCACCATGCAGATTTCTCTTGGTTTGAAAGTGGCTTCTGTACGAGCTGTGCTTTATACATTGCTACGCTATTTATAGTAAACCTTTTTTTACGCAAATTTTCTCTGAAATATTGATATTGTGACTGCACCTATAGTTCACGATCGTAAGCAGAAACTTGTGACGGGTGCTTTCAAAACAATGCTTCATGAAGCTTTGAAACATTTATAAATCTTTTTTCCCGAATCACTCCATCAAACTCACCAAGTCATGTGATTTCAGAAAATGAGGCTTTGAAATGTCAAACTGATTCAAACCTGTTGATCTAGTGAAACTATCGATGGTTTTTAACTGATTCTGGTTCATTTTTAATTGATTCAATGAGCTTTAACTGATTTGCGTGTATAATACGATAAAGAAAATTATACTCAATCGCTTCTAATTGACCTAGTTTGCCTAGCCCTGCCTAATGATGCAAAAACAAGGCCTACAATTTAATAAAACATACATTTTAAAGAACCTTCATATGTAATTATTTGTTGGTTACATTTAATAGATTACACTTTAATGAAAATATTTGCAGTTGGTTTGTAAAAGTTGTCATTATGCATGTTTGGGCTGAGTTTCTGTTACATTTACATCTTCGTGACCAGCGGGTGCCGCCAGGCTGTGGAGATTGTGTGTGCTTTGAAACAGTGAATGATTTTATGAAGCAATTGATTCAGTTGATTCCAAGCTTCAAAAAGTGTTTCTCCCATCACGAACAGATCTTGTTATTGGTCCTTCGTTCACATACAGGATGTCAGGACGTCTTTCTGGTGGATTTCTGGTAGAGAGAACTGTGTTAATGTTTTGTGCAGGGAGATTTAGGACCCCAAAAGCATAGCTGCCCCATAGAGTGCCTGTCTCCACCCCCCCCCCTGAAATGCTGAATGTATGAAGTCTCTTGTGCTGCAAGCGCTATATATGTACTGGTACTGAAAGCCTTGTTTGATTATTATTATTTTAGATTTTTTTATATATATATACATTTGTATTTGCAGGTAATTTGGAAGCTGTATAGTGATTTAGAGTCACTTTTTGTACAAGATGTCCAGCACGTGTGTGTAATATAATGCATGCTTGATTTTACATGTTCCACTCACCTGTGAAGACCCTGTTATGGGACGATGGATTGTGGAGCATCGAGCAGATGAATAAACGGACTCTATTTTGAATTCTGATTTGGAATCGGATTCTAATTGGGATTGGGATTCTGTTGGAGTGCATCTGGCAGTGAACATTTCTAAAGATAAAGAAATATAAAAGATATATACAGTGTATTTGAAACTCATTTGACAAGCTTGTGTAAATACAAATGTATCCATTTTTTTTTCTTTTAAATACTGCATTAAATGTTCAATATTTTGAATAAAGTGACAAGGACCATTAAAGAAATCAGTATTATGGCCAACTGTGAATTTGGATCGGGAGCAGAGAGGGCACCCTTCATTGTGAGTGATGAAATGTCAGGGGAGAATGAGGATGAGTGTCTCTGTTGTTGTTGTTGTTGCTGTTTTTTTTTTATTATTATTATTGTAGATGAATATTCTCACTACATGTCTTAATGGCTCAGACTCGCTTTAATGTTTTGAAATGTTACCATATGTGTTTTCTATGCTGTATTTGCTAAAAAGATACAGTCATATATAAACTATTTACCAAGCTAAGTTGTTTTTCTGTTATTATTTACATATATTATCAGACTGTGGTGTATGGGTCAGATTTTGTAATTAAATATTTTATGTACATATTTTATTGAAATAAAATGAAAATATTCATATATAATCTATAAAGTAACAGAGCTGTGCTGCTAGTTGCACTTCCATTCTCAGTCAGTAGGTGGCGGCAGAGTCCTAAAAAACTTGTTTTTATATTATGCCACTATTTTTCTCTTCATCTTGAACCTCTAGAGGGCACTGCAGCATCGAAGAGGATAAAGGAAATGTGGTACAGATATCATCATTCAAATTAACGATATACACCTCCACGTATGATATAGTATATTTACGCTCATTAATTTCATCTTACATGCTTGCTTTTATTTCTACTGACAGGACTTTTGTGAAGGTGCCGTATGTGTCAAATAAAATTCGATCATTCAAAATGAAAAGCAAAATCATTACTGCAAGATAATTATAGAAAGCTTGAGGCAAGAAATTTGCCCTTGACAAGATCCTGAGGCGGAAGGTGATTGGACATAACTATAGGAGACTTGACTGATTCATTTAAAGTGTAGACCAGTTAAAGATGCTTCAGAAAGTATTACAGACCAGCGTGAATAATATAATTTCCCCCTCACTTCGATATACTCATATTTATTATTTGAAGCAGCCCCTCGTGCACCCACAGCTTTATATAAGCAGCTCTCGTGAGTCAAAGTGAACAGTGTGAATACAGCTTCGTGTCAGATTCATGTGAGATCGCTGAACATATGTGCTCGGATCAAAGGGTTTATAAGCCTCTTCAGACGCACCTCTGGAGGCCTTCATGAGTGAGAGCTGTCACACCTCTACTGCACACTCAGCTCTTCAGGTTCACTGCTGTAGCACTGATTGTAATTTTTAGTTTTTTTTTAGGTGAGAATGTAGTTGTTTAGGCTTCAAATATGTGGTTTGTTAATAAAGATATGACATATGAAAATTTTCTTCAACTTGTGAACATGAATTTTTGATTCACTAAAAAGAACCATTTTATAACAGTCATTCGGTCAGGAATCTACACTGATTGAGCTGTATGTTTATGTATATGAGCCATTTGTTTAGGGAACTTGACTACAATGGTTGGATTGTGTTTTTGATTCACGAAAAAGAACCAGCTCAGAAGAGTCATTTGTTAGGAGAATTTGACAACACTATAGTTGAATTGTATGTTTTTGATTTGTTAACCCATGTCTCTTGATTGATTGGGGGGGGGGGGGGGTCATGGAAGAACACACATTCCAAAATTCCTTTCTTTTGGAATAATTTTTGAATAAGACCCTCAGTGTTGAGCAGGGCATGATGGGACTAGTCAAAACAAGCTGTAAATCAGTGACAGACATCTGCACCATCCGCCCAGCTGATCCGAGGCTGTTGGGTGTTGCTTGAAAGGGCTGTATCATATTAAGCAGTAGCATCTCAGCATATCTACCATCTCTAATTGACCTTTTAGAAAGCAGCAAAGATTGAATCCTGATATCTGAAAAAAGGCATCTCTATGAACACTGTTGAACTCTATGAACTCCTATCATACCATCATCCATCAGTGAAGCACTATGACCTGTTTTATCACAACCTCAGAGTCCAAGCTAACGTGAGGTGGCGTTATCACAGGAATGAAGGTCTGCACCTGATTTGCTTTAATCCCCACACAAACTCATATCAGAGAGACAGGTGCATTGTGGGTAATGAAATAGCATAGTGTTATCTACAAGATTTTTGTAATGCAGATAGCATCATGCAGGGGCTTTAATGGAAGCTCTGGTTAGGCATCAGTGATGTCCGAATGGATGAATTAGCTTGCTTGTTTTTCTCAGGTTGTAAAGATCAAGTGTCATTAATCCACCCCACTGATTCATTCCAAACACATGCGGCGAAGCAGAGGAGCTGATGCAACCTTACAACCTGCTGATATTTACACTCAAAAACACATCAGTTGAACTGATGAACTGAAGTTCAAGAAAATGTCTGGAGATTAACCCCGTAAAGCCTGATATATGAAATTATAGTCATTGTGTGTTTTTCATGTCATGCGTGTTTTTGTTGACTTTCATAAGGCTTTTGTGGTTCATATACAGGTGCATCTCAATAAATTAGAATGTCGTGAAAAAGTTTATTTTTTCTTGCAAGTTATTTCAAAAAGTTAAACTTTCATATATTTTAGATTCATTGCATGTAAAGTAAAACATTTCAAACGTTTTTTTTATTTTAATTTTGATGATTAGAGCTTACAGCTCATGAAAGTCAAAAATCAGTATCTCAAAATATTAGAATTTTTTCATTTGAGTTTCAATTAATGACCATCCATACAGTATAAATTCCGGGTATCTCTTGTTCTTTGAAACCACAATAATGGAGAAGACTGCTGACTTGGCAATGATCCAGAAGACGAACATTGACGCCCTCCACAAAGAGGGTAAGTCACAGAGGGTCATTACTGAAAGGTGTGGCTGTTAATAGAGTGCTGTATCAAAGCATATTAAATGCAAAGTTGACTGGAAGGAAGAATTTGGGTAGGAAAGGGTGCACAAGCAACAGGGATGACCGCAAGCTTGAGAATACAGTCAAGCAAAGCTGATTCAAACACTTGTGAGAGCTTCACAAGGAGTGGACTGAAGCTGGAGTCAGTGCATCAAGAGTCACCACGCTCAGACGTCTTCAGGAAAAGGGCTACCAAGCCACTTCTGAACCAGAGACAACGTCATAAGCATCTTACCTGGGCTGTGGAGAAAAATAACTGGACTGTTGTTCAGTGGTCCAAAGTCCTCTTTTCAGATGAAAGTAAATTTTGCATTTCATTTGGAAATCAAGGTCCCAGAGTCTGGAGGAAGAGTGGAGAGGCACAGAATCCATGTTGCTTGAAGTCCAGTGTGAAGTTTCCACAGTCTGTGATGATTTGGGCTGCCATGTCATCTGCTGGTGTTGGTCCACTGTGTTTTCTGAAGTCCACAGTCAACGCAGCCATCTACCAGGAAATTTTAGAGCACTTCATGCTTCCTTCTGCTGACAAGCTTTATGGAGATGCTGATTTCATTTTCCAGCAGGACTTGGCACCTGCCCACACTGCCAAAGGTACCAAAAGCTGGTTCAGTGACCATGGTGTTACTGTGCTTGATTGGCCAGCAAACTCGCCTGACCTGAACCCCATAGAGAATCTATGGGGTATTGTCAAGAGGAAGATGAGAGACACCAGACCCAACAATGCAGATGAGCTGAAGGCCACTGTCAAAGAAAGCTGGGCTTCCATACCACCTCAGCAGTGCCACAAACTGATCACCTCCATGCCACGCCGAATTGAGGCAGTAATTAAAGCAAAAGGAGCCCCTACCAAGTATTGAGTACATATACAGTACAGTAAATGAACATACTTTCCAGAAGGCCAACAATTCACTAAAAATGTTTTTTTTTTTGGTCTTATGAAGTATTCTAATTTGTTGAGATAGTGAATTGGTGGGTTTTTGTTAAATGTGAGCCTAAATCATCACAATTAAAAGAACCAAAGACTTAAACTACTTCAGTCTGTGTGCATTGAATTTATTTAATACACGAGTTTCACAATTTGAGTTGAATTACTGAAATAAATTAACTTTTCCAAGACATTCTAATTTATTGAGATGCACCTGTATACTTGAGGAAAAAACAAATCAGTTTTATTCAGATGCCAAAACTGAGCAAAAATATGCACTTTTCCTAAGAATTACTTGTTCTCTATATGTATAAAGTTGTTAGCAGTGTTGGGGGTAACGTATTACAAGTAATGCGAGTTACATAATCAGATTACTTTTTCAAGTAACTAAGTAACACATACTTTTTAATTTACAAGAAAATAACTGAGTTACTTTTTCAAATAAGTAACACCAGTTACTTTGCTTTTCCACTGACTGACAGCTCTCCTGACCGCATCGGGAGTAAGTGCAGAGGTGTTGTGTGCGCTGTGTATTATTCCGATGCTTGATTCATCTGTGTCTGTCAAGCACTCTCATCTCATCCTTCTGCACACAGAGTAAACGCATTTGCTTAGATTAATTCTGCATATCATCTGACCCCAGCACCTTTCATATGTATTACCTGCCCCATCTGAATCAAGTATAAAATTCCTACATGTCCTTGGAACACCGTTTTGAATGTCAAATTCTGATTTCAAATGCATTATTACATTCCTATGAGAAACAAAGTGACAGTGTTGCTTAGCAAATAGAGAACTGCACTTGACTAGAACAGACTTCTCATAAATAATAATGTGGTTAGAACATGATTCAGAGTACAACAAAATAAATTTGTCTTCAGGTGCAAGCTCACTTCACCTTGAGTTCATAATGCAATGCTAATATATGCAAAGAAGGTGGGATCTTTTTGCCTATATGGGAGCCCGCCTGACCTTACACATTAGTCACATGATCAAGCGTACCTCTGATTTTACAGTATGTCAAGATACACAATCTTTTGGTTTAATTGCAAATGATGTCTTCTAGACTAGTCATCTGATTCTAATGTACCTTCTGATGTGAACCCAACAGCCTTACTTTAAAAACACTTCAGGTTTGTATTGATTTTTCCCATTGTGTGTACCTGAGATCAGAGGAGATGTGGACTTTGATTCTTGTTCTTGATTTATGACTGTGAAGGCTATCTTCAGATCCGACATGTTTAGTCTGTGTAGAGATGACATGGGTGGGCAGTGTACAGATGTAAGGTGCTTTTCTGAAGATATTTTTGATAAATGTGTGACCCCATTCATTACTCAGGGCCAAAACAACAGACAGGCTCTGATATTCTTTAGAAGTCACCTCTGTTGAATGTGCGGCAAACTAAAATGACATGATTCTCTAGAGCCTCCTAAAATAACTTTTTCCAACCTAGGAAGAAACTAGACTTCTAAAATTCTAGCAATATGGTATATGACAAATATGTAAATATTTATTTACATGTTATATTTTATATTTATTTATTTATCAATTTATTTAAATATAATTATTATTTTTTGGTTCACAAGATGTTAATTGATGGACTTGAATGGTGCGGGTTACTTGTGGATTATTGTGATGTTTTTATCAGCTGTTTGGACTCTCATTCTGACGGCACCCATTCACTGCAGAGGATCCATTGGTAAGCAAGTGATGCAATGCTACATTTCTCCAAATCTGTTCTGATGAAGAAACAAAGTCATCTACATCTTGGATGGCCTGAGGGAGAGTAATTTTTCAGCAAATTGCCATTTTTTGGGTGAACTATTCCTTTCAAATGCAACAAGCTATGCAGTTTTAAGAAATATTCCTCTTGGGTCCATGACCTGGAAAATGTTCAAAACCCCCGTTGTATTAATATATAAAGCACACATTAACATAAACTCTTTATTTATGTTGGGGCAGTCGTGGCCTAATGGATAGAGAGTTGGACTTGTAACCCGAAGGTCGTGGGTTCGAATCTCAGGTCCAGCAGGGATTGTAGGTGGGGGGAGTGAATAACCAGCACTCTCTCCACCTTCAATACCACGACTAAGGTGAGATCCTTGAGCAAGGCACCGAACCCCCAACTGCTCCCCGGGCGCCGCAGCATTGGCTACCCACTGCTCCAGGTGTATGTTCACTACTGTGTGTGCACTTGGATGGGTTAAATGCAGAGCACAAATTCCAAGTATGGGTCACCATACTTGGCCACACACCACTTCCCCCTTCCCTTTATTTTCTGGCATGAAAATGTGACGCACGAGTTCAGCTTTTTAAAACGCATCTCAACACCTTGCTTTTTTTTCATTACACTGCCCTGTGTCTCGTTGTTTTTTATCACAAAATCACATTCTGTGTGAATGGATCCCAAGTCATTTAGAAAATAAATATATAAAAAAGCAATCATGCCTTTTATCGTGTCTAATCCCAGCAGATTGAGCTTTTTAGCGCAGGCTTCTGTTGGAAACACAAAAGGCTAATTAAGCTGTGACCCTGATAGGATGCTTCCAGTGATGTGATGCAGTGAAGGTTTCTTTTCAAGGACAGTATGAATGGCCTTGTCCTTTCACATGGAATCAAATTACTAGTGGACATAATAGGTGTGCCTTACAGTAATAGCTGATTGGTAAACACTTGAAAGAGTTACGTTATGCCAGCCTTTGTGTTTATTGGTATTAGCGTGGGCTTAAGGTTACACACTTTTCTTGTTGTTTTCCTTTCTGCGTGCAAAATTGGAAACACTTGGTTGACCTTTTTATGTGATTACAGCTCAACTCCCCAACACCACACTGACATTTCAATCTCACAGACCCTTAGTTCATTATAAACCACCTGGGATACACACACTCACACCTGGCATCATGTCATGCAAAAAATCATGTCTCAAAACAAACAAAAAAAATTCTGGAGGAAATGTGAGTGGTGTCTCAGCACTAGTATGTGGTTTGAATTAGTTTGTACTGCATATGATCTCAGTTAGGGTGACTATGAAAGCCTGTTCCCTATCGATACTTCACTCGTACTGCGTCTGCTAAGACGCTATGGGGGGAAACACCTTTTTCTCTGATGACTGAAGCCTTTTCAATAATGCAGTGTAACTGCACGGCCATTGGTTCGTGCAGTGAATAAAAAACGAACCAAAGGCAACGAAGACTGCCAGAGAGCCTGCCAGAATGGGCATAAATAAGCGGGCATTTCACCATTGGATCCTCAGATTTCTTCTCCTTCAGCGACGACTGCAAGATCTTCGCTCTACGAGACTCAAGCCTTCGCTGTGAACAAGCCTTGCAGCGGATCAAGACCCCTTCATGCTCGGCTGACTTCGCCGGTCCCCAGCCGCCTTCAGCGTCTGCAGCAGCAGCGGTTTTCCGTTCCCCTGCCGCCATCCGGCGATTCTATCAGAGCCAATCTCTAAGAGCAAATTTCCTCTCTGCGTTGTTGCAAATGCTGCGCCGTTAGCCCTGCACGCCGCTGATGGTCACGGCGAGTGCGTTTCATGCTTGGGCGCCACCCACGCTGAAGCTGCACTCACGGAGACGTCATGTCCTCATTGCGAGGACATGAGTTTGGCCTCTCTGCGCTCGCGGATAGCTTTCTTCTCAGAAAGCGATTCTGCCCCTCGTGCCCTCGCGCCCTCGCGCCCTCCCGCTTTCTTCCTCCCAGGCACATGTGAGGAAAAAGCAGCATGGCATAGGAACTCGGCACTCTGTGACGAGTGAATCTCACAGACCCTCACTCTTTCCACATAGAGAGGTTTCTCCCATCCTCTTCTCTCACCCAGACCAGCGTCCCTCTGCGGCTGCGAACGATCTGGTCTCGTTCGGTGGGTGACGTCATGGACGACAGCATGTCTCTGGCGGCTTCAGATGCGGAGGAGCTGTTGGGCTCGTCTCACGACCCCGCCCCCCTGCCATCTGAAGAACCCAGCGCAACCAGCACGGGCATGGACGGCGAACTGTTGTGCGTCCTGTCTAAAGTTGTGGAGGAGCTGGGTTTGGAGTAGTCTCCGCCTGAGGAGCCCACCCGCAGCCGCCTGGATGAGTGGTTCTTCCAGACGCTACCCATTCCCTAAACGCCAGGGACCCCGGACCAAGATAGCGCTGGACCCGGCGCCTCAGGCATTATCCTGATCTGCGGGACAGGAAGAGGAAGGGGCCAAGTCTAGCCACAGCCGGACCACACCCCAAGCAGCCTCTTTTCAGTTCCGGGTGCCGACGGCAATGTGTTTGTGGTAAATACTGTTGTGAACACTGGGCCCATTCAAATTGCCCCCACACAACCGATCGCTGTTATAGCGAGAAAAATAAAACACAAAGATTTTCAAAAAGAGAGCATATTTCCTCTTCCACTTATCTCGAGTGTCACGTCCCCTCACGGCGACCCACCACCCGAACTAATTCGACCCCTCGCCACACGGGCCGAGGCCTGGCAGGCCATCCCCGGAGTGTCAGATTGGGTTTTGGGGATTATAAAACGAGGCTACTCATTTCTGTTCGCTCGAAGACCCCCGCGGCGACCCCCGCGGCGTGGTCCCCACCTTAGTGCAGAGCACGGACACTCACGTCCTGCGCTCCGAGGTGATGAATTTACTGGCAAAACGAGCTGTAGAGACTGTTCCGCCAGCTCAGAGCGAGTCAGGCTTCTACAGCCATTACTTCCTCATCCCCAAAAAGGATGGCGGCCTAAGACCCATCCTCGATCTCAGGCACCTGAATCGCATCCTCATGAGACAGCCGTTCAGAATGATTACATTGAAACAGATCCTCTCGCAAGTATACCCAGGGGACTGGTTATTTTTGCTGGATATGAAAGACACCTACTTTCACATTCAGATAGCCCCCCACCACAGACGATTCTTGAGATTCGCCTTTGAGGGAGTGACATATCAATACACAGTCCTCCCCTTCGGACTGTCCCTAGCTCCTCACACTTTTACAAAGTGCATGGATGCGGCTCTTTCCCCACTGAGACAGATGAGCAGGTTGAACCGAGGAGCAGACATGCTATCTCGGAGCAATGTCTCCTCGGAAGAGTGGATGCTCCACCCACAAACGGTTCAACGAATCTGAGAGAAGGACAGGGATGCGTCAGGCTGCGACAGGATCCTCCTTTATGCTTTTCCCCTGATGGCCCTGATCGCGCAGGTAATCAGGCGAATAAGGGAACAGATACACAAGGTTCTGTTAGTGGCCCCACTCTGGAGGAACCAACACTGGTTCGCAGAGCTATCTCGGCTGCTCTCGGCAGCCACATGGCCCATTCCCCTGAGACGGAACCTCCTCTCTCTGGTGAACAGAACGATATGGCACCCCCAGCCCGAGCTGTGGGCTCTGCACCTTTGGCCTCTCGACGGGAGCCTGCAGACCTCCCCGAGAGCGTACTGAGCACAATCTCTCAGGCTAGAGCGCCGTCTACGAGACGACTATATGCCCTTAAATGGTCTGTCTTCTCCGCCTGGTGTACAGCCCGTGGCGCAAACCCAATTTCCTGCGACATATCTCTGATATTGTCCTTCCTGCAAGATATTGTCCTTCCTCGCCCCATCATCGTCCCTACATGGAATCTGCCCACGGTGTTGAGGGCTCTGAAGAGCCCTCCTTTTGAGCCGCTACAGTCCATTGACCTTCGTTCCCTGACACTAAAAAACGTTCTGCTACTAGCGTTAGCATCGGTAAAGCATATGGGAGATCTGCAGGCGCTCTCTGTGAGCCCCTCCTGCCTTGAATTTGGGCCCAGCAACTCTAAAGTCGTCCTGAAGCCAAGGCATGGTTACATACCCAAAGTGCTCTCGTCTCCGTTCAGAGCGCAGGTAATAACTCTATCGGCGCTTCCTCCTTCAGGGCAAGACCAAGAGTTGAATTCAGTCTGCCCCGTCAGGGCATTGAACGTTTATATTGAGCGTTCCACCCCCTTCAGGCAGTCGGAACAGCTCTTTGTATGCTTCGGAGGCCGCACCAAGGGGTCTCCGGTCACGAAGCAGAGACTTTCCAAATGGATAATTGACGCTATTGCGCTAGCATACACTTCTTTGGGCCTACAATGCCCCATGGGAGTAAGAGCCCACTCAACTAGAGGCGTCGCCTCTTCCTGGGCTTGGTCTAGTGGTTTGTCCATTGCAGAGATTTGTGCAGCGGCCGGCTGGGCCTCGCCGTCCACATTTGCCAGGTTTTATAATCTGGACGTCCCAGCCTTACAGGCCTGGGTCCTTTGTGAATAGACAGGCTCACTCTTGTCATATGACAAACCAGTATTTGGCGTTTTCCGCCTTCTTGTATGCTCTTGGCCCTCACTGAGTTCCGAGGCTGTACAAAATTCTCTTGGGACGATTACTTAAGGCCGGGCCAACCTCTGTGAGTTTTCTGTGAGGGCTTCCCTGCACAATACTTGGTCCCTCTGGGCCCCTTTTGGTGCTTAAAGCGAGTTCAAGTATTAGTCGTTCCTCTAGCATAGCTACTTAGAGTTTGTTCAAATCACTAACCCTGTATGAACAATAGCAAAAGTCATGCTTGCCTACATATAATGCACCAAAAAAAAAACAAAAAAAAACAAGCACAGACAAACATGCAGCGGAGGTTAAATGTAAAGCTGTAGATAGAGGCACCCAAAGTAAATGTGTCTTTGGTTGACAGAGATTAACAGGGCAGACTCTGATCTTCACAGCCCACTGAGACAGAAAAAACATCTGCTGAATCATGCACACACAACCACTGACTTATTCACACATAGACACACACCTACAGATGACATCAGTAACCTTTTACTCTGAGAGCGGATGAAAGCACATACACACGGTGTTCCGCACTTCCTCTGTCCCTCCAGATTATCGATTCTCAAAGCTCCACTGAGCATCTGAGTTTTTCTCCATCACCAGGGCTTCAGCTGCTTCATTCTGAGAAACAGCATGGCAGAAAAGAGCGACACAAATTAAAATTATTTGATGAGAACCTGACTTTCCACATGTTTCTCCATTCTTTGAGGGGCTTCTTGAAAATGTTGTTTTCGATAACAAAATTCAAAAGACATTGTGGTAAAAGGAAGCAGGTTTTTTAGAAATCTTACTTTTGCTTCATTGCCTACAGACGTCGGTCTTTGTAATTCACACAGGATGCCGTGTGAGGAGAGGGGAGGTGAGGCGAGTGCTATCTAAATTGAAACATTCTCTCTCTCTCTGATTTTCAAGTTTTGTTAAGATTTAAGCATCAAACCCTACTTTTAATCAATCTTCTTAATCAATAGCTATAAAATTGTAAACAACAGGTCAGTCCTGGCTCATACATCTTTACAAGTGCACAGATTTCTTTTGAGGAAAGATCCAGTTTAGCATAAAATAGGGTAGGCTATAGCCTAATTGTGAGATTTCCAATATATACATATATATATTTGTATCATCTGCATTAAAGTTTGAGTGAAAAGTTCAATTGAAGACTGAACATGAATTTCAAATGACTTTGTGCCCATTTCGCTTTAAGTTATAAAGAATTATCTACTCGGTTTCCATTTTGCGAATGAATCATTTTCCGAATCAGTTCGCGATTCAGTCTGAATTACAAACAATTCAAGTACACATTGAATTATTTGAAGCGGTTTTTCATTTTGTAAACAATAATGTCATACTTAGAACACGGTGAACAAAAAGAGTGCTGGATAAAATGGATATTTAACAACACCTTAAAATCAGACCTTCAAATGCATCCTGTCGTTTGCCAACGTTGACTTTGGTCTTTCAGTCATTCTTGAGAAGTGGGTCAAAACAGGGGGCAAAATTGAAAAACTAAAACCTTGTACTCAGACAAATGAAACTAGTTTGATGTATCTTATATGTACTAGCTAAAGAGCTATGCTTTGATACAACCTCCCAACTTTTCTCTTTTTTTAACAAAATGTGCTTTTTACCTTGGACTGTGTAAGCTAATATAATTTTAACTTTATCTTTAACAGCATTCAAGATGTTTTTAACATTTCAAAACACATTCTCATGTTAGCAGATAGATTACACTTTCACATGTGACCAACAATTCCTCAACAAATATAAAATATCATAATGAAATATTATCAAAATATTCCTCTGACGGAGTTGACACATCTGACGGTGGTTACGAAAACCTGAATTTGTAGTCTTTTTATCTATGAAATACATTGAATCAATAAATTACTGTATTAAAACAAACACAACAAACAGTGAGTATGTTATTGTTTACAAAGCTTTTATTCAAGAGTCACATTTAAGTATTTTGATATATTATTGGAACACAAAATCTGACGGTGGTGACATCTGATGGTGTTGACAAATTTGTCATTTCTTTCACAAAACAAATGGAGTTCATGTAGTAGCCTTTTTTTTTTTTTTTTTTCCTGTTGATGCTAGATGCTAATGGAACCTGCTTCAGGAGAATAAAATGATCTAAATATTTCAAATAATTTCCTCAGAAATTGGAAGATGGTGTTGACGTATCATGGTTGTGACCAGGAAACAGGGGCGCATTAATGCACGGGCTTAAAGGGGCTGAAGCCCAGGGGCCTACAAGGGAAAGGGGGCCCACTGGCTGCAGGGAAATTATATTTTTATAATAATTATTTATATGGGAATTTGCAGCAGTGACAACAGCATACTGTAAACAATCTCACACACTCATTTTCAGCGACGCCCTGGTTGTAATTGCCTATACAGTGAATGGTTCAGTTTAGGTTCCCCCCACACAGTTTGTATAGTTGGTATGTTCCACCGATATACTAGGTGTGTTCGACTTCATGTAGCGAGTAGCCGCTTGCAGTCAGGGGCGGAATTGAAAGCGGACACGTGAAGTCGGACTCTTTCTGCTCCCGGTAGTGATGCTCTCGCGGTGTTTGCATACTCTATCACAGATGAAGTGAATAGCTGTGTTCGACTTGAAGAGGCGCTGCGCAGAATGATCAGTGTATGACATCTATATATATTTCATCCCAAGTACACAATACATGTATGGCCACATGAACTTTAAGAATCATATACTTTTTTGTTTGTTTGTTTAGATAAATCGCTCAGAGGGGTTTGGCCAAACGATTAGACAAACTAGGGGTTTTTTTGTTTTGTTTTTTTATAAATCATCCAAGCACCCGATTCCTAGCCATTTCTAATATACATTTGATATGACTAAATATTATTAAATTTAAAGAAATTCCAGGATCAGTTCCCTCTTCACGTATACGCCTATAGGCCTAGTATTTTCATCGGGTCAGTCTTTTGACGTTTAATCCAGGTGTGAAAATAATTCATATCAAGCGCAAGAGCACGGAGAGATGTGCGAGTGCACAGGACAAAGTTTGAGCGCGCACACGCAGGTCAGGTTTTGTGGGAGAGCAAAGGAAATCTGCGCTCGCGCATTATATTAATCTACTTTCGCGCTACAAAAATGCGCTCTCGATTCACTTATATTCACATTTTACGTAGAACAGTGTTGTGAATGTTAACTGGCATATTAACAAGAAAAAAAATCTAAATTTGACATAAATAATTGTCAGGAAGCTTTTTTTAAAAAAAAAAAGACAAAAAAAAGGTAGCTTTCTGAGGTAGGGGGGCCTGCCGTAATGCTGTAGGCCAGGGGCCTCTGGTTATCTTAAGGCGCCCCTGCCAGGAAATATTAACATTAGGATTTAAAATATTCTAAAACTATAAAACTGACCAGAGTCTGTCTGACAGTGCTGTACTCTGCAGAGGAGGACTGTGGCGAGGGGGTCCTTTAGAGTGACAGCTGCCCCTGATATTCCCTGATTTTATTACATTTTAATGAATGTCTGACGGTTTTGACAAAAAGTGGGGACACAACTTTGAAACCTTATGAAACATGCATGTGTCACTGAAAAACAACCTTGCTTTGATATGAGATATTATTAAGTGTTACTTTTGATAAAACAAGGTCTTTTTCATCATTTAAAAACAGTTTTATCCATTTTATAGCATATGAATGATTGAACCCTTTACTGTGGACACACTGTTTTAGATGTAGTGAGAAGACAATAAGTGTCATAGATTTCACATAATAATGATCAAATTAATTGAAGGGGACAATTGTGTTAAATACATTCTATCCCCATAACATTTACAATTGAAAATATTTAGTATTTTTTAAACCTGATAGCAGTTACAATTGCTGGACATGTTTTGTCCCATGTCTCAAGAATATCTGCTTTATGAAGCTCAACATCTGCACATGCAGCTCTGGATGACACAAGGTAAAATACATTTTCCGATCATCATCATAACTGGACTGGACTGGACATGTTTTAGTTTTAATACGTTTATATTTTTGTAGTCAATATATGGCATCACTGCACTTAATGGTGCTCACTTCAGTTTTTGTTTGTTTCCACCACCAATTCTAAACATAACTTAAAAAAAAAGCTGCATAGTGCTGCATCGAAAGCATTGGACCTTTCTGAGTGTCAGTCACACATTTTCTTATTTGATTAGTGAACTTGAAATCCTCATTTAGTTGATTTTGAAGTGATCTCAGACTTTGGAGTCAACAGTATATGTTTTAAACTGACTTAAGAACAGTGATCAAGAACAGAAACCCAGGAACACTCAGGTACAATCACATTTCTTTGGTACTTTCCTGAACTTGATTAACAATGTTTGTGTGTTTATATGTCTGGCTCTCAGAACTACCAGACGGGCTCCAGGCACTGCTTCTAATCTTACTGACCTGACTGTCCATCACTGAACTGTGTGTGTGCGTGTGTTTAAAGGAATAGTTACCCACAAAAATCATCATTAGTGTTTCATTTAATACAAAATAGGTATTGCTGCTCTTTTAATCATACCAATGTTTGCAAGCTTAAAAAGAACCATAAAAGTATGACAAGACAGAAATTCATTCTAGTTATTCACTGAAAATGGTCACACACTGCTAGAAGTCACATACTTTATTCAAAACGTGTACCTTTGTAGAGTCATGATTGACTGCGATGAGTCAGGTTTGATGGAAGTGGAATTTCTTTGCTACAGTAAAGGGAATTTTTTTTTGTAAATACATAAATTATATGGACAAGAGCAGCTAAAGTTCTGCTAAGGTTGTCCTTTTATGTTCCATTGAAGAAACAACGCCATATGGTTTTGGAACAACATGAGAAATGACAGAATTTTCATTTTTTGCTGTTTAGCACTTTCAGCCCACAATGAAAACACCTACACCTCCAGTAATAAGCATGAGAGCGGAAAATAGAAGTATTTTATGAGAGGTCGGCTAAAAATATCCTTCAAGCCGCATCACAGCCACCAAAACACACACATGCACAGATGTACAGTAATTTTTAAAGCTGAAGCGTGTAATTTATTTTGGCACTAATATACCGTATCCCATCTTAGCTTAATATGATAAGACAGCTGTTAGTAAGTTAGTAAGTCCCCCCAAAATGTAACACTGACAGCCTTGGATCCAGAAGTATTTTTTCGTTTCATTTTTTCCCCAAAGGGGATTTTAAAACTTTGAACCAGTGAAACAAACCAACCAGCTACGAGGTGAAAACCAGCATTACACATTTCGATTAGAAGTATTTGAAACTGTATTTGAAAATCGGACAAAAAGACAAAGGTACAAGTCTGTGTACTTAATGGCTTTAATGAGGGAAAGACCTACAGTCCCAAAAATTGTGAATGACATAATTTTAAATGAAATACATTGTTCATACACACACATATATAGATAGATAGATAGATAGATAGATGATAGATAGATTGTTTCAACATTTGTTGCAAAATATAAATAAGTGTTCTTTTGGCATGATTTGCTCGTTGCAATTCTCTGATTGGTGGAAATTTCTTTAAAGAATCATGGGTAATGTAGTTTTGCACCAAGACTTCAGCTGTTAAACTTGATTATTAAAAAAATATATAAATAATGGGAGCTGATGCCTTCAAAAAAGCTTAAACCATTGATTAACGACCTTGCAGTTCACAGTAGGTTTGTCTTTAATGGTTTTTATAAGTTATCACTAAAAATACATGGAACTTTTACTTCTGGACTGTTGCGTTCTGTTATTATGTTTGCTGTATCTTTGGTAACAATAGTGGCACAGAAAAAAAAAATCTGCTTTTCTTCTCATTTCTGTTTATTCCTGTTTTGTACCATTGCCTTCCATGACTTTAGAGTTCAGTGATCGATGTATCTCGAAAGGCTTGTGGATTTCAGAATGGACTGAAATAGATCAAATGGCCAGTGTCTGCTTGTGAGAGATAAAATACACTGAGGACAGATTTTTTTTTTTCAGTGGAAACTTGTGAATGGATTGTCGAGGAAGAGGTTATGTTAGGATGAAGAGGAGATAGACTGACAGAAAGAGAAACTAAACGGATAAATGAATGGCCTCCCGTAGGGATTGGTTTTTCCTCAGGAGAAATTCAGCTGTGTAGAGATTGAAAGACAGCTTGACTCACACTAATAGAGAGGTGTGTGTTTGTATTTGTGAGTGTGTGTTGGAAAGGTCAGGTGATTCATTTCACACCTGAACGATGCCATTAGCGGAGGGACAGGTCTTTTCGTTCGGCCACGGACATGAGATCCTTCCCATCAGCCCCTTTATCTGCCTGATAACAGCTAAAGAAAGACACCACTGCTGCTGAATGATGGTCTGGTTTAAATATTGTATTCTTACACAGAATATATGCTTTCTTTTGCCCCTTTCCAGTGTCTTGTGTTTACACATGAATGTGCTTCTGATGGATGAACAAACCTTGACAGGTGCTGAGGCGAAATAATGAATGTTTTCAATTACTGTCAAGACGCATTTTCTCTTTTCTCCTCATTCTCCAGTGTTTCTCTCCATTTCTCCCTCACTCATTCTTCATTTCTCTGCACCTTTTCATAAAGATTTTTATTGATCAGAGCAGAAAAACCTCTTGATAAACAATATTAACCTTAAAACCACAGATGACAAGCTTGTTTGTGCATTTATATGGATGTGCTAGTCACACGTGTGGATGTGTACATGGATAACTTCACTCCAGGAATCCTGCTTGAGTGAATCCAGGACTCCAGAGCAATGCCAGTTGGAGTGTTTAAAGTCAATATGAAATGACATTCACATAGTATTTGACGTCCGTGGAAATCTGAGGGAATGTTAAAGAAGAAATGTATTAAATGATAAATTTGTTCCCCTTTAAAATCAATATTTACGCAGCTCTTTTCCATACAATGACAGTTCATGGCAAAAATGTCTGTCAAGCTCCAAACAACAACAACTATATTATCCATCTTATTTAACAACACAGAAGTAAGCTGTATTTTCTGATGTGCGAGATTTCTGATTCATTAGCCGCTATAGATAAATAACTAAATAATAACAAAATGCAGTGAATGGTAGAACTATTTGTGCCACAAAATCTTCATGATTATGATAATAAATTAAAATAATATGAAAACAAATACTAGTTTGAAATATCAAGCCGTATAATGGACTGTTTTTGTCGGGTAAAATAACTGTAAGCGAATGACACCCGACACCATTCAAGCTAAATGGCTGTTATCAGGGCCTAAGCAGGATTTTATTGTTGTGCCCCCTCCCTCAAATATTATGGAAGTAAAAAAAAAACACCTACCATAGGGGTCAAAATAGAACTTTAATAAAATATGAAAGAAAATAAATAAATACATTGTAATTAAATTGTATTATTTACAAATTACAATTGTAGCTCTAGACAGTTACCTATGGCAGTAATACAGTTGTCTGATTGATTTTATGGTCTCAAGCATTCAGAAATCTTAAGAAAATAAAGAAAATTAAGCAGTTTTACCACGATAACCATGGTTAATTTTTGTAAGGGTTGTGATGTCCACATGTTTTTTGTTGAAGAAATTATAGAGGCTGTGTCATCTATAGCAAAAAGGTGGCCAGAAATGAAAGATTAAGTGGATATTTGAATGAAATGTTTGGTCAATAGCCTATTAAACAAGGATATGATCGTCCTGTAAGTGTAACAGCAGCAATTATCAGGCCTTTGGCTCCCTTTACAGGCATTTTGTAATGACATGTAATGTTGAAAAAAAACAATAGACACCATCACAAAATTTGTAATGTTTTACTGGTTATAATGGGTCTTGCATTGGTTTTAATGGAAACTGTAATGGACCCTGTGGGTCTCTATTGGTCACCTTCTATTGGTGGCTTGTTAAAACCAATAAATCCTAATGGAATATGTCCCAAAACACACTACAGAAAACGGTTTTTAATGGTTTTAATGGTTAAAAGTTGATGTTTTGTAATGGCATTTGTGATTCATTTGTGATGGTGTTAGAATGTTCTGTGATGGTTCTATTGTTTTTTTCAGGATGGTTGTTGTTTTTTATAAATGCATTTTAAGTCATTTTAAAGGCTGTTGTTTGTTGGCTTAGGTCTGTTTTTATAACCACACACACACACACACACACACACACACACACATATTATCTTAATACTTCTTTGATTATGAATGTAGCTTACCTACTACATTCGTAGTAGGCTTCGTTTTCATCTTTTTTTCTTTTCACGGCTCCAGACTGCTGATGTCTTTTCCAGACTGCCCCCCCCACCCCCACCCCCACCCCCCCCCCTGGCTGTTACACTTAACATTATGCTAAAAATAAGATGGTTAATAAAAACATCCAAGTCTTCTGCAGTCTTACGTTAGCTTTGTACAAGAAATAGATCAAATTTAAAGGTATATTTCACTCAAAAATGAAAATTGTCAACCTCAACCTCAAGTCGTTTCAGAGTATGTGCTTGTGTGACAGTATATCATTCGTCTCATTTTGTGCATCCATCTACAATTATGGTGAGTAAACGATGACGAACGTTTATTTTTAACTGCACTATCAAGAAAGTAAATACGTTTTTTTGTTGTGTTTGTTATCTTTCACCCTTTAAAGCCTGCTTTATATCAACATTTTTTTATAATGCCTCTAAATGATCAAATCTTATATCTTTTACATTTCAAACTTGTATCAAGTGTTTATTTGTTCATCTTTCAATTATCATTGTAAGTTTTAAAACTACTGTACAGAGCTTTGATCATAAAACTAAGCATTTAAATATGTTACTAAGACATATTATTGGAGATATTTATATGCATTTTATGTAAGTAGTCTGCTATACTGCTATTAAGATCTCATTGATTTACAGTAGCTATTAGAATTTCATCTTACTTTTTATTCATATGAATAGCAACTGTACCAAATTGCATATTTTTGCTCAATTTGGGCCTTTGAATAAAACTGAGGTGTTTTTTCTTTTATTTTCTCCCTATGTCATACTATATGAGCCATAAAAGCCTAATGTATCAAATATAATACAAAACATAAAACACATTTACAAATTTTTTTAAGATTTTCTTTTTAATTTTGTCAAATAAACTGTTCCATTTCAAAAAAAGAAATTGCACTATTACTTCAGGGTGAAAGTGAGAATTGTATTACTGCTTGGCATTCAGACAAACTACTTCTAAGGTGAAATAGAACGGATAGCCGAGGGAGCGAAAGAAAAATGAGAGCAACAGGTGGTTTGTTTGTCTCGTTGTATATTTGACAATTCATTCTAACAGAGAGGAAGCCATTGATCAGATCCCAGGCCGAGAGCAGACGTACCTTTGTGCGTGCACATGTACTCAGGGTACCAGATGGAACATGGAGTCCGTCACAAATGACCGCTGGCACGTGATCACATGACCTCACGCTGTAATCTTTAACTTGCTTAAGCTTGGCTTTGCTCGCTATTGATATCACTTTGGTTTCTCACACCCTCTGCGAATCACAGTCAGGAATCCTATGACTTTTACAAACCAGAAATCATCACTGAGTCAGTTTAAGTGGGTCAAGACGTGCTTGTGCAGGCTGTCCAGCGTATTGATGGCATATGAGGTCTTGGGCTTGTTTTGCCTGCTCATAATGATGGCAGTGTCAAGGACGCTTGTAGCTAAGAGCTTCAAACTGTGTCCTACTTTGACAGTCTAATCCACTTATACAAGTATACGTGAGTGCTCTTTTCTGTGTGGAAGGTGAGTGTTTAGGATGAGGTTAAATATGTAGTTGATGTGTATTGCATAATAGGATGGCGTTAAGATGAAGTGTATGCCAGCATCATTTGCACTGTGTGTGTGTGTGTGTGTGTGTGTGTGAGCTGAAACATTTGTCTTTTATTCCCTATAGGGTCCTGGCTGCTAAGCAGCTGCTCTCTCACCTCCTCAAAGGGATTAGATCTGCATTACACACACACACACACACACACACACACACATAACCGTATCGTAACTGAAGCACAACACATGCCGCAACGACAAGAAAAACTGATGATTTGCATGCATAACAATTAAGAAAGACAATAATTATGTCAACAGTACCGCCGTGAGATGTAGTTAACACACTATATGCTGCACTAAACACAAACACACTGCAGTAAGAGCACAACCGGCGCTTAAAAACAATGACAGAGAGAGTGAAGAAGAAGGAGAGAGGAGGAGAAGACGAAAGCAAATGATCCTGGAGGACTTGGAGAAAAATACACTCGTTCGTCCCGGTGAGCTGAAGAGAGAGAGAGTTCAGTTTGACGTAAGTGACAGTCTGGTTCTGCTCATTACCTGCTGTTAGGTGTGTGTGTGTGTGTGTGTGTGTGAGAGAGTTTATTTACAGTCTCTGTGTTGTATTTAGAGATTTTTATGGGGTGGTTTGTCTAAAGAGAATCTTGTGTGAGAATGCAAATGTGTGTGTGAGTCGGTCTGTATATATAGTGATTGAAGTATTGTGTTGGCATTGCTCTGGAATACTGGATTCACTCAACCGGGATTCCTGGAGTGAAGTTGTTGACTTCAGATTTGTAAGGCCTTCACATGCCGTGACGATACAATTACTGTATGTGTGCTTATGTGTGTTTGGTGCATAATGGTTTTCAGAACAAAAGCTTTGCATTGTTTTGAGAAGGATTGTAGCTCTTTGACCAGCCATGCCCAGTATTTCTTTGCACACTCACACAAATTGTTTTTAAAATTGCCATTGCATTGTACTTTAGGTCCCAAAAAGTATTTAGATACGTAGACCTGTGTGAATGTGATTTGTGTGAGATTTGTTTTTGAAAGACATTAACACTTTTATTAACGAATGCTTTAAATTAAACAAAAGCGACAAAAATAGATTTATATTTCAAATAAATGCTGTTTTTTACATTTTTACATTTGAAATAAAATTTTACATTTTCTTAAATTTATCCTGAAAAAGTGTATTATTGTTTCCACAAAAATATTAAGTAGTACAACTGTGTTCAACATTAATAATAATAATAATAATAAATGTGTCGCACAGCAAATACACATATTAGAATGATTTCTGAAGGATCATGTGACACTGAAGACTGGAGTAGTGATGCTGAAAATTCAGCTTTGTCATCACAGGAATAAATTACATTGTCAAATACATTAAAATAGAAACTTTTTTAAAATTATAATGTTTCGCAATATTAATGTTTTACTGTATTTTTTACATATATATTTCTAAACTTATATATATATAGTTAAATGCAATTTCTTTGCAGATATACTGTCAGTGTCGTCTAATGCAGTGACATTCAGATACTTTTAAAATGTCCAAATACTGTTTGGGTCTACTGTATTTATTCAAAATGATGTGCTGTTTCATGACCTTAATGCACTCCTAATCTTTCTGGATTTTGTTTTCTTTTTATAGAGGTATCCATAGGTTAAGACTGAAAATATGACAAGTAGGCTATATAATAACATTTCTGAGGCATCAAAATATACAGCAGCGAACAATATGGTGAACTATAACAAGGGAGAATGAGAGAGAGTAAAGTTGTCAGAATGGCATCATACAAGAGATTGAACCAAGAAGAGCTGCCTGAAACTGAAGTGCTGTGTTTTTCTACAGATGCATTTTAAAAAATATATTTTTATCTGTCTAATGATGTCTGTAAAGAACGGGAGGAAAAAAATAGTTATTTCTGATTTAATTTGCCTTTTTTTCCTAGGCTGTTTCCATTCATCTCAAAACCAACAGATATCATACACTTTTTATTTCACACAAAGTAGGCCATAGTCATTTGTTAGAGCTCCAGTGGCCATCACTATACTTCTTCAGACCGATGCATGCTTGCTTTAACTTACAGTGCATGAGCTGACACACTGACAGCAGTATCACTCGGACTAGCCCCCTCACTCAAGATGAGTGTGAAAATAGATTTTATTTATGAAATATAATGGTTTATTTAAAAAAACACAATTGCCAAACGAATAGGCTTTCTAGCATTAATATGATGCTACTATAGCAAACATTTAGGACAGTCTGTTTCACAAAGTCGCATTTTAATTGTTACATCTGACACACAAACTTCCCGCGCAAGCGGTTCAACTAAATGCAGGCATTATGCAGCACTACTGACTAAGCTAAAGGTATGATGAAATGTTTAATAGAGGGCTAGATTATCGTAGTTAATTGATTATTTTGCTGTATTGTTTGATGCTGTTCAGTTTGTTAAACTTAAAATGATGCATCTGTTAAATGGGCCTCAATGAATGTTATGTCAGGGAATCGGTCACAATAAGCTTGTGTTTCATTGTAAAACAGACACGATTGAGTATTTCTGGTGGTTGTGGTGGTGTACCGCCGCTCCCTATAAGCAGAGTACGCAGTTTGCATAGGGCATAATTTTTTTTTTATTAAATTCGTTCTATATTAATATATGCATATACATAAATAAAAATATAAACATGAACAGATAGCCTATATATAATGATAAAAAATGAACGCAGTATAAGCACATGTGACGCGCCCTTCCCGCATCTGCGCTCGCGTCATATTTGTGGCTGAATGCAAATTATCATAAATGATCGAAAACTATGTCCGGGAAAAGACATCAGCAGTCCAGGGCCCAGAAAGGAAAAAGAAAAAAGCCCAAGATGAAGCCCGTGCATCATTTTCATGTACGTTCATAATCCTGTGAAACTTGTTTGGCTGTTGACGTTAATAATGTCTAATAATTTCACCATCAGCATCTGCCTTAATATTCTCTTTGAGTTTCCATGTTCTTGTAGCCATGGTAACCACAAATTAACCGTGGTTTTGTTACTTCAAATAATAATTTACAAATAAGTATTGAGATTTTTTTTTGTGGTTATAAAAACAGACCTAAGCGAACAATAGCCTTTAAAATGACTGAGGCAATAATGATCGGTTAATTACTTATAATCATATTGCATAACTGTTAAAATACATAAAGTAATACAAAATATAAAATTTATGTACATTAGGCTACATATTATTACAAATGCCTGCAAATGGCACCAAAGGTCTGGTAATTGCTGATGTTACACAGGACGATCAAGTCCTTTAATATCGACCAAATATTGAATTAAAATATCCACTTAATCTTTTATTTTTGGACACCTTTTTGCAATATAAATGCTACAGCCTCTATAATTTCTTCAAGAAAAACATCATTACAAAAATTAACCATGGTTATCGTAGTAAAGCTGCTTAATTTTCTTTTGTGTGATTTCTGAATGCTTTGGACTATAAAATCAATCTGACAGCTCATAGCCATAAGTGGTAACTGTAATTGTAATTTGTAAATAATTCAATTTAATTACACTTTTATATTTTATTAAAGGTCTATTTTGACCCCTTTAGACTTCCATCACAACAATACAATTCTGCTTATTTGGCTATTTGTGGTAAAACTGCTGCCCTAAGACATGTTATTTCCTGGATGTCAGATTTTCGAATTTGATGCGATTTTGTTTTATTATACTCTGCCATCTGTATTTGCTAAGTAGGCTACCTTTTAGTAGGGTCATTCACTCAGAACGCATTTTTCATTCCACTGCGCTACTTTTCCATTGTATTTCAAAGTAAATGCGCCACGGATGTCTTTGAATTTGAATGCTGCTCTCTCGTCTTTTATAGCAGCTCCACGCTTAATAACATCATTCTAAAACACTGCACTGAAAAAAAGAAGAAAAAAAAAATCCTCTTCCACTGACCTGTCTCGCAACCAAAACACTATCTGTGTGTGAACCCAGTAGCCTATTAGTTGTAGTAGTAGCGCAGGCAGGCTTGTTTACGGTCCGACAAATACGTGAATGGGCCACATATGTTTTTATTTATTTTTAATTTGCGCTACGTCATCGCCCCCTTTCGTGACCTCAGTCGCCCCCTCATCAGTGCTGCGCTGGCGCCGGCTCTGCAGCAGTATCAACAGTGTGTGTGATGTCAGGTTGGCAGAGCATAGTGGCTGTGTGACTCGTCTTGGAAGTGTTTTCTTTATTTTGATGTGCCCTTTCTGCTGTAATATTCAAGAACAGATCTCAGCGCTAATGCTAACTCCAGGGCTAACAGGATTAGCCGTATAGCTTTACACTGACCTAACTGACTCATCTGACAATGGAGTAAAGACTAATTCTTCATATATGCTTTCTCTCAAACCTGCCTATATTGATATCAGGAGGAAGGAATATTACATTCACATCCACATTATGTTCTGAACTAATGTATATCAATCGTGTTGCGATGAGATAAACTTGAGTCTCATGAATTAAAAACCACATCTGAGATCTCTCAATATCTCAGTTGTTTCTCAGATAGCAACGCGTTAAAGTCAATGTACAATGCTGTTTATTTATGTAATCTTATGTATTTCTGAGTGAAATGAGAAACAAGGAGAGGTGTTATGCTATCTATAAATGCTCTGTATTGTTACAATACCTAGTTGTAGTTGTATTTTTAGGACAAATATATAAGTTGCTAAAATGAAATGTAACTCAGAACTTAATTATAGACTCCTGAGCAGCACAGACCTTCCAGCAGTGCAGTTTTCCCCCTCTGGGTTCAGACATTTTTATATTGGGAAAAAAGTGTGTGTGTGTGTGTGTGTGTGTGTGTGTGTGTGAGAGAGAGAGAGAGTGGTGAGTTCAGATGATGCTCAGTGAATGAATGAGAGATTGAACAAAGGGAAGTGCAACATAGTGAAAAATCTGGATATAATTGAGAGCAAAATAAAGGTCAAACAGAAATGGGAAAAGAAGAGAGAAGACGGAAAAGGAGAAAATCAAATTTTGGGGTCCAATTGTTACTGTAGGTTTATAAAGGATTATTACATTTCTTTGTGTTGGAAGTATTGCGAGATGGATAACAGATACAGTGTATTCCAGGAGAACATGTGCTTTTCTCTGCTGTCATCACGCTAAACTATAATATCCATACAAACGCAGAAACCCCTACTGGATGTAGTTCAGTATCTCCAGAGTCTCGCTAGTGTGACGGTCAAGTAAAATGAGGAGGAAAAGAGTAGTAGATAAACAACATTGTAATGCTTTAGAATGAAGTTCCATTTGTTAACTTAACTACATTGACATGAACTAACAATGAACGTCTAAAGCATTTATTAATCAAAGTTAATTAATGCATTATTAAAATCAAAAGTTGGATCTGTTCATGTTATGGACCTGAGTTAACATGAACTAACAGCTGTACACAGCTGTATTTTTATTCACTAACATTAATCAAAGATGAGTAAATACTGTAACAAATTGTATTGCTCATTGTTAAAGTATAATGTAATGCATTAACTAACATTAACCAATGGGACCATATTGTAAAGGCTTACGGAAAATCTTCTTTTTTTTTGATGCCTTAAATCATGTAGCTTGTTGAGCAGAGGTGTGCAATTACTTTTCACATTCAAAGGGACGGAACATAAATGTGTTTATTTAAAAGTGCAAAGTACTAAATGTACAAAATGTGTAAATAAAGTCTAAACCTGCATTTTTACAACACTATGTTTGGGTAATGAAAATTTCTACACGTACTTGTAGATAAGTCCTCAAGAGCAAACACCGCAAGTGTTGATATTGGGACAGGCCCTTAGTGAATTTTTGTTCATGTATAAAAGGGCACACGTCAACGATTGTACTAAAAACAGACAAGTTATTTCTTTGATTTTGAAAAGTTTTGTGTACAGACAGCAATGCTGTCAAAACAATCTTCGTTCACATGGATCGGCAAAAATGACTAACAACGCTGTATTACGCATGCCAGGCCAGTAGTTTGGCGATGTCACTTTGTAAATAAACACTTATAGGCTAAACTAGGGCTGCACGATATATCGTTTCAGCATCGATATCGCGATGTGCGCATCCGCAATAGTCACATCGCAGGATGTGCGATGTTTAGTAGGCCTATACTTTTCGTCGTCATGTATATACACTGATTGTTTTCTTTGCTCACACACAGACACTGCATCTACACCAGACGCGACAGCTTCAGAGATATCATTTTTAATAAATTTAGAGCAGAGCTACTGCAAGATTTCAGTGCTGGAAAAGCCACGAAAGCGCAAGCTCCAGAGCGCTTTGGAAAGAAGGAGAAAGCAGCGCGGCTGGTGTTTTCCCCGCGCTTTTAGCCACGAATGTGAACGGCCTATGGCCCCAAAGTCTGTCTACACTGGAGGACAAAGCTACTTTACAAATCATTTGAACTTTTGTGTCAGTACTCATAAATAGAGCAGGCTCAGTTAAGCGGGGATTTGGAGCGGGATTAGAGTGGGAATTTGTCGCGCCGCGCATGCATCCAGTTAGACAGACAGCATCACTGATTATGGGTTCAAGTATTTTGTGGCGTCGCGGCGTAGTTAGACAAGGTAAGAGCACGCAGATGCTTGGTTGTAATTTGTTTATTTTCTATGCTGATTTACTCACCTTAAAATCACCCCAATCATGATTTTGTTTTTACAAATAGTTAAAATCATCTGGTGATTTTTTTTTTATTATTATTATTTTCCATATCGCAATATATATTGCAGAAAAACAAAATATCGCAATGTGAGTTTTTTCCAATACCGTGCAGCCCTAGGCTAAACATGTATTATTCACAAATTTGAGTTCAAGTTTACACAAAAAATAATGGGATGATTTTTAAAGACTTGCACTTTAAAACCGTTTTTAAAAGTTTTCATTTTCAGGCTTTCAAAATGCTGTTGTTGTGTAAAAGAATGGCCAAAACGAAATAAAAAAATAAAAATCTATTTTAGTTTAAAAAGTAGAAATTGTCAACCCAGATGTTTCAGCCAAAGAATTCACCCCTACAAAACCATTTTTGGTCATTTCTGCAACCCAAAATTTTTAGCAATTTCTTTTTGTTTTTGTGTATTTTTGTTTTTGGCTGAAAATTTTGGTGGCAGAATTTACTGTGCATCAGATGGCAGATTGGGCAAGCACTGCTCACAAAATGTAAAAGTATGGTTGTTTCTGCCATTTGGCACTTGACAACAGAGCCCCAGTCAAGGGAAACCACTCAGAAAAAATCCACTTACTCCAAAACCATTATGTGTTTTTGTTATATTAAATCTGTATTTGTGTGTGTGCCAGTCTCTGTTAATTTGAAAGAGACAGACAGAGTGTTTGTGAGAGCACAGAGAGGATAATCCTGTTATCTGGAGAGGGGAGCAGGATATGATTTCTGTTGTGCTGTTTGAGAGCTTTTAACTACACATCTCAAGCTCCACTATTGGTTTACTCTAATGGAATCTCTTTCTCCAAAGGCTTGCTTTTCTTTTACATTAAGTTTGTGTGTGCATTCACTCTTCCAAACGGCCATTTCACGGACGTAAGGTTCAGAAATAACTCATTAATACTGCACTGCTGAACACAAAACTGCTATAAAATATGTGGGCAGATTTAAAGGGCAAAAGCCTGCCGTGCCAAGCGAGTCAGTTTGCGTGCCAGTGCCAATAGGAGGTGCTTTTCCTGCCGGGTGTCGTGATGGCGACGCTGCATTGTGGGGTTTGGGGTCACCATGGTACTGTGAGGCAGTTAGACAAGATGATTACTGAGCACGCTCAGAGGGTTGAAACAATCGACCAATCAGAACGGCCAAAAGATCCCCCATGCCAATAATTTTCTCTAGCAAAAAGAGTTTTTTCCTCCCACTCTTTGTTTTCAAGTTGGATTGTTTTTTTGTGCGTGTGTGTCTTTATTGTCTTGTAAAATGGGTCATTCTGAGTCTGTCTTTTCCTGTTTTGCATAACCAGTGGAATAAAGATAGTCATAAAGGTTTGAAAAGTCGTGAGGGTGAGTAAATGTTTAAAGAATTTTCATTTACAAAGTTTGGAATAATTAAGATTTTTAATGTTTTTGAAAGAAGTCTCTTGCACTTGGCAAGCCTGCATTTATTTGATAAAAATACAGTAAAAGCAGTAATATTGTGAAATATTTTTACAAATAAAATTGCTGTCTTCTATTTTAATAGATTTCATGATAGGAATAAATTACATTTTAATATATATTAACATAGAAAACAGTTATATAAATTGTAATAGTATTTCACAAAATTACAGTTTTACTACTTTTTTTTGTTTATCAAATAAATGCAGCCTTGGTGAACATAAAATGCTTCTTTCAAAAACAAAACAAAAAACAATCTTAATTATTCCAAACTTTTGACCAGTATTGTGTATCAACTTTTTCGTAATTATTGTGAGCAGAGATAGTGAAAACAGTCACTGAGAGCGAGTCGGAGTCACGAGCTACTGGATTAGTGCTTGTGTTCAATAGAACGAGAGAGAGGCCTGTGCTCAGTCTCATGGCTTGTGGTGGCAGACCCGTAGAGGCGTCTTATCATCTGTAGACAGATGGCCCGTCCAGTCCAACTATCCTCTGTCTCTTCCTCTTTTATCAGTTAGCGCCTCTACTCTTCATCCACTGTTTCTCTCCTCTCTCATCCCTCTCCTCTTCTTCACTGTGTCCTCTGCAGATAAAAACAACCTGAGTTAACTTTGTCTAAATCTAGGGGACTGACACTGTCAAGCTCCAAAATGACAAAAAAGCAGCATAAAAGTCTCACAAAAGTGGTTTACGCTGTATTTCAAATCATATGACTGAACTGCAAGTCACTAAAAATCTCACTCTCCACTGTGGCTTTCAAAACTCATTTGCATTCACCTTTTAAATATGTTGCCTTTTTGAATTTGTTGTGTCAGACATGATGCATCTAAAGCCACCATATTTGAATGGCTGCATAAGCAAATGAGGTATGAGAGCTACAGTGAATAACGACTTGATTTTTTTTTCTTCCTCATATAAATCTATCATCTGAAGATATGTAAATTAACCTCCCACTTACATAAAAAAATGGTATTTCACAAAAAAAGTCAGTCATACGGTTTTAGAATAAATGTTTGAAAGAAAAAATGTTTGGCATTTTTTTTATCATCTGTATTAGTCAGTAATATTTCTGTTTGGCCAATGTGTTGGAAGCAAATATCTTTTATTTTGACATCACCTGGAACTCTGGCAACTGAGCTCCCAATTTCTGTTTTAATTGTTTAGTCTCTGTAAATTATTAGAGAAAACTCTTAAATAAAGTATATGAAATAAAATTATAGCATTGAGAAAGACTGAGAGCTATCAGCCTGTTCAGACTAAAAGCTATAAGGATATTTCATTTGATAAAGTGATAAATGGAGCTCTAGGTTTGTCCTCCTTCTCTCTTTAATGTCCTGTTCAGAGCATGTCTTCATGCTCCACTGCATCCAATCACGAAACAGGGGTGCTCACCCCTCTGTGAGGTCCTTACATCTGTTCTCTGGCCTGCTGGCTTGTCTGTGCCCCCTAATAGCCAAAGAGCTACCTGATTCCAGGTCAGCTGTGCCATAAAAGGGCAGCAGTGAACTACAGGGGACAAGCAGTCTCAGTCTCAGACAACAGCACACCGCCCACAGACCCTTCACTGAACGTCTGATGCATGTTGCACACCGGAATGGCAAGCACTTTTCAATTTGGCAAGCTTTAAACTGATTGGATGACTTTTATACAGTTTTTTAGAGTGCACAGGTTTGTATTAGTTTGCCAGGAAACATCTGATAAATAATAATATATATATATATATTTTTAATTACAACCCCAAATCAGAAAAAGTTGGGACAATATGGAAAACGCAAATAAAAAAAGAAAGTAGTGATTTCTAAATTTACTTTGACTTGTATTTCATTGCAGACAATATGAACACAAAATATTTCATGTTTTGTCTGGTCAACTTCATGTCATTTGTAAATATACATCCTTTCCTGTCATTCAGACCTGCAACACATTCCAAAAAAAGTTGGGACAGTAAAGCATTTACCACTTTGTAATGTTGCCATTCCTTTTCACAACACTTAAAAGACGTTTAGGGACTGAAGACACCAAGTGATGAAGTGTTTCAGGTGTAATTTTGTCCCATTCTTCCTGCAAACAAGTCTTAAGGTGGGCAACAGTACGGGGTCTTCGTTGTCGCATTTTGCGCTTCAAAATGCGCCACACATTCTCTATTGGAGACAGGTCGGGACTGCAGGCAGGCCAGTCAAGTACCCGTACCCTCTTCCTCCGCAGCCAGGACTTTGTAATGTGTGCAGAATGTGGTTTTGCATTGTCTTGTTGAAATATGCATGGACGTCCCTGGAAAAGATGTCTTCTTGAAGGCAGCATATTGTGCTCCAAAATCTCTATGTACTTTTCAGCATTAATGGTGCCATCACAGAAGTGCAAGTTACCTTTGCCAAGGGCACTGACACAACCCCATACCATGACAGACCCTGGCTTTTGGACTTGTTGCTGGTAACAGTCTGGATGATCCTTTTCTTCTTTGGTCCGGAGCACACGGCGTCCATTCCTCCCAAAACATACCTGAAATACTGATTCATCTGACCACAGTACACGTTTCCACTGTGTGATGGTCCATCCCAGATGCCTCCGAGCCCAGAGAAGTCGACGGCGCTTCTGGACACTGTTAACATAGGGCTTCCTTTTGGCACAGTACAGTTTTAACTGGCATTTGTGGATGTAACTACGTATTGTGGTACTTGACAAAGGTTTGCCAAAGTAGTCCTGAGCCCATGTGGTGATATCGCTTATAGATGAATGACGATTCTTGATGCAGTGCCGCCTGAGGGATCGGAGATCACGGTTGTTCAGCTTAGGCTTGCGCCCTTGTCCTTTACGCACTGAAATTCCTCCAGATTCCTTGAATCTTTTAATTATGTTATGCACTGTTGAAGGTGAAATATCCAAATGTCTTCCTATCTTTCTTTGAGGAACATTGTTTTTTTTTTTTTTTTTTTTGTGATCAACATTTTTATTCAGATTTAGTTTCATTTCAGAAACATATCACAGTTCACGGTTCAAAAGAACTATGTACAAACAGATGCCATGAAGCCGTCCACTTATACAGAGAAAGAGGAAGAAAAATAAGAAAAATAAAAGTGATAAAAGTCAGATAAGCATTGTAGGGATGTCAACTTTTCAGTCTATCTAGCAACATCTCAGCTACCTTTGTCCAACTCTGAATAGTGTTGTCCTTTGCGCCATTGAGCCTGGCAGTGGTACCTTCCAGCAAAACAATGGGTCTCATTCACCAAGCATGCGTACGCACTAATTTGTGCGTGAAATGTGAGTACGAATGATTTTAAGAACAAACCACAATTCACCAAAAATTTTGTACTAAAATTTATTCTACATTTACGAAAAATTATAGGAACAACTGAAACCACACGTACGCAGAAAGCACTTACTCTGCACGGCCTTATAATCATGTGATATTATATTTAATCTAAATATGACTATGATTATATTAAACCATGTTTACTAAATAATTGTGTTATATAATCCATAACAAAATTATATAACAAACTTATTTAATAATACAATTTAATCTTGTCATCATACATTTCATCATATAGTGAAAGTGTAAGAAAAGTTACAGCAGTTTCTCTGAATAAGCCGTATGTAGAGCTGGCTCCCGAGAGGTCTGTAGTCTGGGTCTGTATAAAGTTTTTTTTGTGTTTGAACTGTTGAGTACACTTTCAAAGATGGCGAGAGCACGTTCTCTGAATAAATGCGGAAAGCCCTTATATGGAGATAATTTGGGCGTGTTTTATGCAAATGACTAAGCTCGTGCACGCGGCCGCTCATTTAGAATTACAAATTCACTAACATAAGAAGAAAGAACAAATTCATGTGCGTACGCACGTGTTGTGAATTAGGTGGAAAGTTTTCGTGAGAAGTTCAAATGTGCGTATAAATACGAAAAACGTACGCAATTATTAGTGAATGAGACTGTCTCTGAAGTATGATAGCCAAGTGAAAGTATGGGAGTGGATGGTTCTATCCATAATTTCAAAATAGTCTTTTTGGCAGCAGTACTTGCAGCTAATAAGGTCCTTTTTTGATGACATTCAACTGGAGACTAGAATCATCTAACAAAAGAAGAAGCAGGGGATCTCGAGGTACATCAATTGCATGTAATCGGAATGGAACATACAGATTCCCAAAAAGCAACCACCACCGGACATTCCCAAAACATGTGCAAGTAAGAGCCTATTGTAGATGTATTACATAAATGACAGTAAGGATCAGATCTAACCTTCATCTTATATAGTACACTGGGAGTGAAATAGGCTCTGTTAATACATTTATAATGTATCATCTGATGTGCAAGGAGGAACATTGTTTTTAAACATTTCAATAATTTTCTCACGTATTTGTTGGCAAACTGGCGATCCTCGGCCCATCTTTGCTCCTAAAGGACTAGACCTTTCTTGGATGCTGCTTTTGTACCAAATCATAATTACAATCACCTGTTGACATCAACTGTTTCAAATCACATCATTATTTAACCAATTTACCTCATTACTAGCCCTAAATTGCTCCTGTCCCAACTTTTTTTGGAATGTGTTGCAGGTCTGAATGACAGGAAATGATGTATATTTACAAATGACATGAAGTTGACCAGACAAAACATGAAATATTTTGTGTTCATTTTGTCTGCAATGAAATACAAGTCAAAGTAAATTTAGAAATCACTACTTTCTTTTTTTGTTTGCGTTTTCCATACTGTCCCAACTTTTTCTGATTTGGGGTTGTATATTGTATTATATTATTATGCATATTTTCTTATTATGTACACTACCAGTCAAAAGTTTGAAGTCGGTAAGGTTTTTCATATTTTTGAAAGACTCTTATGCTCACAAGGGCTAATTTTTTTTTTTTTTTAAATGCAGTAAAAGCAATAATATTGTGAAATATTATTACAATTAAAAATAATTGTTTTCTGTTATAATATATTTTAACATCATTTCTTCCTGTGATTAAAGTTGAATTTTCAACATAAATTCCCCAGTCTTACCTCACTAGTGAGAAATAACATGTAGCTATTAAGTTGCTAAACTATTTTACTGATATATCGTCAGAGCAGCACTGACAACATGTTTGTGTGCGCGTGTATGTTTCAGTGTGCGCGAGTGTGTCCGTACTGTATGTGTGTGCATTTGTAAGGGAGAAAGAGAGTATGTGCTTTCCGTACATCATAAAATTTAATTTTGTGGCAAAATCATGGAAATAATTTGCGTTTTATCATATTGTTTACTAAATTAGCTTGGTCAGTGTCATTGTGGGTTTTGCTTCTTCTGCTGTTTTAGGCTGTAAGGACCTTGAAATAACTGAAATCGTTTGGCAATATAATAATAATAATAATAATAAAACTTTATTTTCTATAGCGCCTTTCAAGGTACATCTCAAAGCGCTTTACACAGAAGAAAAGATTGGGGACAAACAATAATAACAATTAAAAGTAAAATAAACATTTTCCATATGACGAAAGAAGAAAATCACTTAAAAGCTATTCTGAAAAAATATGTTTTAAGAACAGATTTGAAAACACTAAAAGATTCAGCCTGTCTGATCTCAGAAGGAAGAGAATTCCAGAGTTTTGGTGCACAAGATGAAAAGGCCCGATCACCCATAGACCGTAGACGAGTAGGGGGTATCACTAAAAGACCAGAATCAGAGGAACGTAGATCGCGACTTGGAGTATAAACAGATAACAGTTGAGACAAATAATGTGGTGCCAAACCATGCAAAGCCTTATAGGTTAGCATGAGAATTTTAAAATCAATCTGAAATCTGACAGGGAGCCAATGCAATGACTCTAAAACTGGAGAAATATGCTTGCTTGTCTTGGTCCTTGTCAGAATTCTAGCAGCTGAATTTTGAACTGATTGCAGCTTACTTAAGGTGGTTTTAGAAACCCCAGCAAGCAAAGCATTACAGTAATCAATACGGGAAAAAACAAATGTGTTTATCAATTTTTCAGCAACCGGAAGGGATAACATGGGGCGGAGTCTTGCGATGTTTCTGAGATGAAAAAATGAATTTTTAACTGTATTCTGAACATGAGGATCGAAGGTTAGATTAAAATCAAATATCACCCCCAGATTTTTTATTTATTTTGAAAATCTAAAACCGTACCTTCCACTGTTAAAGCGAACGCACCAGATTTACTAATTTGATGTGGTGTGCCAATAAGCATTACCTCTGTCTTATCACTATTAAGACAAAGGAAGTTTTGAGACATCCATTTTTTATCTCTGCAATGCTGTGTTCAAGAAAGCCAATAGCTGTGGTATCACCAGGTTTAGTGTGAATGTAGATCTGGGTGTCGTCTGCGTAAAAATGGAACTTAAGACCAAGGGATCTAATAAGCTGACCAAGAGGAAAGATGTACATACTAAAGAGTAGGGGGCTCAAAATGGAACCCTGTGGGACACCAAATTTAACAGAACCGACTTTGGAACGACATCCACCCAGGGAAACAAACTGTCTACGGTCTGAAAGATAAGATTTAAACCAATTTAAAACAGTGTCAGTAACACCAAAAACAGTTTCTAAGCAAGTAAGTAACACAGCGTGATCAACTGTGTCAAAAGCTGCGCTTAGATCTAGAAGAATGTCACGGTGTACACACGAGGGAGGATACAGGAACACGCAGACGAGGACTTAAACTCAAATAATAGTCTTTAATGACATCAAGGCAGGACAAGACAAGGCTGAGAGACAGGATACACCGGGAAGTAATGAGTAGACCAGACGAAATCAAACTCAAAAGACAAGACTAATATACAAGGGATAATCATAGACAATTAGACAAACACGGCTGGACAAGAATAAACTAATAATCACTTCTGACGAGGACAGGAAACAAACCAAATATGGACACGAGGCGGGAACACATGACACACGACAGAGGACTGACATTACTCCCCCCTCCCGATAGGCTCGACCCGAGCCTTAACAGTTCCATCAGGGAGGGGGGGATGCGCGCTCTGGAGGCCCCTCAGGACAGACACAGACAGGAACGCAGGACGGGGACCTCCAGAGCAGAACAGACAGACAGGGACCATGGCGGAGCTGGGAGCTCAGGAGGCCATGGCAGTGCAGGGAGCTCAGGTGGCCATGGCAGGGCTGGGAGCTCTGGAGGCCATGGCGGAGCTGGGAGCTCTGGAGGCCATGGCGGAGCTGGGAGCTCTGGAGGCCATGGCGGAGCTGGGAGCTCTGGAGGCCATGGCAGATGGTCTTTGGGGCCTTGGCCTCGGTCCCCTCGGTCCGGCCCCTACAGCCGGAACTCTTACTACCCCCCCCAAAATTTCCCTGGGGAAGTGAGGGGTATCAGGAGCCATCCGGGGCTAAACAGACAGGACAGTACAAAACAAGACAGGAAAACCCTCCAGGGCCAGACAGACAGGACAGGACAGCCCACAGGAACAGGAAGCCCTTCAGGGCTAGCTCGGAGGCTGAGGCTTCTTCTGGGCATGACCAGGAGTCAGGGGCCCTCACAGGGTCCCTCAGCGACCGCCTCCACATCAGCGACAAGGAGGCAGGCGGCTGGGAATGGCCTCCGTGGCCACTACAAGAGCCGCCTGCCCCAGACGAGTCTCCATGGACCAGACAAGACAAGGTAAGTTTAAAATGTTCCTGTGGGCACAACAAGACAACACGGCACTCCTGGCCGTGACATGTGGACTTGATCCACGGGGCTAGGGATTGCGGTAGCCGGTGGGCTTGAGTCAGCGGCGATCCGGCCGGCATGAGTCAGCGGCGATCTGACGGGCATGAGTCAGCCGCGATCCGGCAGGCTTGAGACAGCGGCGATCCGGCGGGCTTGGGGGAGCGGCAACCCGGTAACTAAGCAAACAGCTGGCGGGCTTGGAATAGCCACAGCCGGTGGACCGAACAGAGCTCGCGACCAGAGGACTCGCGGCACTCGCGGTGATCCTGCCGAACTCCCACGCCGACTTGCAGTGGGCTATGGCGGGATTACGAGTGGCAACTTCCTTGCCATGGGACAGACACAAGAACAAAACAAATGACTTTTGAAAAACGGAAAACAAAACGAGGTGAAGGGGCACCGCTTACTGTTTAGGTCTGGTCTTCTGTCACGGTGCACACACGAGGGAGGATACAGGAACACGCAGACGAGGACTTAAACTCAAATAATAGTCTTTAATGACATCAAGGCAGGACAAGACAAGGCTGAGAGACAGGATACACCGGGAAGTAATGAGTAGACCAGACGAAATCAAACTCAAAAGACAAGACTAATATACAAGGGATAATCATAGACAATTAGACAAACACGGCTGGACAAGAATAAACTAATAATCACTTCTGACGAGGACAGGAAACAAACCAAATATGGACACAAGAGGCGGGAACACATGACACACACGACAGAGGACTGACATAGAACCAGAATTGAGAGATAACTAGAGTCTGCAGCAATCAACAGATCATTAGTAACCTTAACTAAAGCTGTTTCAGTGCTGTGGAGTTTACGAAAGCCAGATTGGAGGGGTTCAAAAAGGTTGTTATCAATGAGATGAGTATGCAACTGAGAAGCCACAATACGCTCCAGGATTTTAGCTATGAAGGGAAGATTAGAGATGGGCCGAAAATTATTAAGATTATCAAAAATGGTTATGTTACACATCAGTCAGACAAAGCTTTCATGTTTAAGTGGGCAGAAACACTGCACACTGGACCAGACTTTATTTGATGGTTCAAAGTCTGGCTGCTCTACACTGTGTGTTCAGAAGGGATGCAGTGATGTCAGCATGTCAGAATAGTTAATTCACTCTTTCCAGTTATAATAGGATTGAGCGTGTAAGCCTGCTGCGACGTATGAGAAAATAGATTTGTATGTTCATCCCATAAGCCAGAGTCAGTTAAAGCCAATGCCTCACAATGTTCACAATATCATTTTCAACTACTTAGCAATCACCTGGAAGAGAGACACAAAATATTGCTCTTTTATATCATCGGCATGCATTGTATATTTCGCCTACGTGCCGATTTAAAATAATAAATTACATATTTTTGGGTAAAAACCCCAGTTTTTCCAGTGGCAGGATTCGCGACGCACACACAACATATGGTATCCGGAGTCTGGCTGCATTTGCACACACAGTCAGTAAAAATCATCTTGGTTTAATCCTTCTTTCAATACAGAAACACACACACATACTGACAGCTCAATTTCATGGGTTTGGAGAACAAGAATGGCTCCTGTTTAGCCTCGCTGATTCATGTAGAGCAATTCACAGCAGGAAAGATAGAGAGAGACAAACTGAAATTAAAACTATGTACTGGTATACTTATATATGTATATGATAAGCTGCAACTCTCTCTCTCATGCTCTGTCCTGGTGTGATTCCTGGTGTGTGAATAGAGCTCCACTTATCTGTCTAGAATAAAGTGCAAGTTAAAGCATTTTTGTCTTGTAACCCACAAAATGTGCTTCATGAATAAAATCATTCAATTTAGATGTTAATACAAGTCAAAAATATCATGTAATTGGACTGCCTCGGTCTTACTTCATTATGTTGCCCCAATGAAACTTTTAAAGAAATAGCTCACTCAAAAAAAGAAAATTCTGTCATCATGCATTTGTTTCAAACCAAAGTTTCTCTTTTATGGAACGCAAAATGAGATGTTTTGAAGAATGTTCATGCTGCTGAACGTTCATACAGTGAACGCAGATGGGGACCATTTGCTTAATGGCAGCAGCACTCAAGCTTTTTTAAGTAATAATATATGTACAGTATATTTGTTTTCCTTTTTTTTCCGACTTCCAATACTGATGCCATAGTTACCATATATACATTACTGTTTACAGCTGCTTGTGAAGCAAGGGAGCTGTAAACCAATTATGGTGAGCGGTGTTACATTTCCAACAAACATTCTAAGCAGTTGACCAATCAAAACAGACCGGGACAGCTGACCAATCAGAGCAGACTGGGCTTTTCAGCAAGGCAGGATATAAAGAAACGGAAACTAAAACAGAGGCTGCGTCTGCAATCGCATACTCTCTGAATAGGTACTTCTTGTGAATAAGAATTACTTAGTGACCATTTAATAGGTTTATCACTTTGACATTGTCATGTGACCTACCAGCGGTGAAACCAGTTGCGTTGTTTCACTGCCATCCCTCTCCTGTGCCCTCATGGGAAAGTGCCCATTGGATGCACACTTCACAATCTCCCCAGAAAGAGTAAGTCATCTGCAAATTTCACCTACTATATAGTGGGGAAGTATGTGATTTTGGATACAGCCATTGGCAGATCAATGTACAAAGGCTGCAGAAATGTACAATGTAAGAATAATGTGTTTTTTGTACTTTAAATCATGTAAATGTTGTCACGGTCTCTGGTAGGATAAACTTCACGGAGAGCAGGAATTCCAAAATACAGTCTTTTAATAATATAATCCACACGAATAGAAAGAAATAACACAGGTAGTCTCCACACGCGTAACATCAAACAATAACTGGCAACTGAACTGGGGAGAACTCAGGACTTAAGAACACAGGGACTAATGGGATAATTAATGAAACAACAGGTGGTAACGATGAACTTAATGAGACAGGCAAAAACTAGGTCAAAACAGAAACTCAACATACAGACATGTGACAGATCGCCCCCTCCCGGGAAGGCGCGTCCTTGCGCCGTAAAGAATTCAAACTGAGGAGGGAGGGCGGGGGCTCTGGAGGAGGGAGTGGAGCAGGAGAGAGGGCAAACCAAACACAGAACAAAATAAGTGTCCATGGGAGAGTGGAAGGTGGGAGGAGCCAATGGGAAGCCAGGAGCAGGAAGAGCCAGGTTTTGAGCCAGAGACCAACCAGGACGAGGCCCCAGGGTGGAGTCGAAGGTGGGAGGAGCCAAGGTGGGAATGACGCCTTGACAGTCGTGGACACCCTGGGGACGACCGACGGAGATGCAGCCCACGCTGATGGAGACCCAGATGGAGCCGAAGAGCCGATGAGTCCACGCTCAGCCGATGGTCCTGGAGACCGAGGAGGAACCGGAAATCCAGAGGTCAGAGGCTGAGCCGGTGGGACCGAGGACGAAGGCGGAGTCGGGGGGAAGGAGGAGCCAGCCGAAGCCGTAGGTGCAGGCAGGTCGACAACTGACCAAGGCGGAGCCGGATGGATGAGGGAGCCTGGAGAAGCCGTATGGCCGATGGTTTCCGGTGGAGCCGAGGGAGGGAGGAGCCAAGGTGGAGCCGAAGTGTCGACGGACCGAGGTGGAGCAGGGGGCGCAGAGGTCTGAGGCGGAGACAGGGGATCCTCTGTGTAGGATGGAGCTGATGGCCTGAAGACTCTCGGCCTATCCAGCTGACCAGTAGGAGGTGCAGAGGGGCTGAAGGACATCAGCGATGGTGGGGCTGAAGGACTGGTTGAGTGAGGAGGCGGGAGAGGGAGGCTGGGCGGGAATTCAGGACACACAGGAGTCGGAGAAACAGGAGTATCTGGAGGAACAGGGGGCTTAGGGTTCACCTCTCCAAAAAAGTCAATCAGGTCCTTAGAAAAAATGTCCTTCAGTTCCTCATAATATCCACCAGAGGCCAGTTCGTACTCACTCATAGCGGTGAGAGTGTGGGCGGGGCAATCCTCCATATCCCCGAACTCCACTAATACTCCCTCAGTGCTCAGCGGTGTAGCCGGCTCACACACCTGGTCAGACCATTGCAGGGAAGTAGGCTCCAGGGCGATGGTAACTTCCAACCTTGTCCTCGGTCCAAGTTCCTCCATCGCGGCGTGTCGAACTCCTCGGTCTGCAGTGGGCTCATGCGACACCTCCGGCGCATCTTTCGCTGGTGGTGGGCTGGTCTCTGGCAGTGGTGGAGTGGGGCTGGTGGTGAAATCATCCTCCACAGGGCCGATGGTGAACACAGAGTCGTTGTGTACCAGCACCCACTCCACAAAGGCGGCGAAATCCTCTTTAGGACCGCCCGCTGGAATGCGTGCCTTTGACCGCTCGCTCAGGCTGGTGTAATAAAAAACACAGAGCGAGCGGTCCGGATAGTGAGTGAGGCACACGAGCTGAATGAAGTCCAGGGTGTGAGCTTCCAGCGGGCGATCTCCCTGCTCCAGGCAGAGAAGTTTCACGGGGGAGAAATCCATGGGAAAATTGAACAAAACAAAAAAAAAAAATGAGAAAAACGCCACTCAAACAGTATTGGCCAGTTATTCTGTCACGGTCTCTGGTAGGATAAACTTCACGGAGAGCAGGAATTCCAAAATACAGTCTTTTAATAATATAATCCACACGAATAGAAAGAAATAACACAGGTAGTCTCCACACACGTAACATCAAACAATAACTGGCAACTGAACTGGGGAGAACTCAGGACTTAAGAACACAGGGACTAATGGGATAATTAATGAAACAACAGGTGGTAACGATGAACTTAATGAGACAGGCAAAAACTAGGTCAAAACAGAAACTCAACATACAGACATGTGACAAATGTATTCTAGCAGACCCCAAAAATTAAATTACCTTATGAACTTAGGTAACACTTTATTTTAAGGAGTCCTTGTTACACGTTACATGTACTTACTATCAGTGTTGGGGGTAACGCATTACAAGTAATGCGGGTTACGTAATAATATTACTTTTTTCAAGTAACTAGTAAAGTAACGCATTACTTTTTAATTTACAAGAAAATATCTGAGTTACTTTTTCCAAAAAGTAACGGCAGTTACTTTTTTCCCATTTATTGACTGACAGTGCGCTGTGTGAACATGTTACTGTAGTTCTAGACTAAATGTGAATGTGCATTAATTCATCTCACTCGCAAAAGATTTAGTATTCATCAAAATAAATTATAACAGTGAAATGCAAACTCAGAATATGACGCAAACCTGCAAAAATTAAATATGTTAAATAACACAAATGTATCTAATCCCATTTTATTAACCAATGTCTTTGCTGCTGACCTTTGATGATCCAGTTCAACCATACTAATAAGCAAAAATGACTTTAGATAAACTAACAATTGTGCTTCATTGGTTTTTTATTGCTGAAGAGTGTTGAACCTTCTTCTCCTGCATTCTATTTTACAGACGTGAATTTACTTTTCCTTCAGGCTGAGGTTTATTCATTACACTTTTTTGGTGTGAAAGGGCTTTTACATTTGCCATAATTAGAACTTCTTGTATTAAATACAATCAAGCCCTGCTCATATTTAAAAGGTAACGCAAAAGTAACACAAAAGTAACGTAACGCATTACTTTCCATAAAATGTAGCTAAGTAATGTAATTAGTTACTTTTTCAGGGAGTAACACAATAGTGTAATGCATTACTTTTAAAAGTAACTTTCCCCAACACTGCTTACTATTATAAATTTTGCATATTTACATGCAAGTAACCCTATAAGCCAAACCCTAGCCATATAGTAAGTACATGTACATAAATGTATAATTTCAACAAGGACACCTTAAAATAAAGTGAAACCTGAACGTATAAATGAGTATAATTTGGCACTTCAAAACAAAAGTTTAAGAAAATAATTAAAAATAATTCCATTAAAATTAGAGGTCGACCGATATTGGATTTTACCGATACCGATAACTAGGTTGGACCACACTGGCCGATACCGATTAATCAACCGATAGTTTTTTAAAATGGATACTGAACGAAAACTAAAATAGAGCTTTGCTATTTTAAAAAAAGCAGTAACAGTACTGAACCATACTTTGTAAATGAATACAAAGTTAGTATTAATATTAATTATTATATTGATCATTAAAGTTATTTCATAGTTTACTAATGTTAAAAGAAGAAACTTTAAAATTTAAAAATGAAGATTTTAGAATTCTATGATAGAATTTATCACCTAGGGTGAAGTCATTATATTTGTCCCAAATCATTGTTAATGTACATAATGTAATTTAATAGAAAACTATGTGAACGGCGCTCTGTTCCGCGGCAGGATTTTCTGTCGGCTGTATTTAAATGCGAGTCTGGAGTTTTCCTCTCTGTGCAACACGCAGTGTCACATGCCAAAACAAACAACATGTGCTGTCAGTGATTTCCTCCTCCAGAGGCTGCTCTCGTACTGTATAATGACAGCAGACCATTCTCAACCACTCCAGCAACAGATGCAACACGGAAAACTATCGGCATGGATTTTTGCCGATAACCGATAGTTCCGCAAATCAACTATCGGTGCCGATTAATCGGCTAAACCGATTAATCGGTCTACCTCTAATTAAAATGCACATGCTGTCACGGTGCACACACGAGGGAGGAACAGGAACACGCAGACAAGGACTTAAATACCAAATAATAATCTTTAATGAAGACATCAAGGCAGGACAAGGCAGGGCGGACTCACAGAAACACCGGGGAGTAACGAGTAGACCAGACGAAATCAAACTGAACAGGCATGAACTAATATACACAGGTTAATTACAGATAACGAGACATACACAGCTGGACAAGAGTTAACTCATAATGACATCAGACGAGGACAGGAAACAAACCAAATATGGACACAAGAGGCGGGAACACATGACACACACAACAGAACCCTGACACATGCATGGTGAATGGCTGATAGAAAAGGAAATCTGAATGAACAGGAGAATGAGATGATAAATACGCAGAAACGAGGCCGAGAGCAAAAACTGTGCAATGCAGTGGAATCAGCTGCCGTGAAAGACATTAAAAGCTCATAAGCTTTGATTTGGGAATTTATGGAGCAGAAAGTGAAGTTCAAGAGAAGTGGGCCATCCAGTGCACAGCATATGTTCCTCATAACTTCATCCTGTTGCTCTATTTTCACATTCTCATACAGTGTGCTTATCTGATAAAAACAGCCACTGAAAAAGAAGGTGAAATAGAAAAGTTTACCATCTTGTTATCTGTATAATTTTTTGAAATCGAAATGCTCTTTACCATTTCTTGCCTTTTCATAGCGGAGCTATTTCAATGTTTATGTTATTAAATGAAAGGGTGGTAGTTAGCATACACCCATTAATATTCAGCAGCAGAGACCGTCGGAGTGACACAGGCCACAGCAATTTCAGTTTCCGTAGAGCTCATCTCAAATGGCCTCGAACCACTGTGTGTGTGTGTGTGTGTGTTCATGCAGAGTGTATTTCACGTTTTTGGAGGAAATGTAAGGGCATCTAAAATGACACTGGTTGAGTGATCGACAGCTAGCTTTTCTCTGTTTTTACCAGCATGAGATGTGAGAATCCTCTTTTACCTGTCAGAGAAGGTTTCGGCTCCGCACTTCAAAAAAGTGATTCATTATTTAAGCAGGATCTCGCTGAAACGGATCACCAGACGCTCTTTGGTGTCACTCCGGCTTTTTTACTTTAAGGAAGTAGTTCAGAGTCAATACAGCAGGTGGTGGTGTTCAATTCTGTCTTATCAGTGTATATCCTGCTGTCTTTGATGTAATTATACTGTACTTCTGGCCCATAGAAGGCCAATCAGATGCTTTGGTAGATTTGTTTGATACAAGATGTATAAGTAATTGAGTGCCTGCCCTTCTAGATCTTCATTACGATAGCATAGGGGTTTTTCTGTTTATGTGGAAACTTTCATTATTTGGCTTTCTTTCACTCTTCGTGTATGTGTATGTTTGTGTGAGTGAGAGATAGGGAAGTTAAACGAGACAGGTGGAGAGGTGAGATCCAATCAATGGCATTTAATTAGAAAGGTATCTGTCGAGAGTGATGTTATAGATCAGACGTTGACTGGCGATGCAGATATCAGTGTCACTATGGATACCGACGTTGCCTCGGGAGCACGGCGATAAGCAGAGAGAGTCATTGTGGTCAAGTGTTGACTTTCATGCTTGGTTTCCATTGATCCAAACCCAAGCAGGCCAGTTCAAGCACTTTCACACTCAGAAGAAAACAAAGTCGCAAAATGACGCCTGCTAGAAAATGTTATTGCTCAGAGGTGACACATTTATACTTGGGGTTTAACGGTTCTCGGTAAAAAATCGAACCGTGCCATTCTCCACCCACGGTTTGGCTCACACTTGCACCGCAGTTCAACTTAAATCTGATAATGCATCTCTAATATGGTTTGTTAAAAATAACAACACGTAAAACAGACAGAGTTCGGCTAATGTATGTTTCTGTTGATGGATAGCCTACGCATTCTGGCTTCCCAATACATTACAACAACAGAGATGAACAAAAAAACATGGACAAAACCAGTCACTCTTTGTTCAATGCGAGTGCGAGTATGACCAGTCAGGGTGTTGATTACTTTATTCAATTTCTGTACCTAAAAACTTATTTAGACCTACAGTATCTAAAAAACCTGAAAAGCACTGTTTATTTCATTTGTATTTTTGCTCTATTTTATTTATTTGTGCTGTTGCTTAGATTATTTGTTCTTATTTTCATTATTTTTATTTGACAGTATACTTTTTTCCCTAAACATAGCACATACGAACCGTACCGAAATCCTGACTCTAAAACAATGATAACCATGAGTAATATGAACCGTTACACCCCTACTTTATACAGCACATTTAAAGTCAGTGTGAAACTTCATTCACAACATTCTGGTTTTGTGATCTGATTTATTTCCTAGTCAGTCAGGAAAAAAAATGTGCTGTAGGATTTGATTTTGTCCATCAGGAATTGGTTGGATCGGGACAAGTGGGTGTTGCACCTGAATGTGAGTTTGGTAAAAGCATGCATCTTTGATGAGGAAGAGCAAGCTATTTTGATTAAAAAATACTGTATGTAGACTTTTCTTTATTTTTCAATAAAAAATCTGATAAATCATGCACAATGAGACCTAGAGTGTGAATTGAGTAAGAAAATTGGGTCAATTTTAGAGTTTTATGTTGACTTAAATGGAGAACTTATTAAGCAGTATTACTTTTTTATTATTATTAAACTAAAACCATTAAAAATGTTTGTTACTTGAAACAAACATTAACTGAAATAAAAAATGAAACTTATTTCAACTAGTTGCCAAGGCATAATTTCTCATTTTAGTTTAACTTTAAGCACTAAATCATCTAAAAATAAAACTGAAATAAAAACAGTAAAACTGACAAAAACACAACAAAATTGCCAAAATTTTACCTATATGTAAAATGAAAACAGAAAATAAAAATGAATAAAAACAAATTAAAAATATTATTAAAAACTATAATTATAGTAAAACTATATTGGAACTATATCAATGACACTAAAATAACTCTCTAAACTAAAATACTAAAAAATTTAACCTAAACTTTCTTAAGGGATATAATAAAATATACACAAATATGATAAATGTTGGGATTTAGCATGTTTGTATAATATTCATAGCACAGATCATTTGGTTTTGGACGAATTTCTTAAGAAAAGTTCATACTGAAATCTGTGAATTATGATTCTTAATTGTTTTGAGACATTGTTTAGTTCTGAGAAGCTGTTCAATTCTTAATTTGCACTGAAGAAACACCTGAAATATTAAAGAGATCTTATTTGTGATATTCACTTTCCTACAGGCAGACCTTAGATCTAAAATGACATACTGACGAGTGAGATGAATGAATGCAGGAAAATATGGATGGATGGATGGAGTGAGATGACTGAAACCAGAAAGTGAAATGAATGAGTAATTGCGGGCAAAAACTGGGGGCTAAAAAGCAGAAAGAGGGAATGAAAGCCTCTCGTCTTCTGCGTGTCCTTGCAGTGACATCAGGAGATGGATGAGGGTTAATCAGGGCTCAATAATGAGACATTATTAAGTAATTGAGTCTCACTGATTGACTGAGACCGTGGCCTTCTCCATCACCATTACCATCTCTGTCTCAGTCTCTCTCTCACACCTGTCTCACTTTCCTCTTTTCTTTTCCCATTCTTTTCTCAATTATACAACAAATTACATCCAGAGGTAATGAGATATAAGTACATCCATCACGAATTTCAGAATTGGAAATCTTTGAAAGTATATTGGAAATGTATGTGTAAATATATATATTAATTCAATATCAAATCATCTGCAGCTGCCTTCTCATCTCTCCATGCACCTTGAACCTCAAGAACTGTATTTTTAGAGACTGTGTGTGAATGTCTATTGCATGGCATCTTCTATAGCCAGAAACATAAGTTTCTCTCTGAAACATTAAAGGCATTTAAACATTTTAAACGCTACTTACATCACACATTTTTCCCATTCATTTTTGTAGGTCATCCTTATGTTGGTGATTTTAAAATTTCAACATCTTTTTTTGCTCTAAAATAACATTTCTGATCTGTGTTGACTACAGACAGCCATTGGGACTTTCTAGTGAAATGCAAAGTAATACATAATTGAATAAATATGAGTCAGATACAGTTTTCTGGGGAAAACAAATCCTGGGTTTCTGTTATTGAAAGGTTATTCCAATTATTTTGAGCATCTTCTATTACCCATTCTGTTTAATCTGATATTTCATTTTAGAAAATTTTGAGTGTTTTACATGAGAATTTAAGTAGCTGTCTATTTTAAGGTACTTTATAGATTGACTATAATGAAGGGTTATAGTTATATAATTGATTTGATGAAGGGTTTGTGTTTCAGAGAATGAGAATGAGCTTTATTGGCCAGGTATGTTTACACATATGAGGAATTTGATATAGTGACAGAAGCTCCACAGTGCAACAGAAAAGACAGCAACAGGACAGGACACAGATAATAAAGAATAATATACAAATATACAGGTGCATCTCAATAAATTAGAATGTCATGAAAAAAGTTCATTTTTTCTTGTAACTTATTTCAAAAAGTGAAACTTTCATATATTTTAGATTCATTACATGTAAAGTAAAACATTTCAAAAGTTTTTTTTTGTTTTAATTTTGATGATTAGAGTTTACAGCTCATGAAAGTCAAAAATCAGTATCTCAAAATATTAGAATATTTACATTTGAGTTTCAATAAATGACCATCCATACAGTATAAATTCTTGGTATCTCTTGTTCTTTGAAACCACAATAATGGGGAAGACTGCTGACTTGGCAATGATCCAGAAGACGAACATTGACGCCCTCCACAAAGAGGGTAATCACAGAAGGTCATTACTGAAAGGTGTGGCTGTTTACAGAGTGCTGTATCAAAGCATATTAAATGCAAAGTTGACCGGAAGGAAGAATTTGGGTAGGAAAAGGTGCACAAGCAACAGGGATGACCGCAAGCTTGAGAATACTGTCAAGCAAAGCTGATTCAAACACTTGGGAGAGCTTCACAAGGAGTGGACTGAAGCTGGAGTCAGTGCATCAAGAGTCACCACTCTCAGACGTCTTCAGGAAAAGGGCTACCAAGCCACTTCTGAACCAGAGACAACGTCAGAAGCATCTTACCTGGGCTGTGGAGAAAAAGAACTGGACTGTTGCTCAGTGGTCCAAAGTCCACTTTTCAGATGAAAGTAAATTTTGCATTTCATTTGGAAATCAAGGTCCCAGAGTCTGGAGGAAGAGTGGAGAGGCACAGAATCCATGTTGCTTAAAGTCCAGTGTGAAGTTTCCACAGTCAGTGATGATTTGGGCTGCCATGTCATCTGCTGGTGTTGGTCCACTGTGTTTTCTGAAGTCCACAGTCAACGCAGCCATCTACCAGGAAATTTTAGAGCACTTCATGCTTCCTCCTGCTGACAAGCTTTATGGAGATGCTGATTTCATTTTCCAGCAGGACTTGGCACCTGCCCACACTGCCAAATGTACCAACAGCTGGTTCAATGACCATGGTGTTACTGTGCTTGATTGGCCAGCAAACTCGCTTGACCTGAACCCCATAGAGAATCTATGGGGTATTGTCAAGAGGAAGATGAGAGACACCAGACCCAACAATGCAGATGAGCTGAAGGCCACTGTCAAAGAAAGCTGGGCTTCCATACCACCTCAGCAGTGCCACAAACTGATCACCTCCATGCCACGCTGAATTGAGGCAGTAATTAAAGCAAAAGGAGCCCCTACCAAGTATTGAGTACATATACAGTAAATTAACATACTTTCCAGAAGGCCAACAATTCACTAAAAATGTTTTTTTTATTGGTCTTATGAAGTATTCTAATTTGTTGAGATAGTGAATTGGTGGGTTTTTGTTAAATGTGAGCCTAAATCATAACAATTAAAAGAACCAAAGACTTAAACTACTTCAGTCTGTGTGCATTGAATTTATTTAATACACAAGTTTCACAATTTGAGTTGAATTACTGAAATAAATGAACTTTTCCACGACATTCTAATTTATTGAGATGCACCTGTACAAAATAGGCAATGTACAAAAAAGTAAAAACACAATATATAATATAGACAATTATGTATGTACAGGTATGATATGTGCAAATTTGAGATGTGAATAAGTATGTGTGATGAATAATGATGTATAATAGTGTTATGTGTTGTGTGTTCCACGTTATTGTCAAGTGTTCATGAGATGGATTGCCTGAGGGAAGAAACTGTTCCTGTGTCTGGTCGTTCTGGTGCTCAGGGCTCTGTATAGCGTCGACCAGATGGCAACAGTTCAAAGAGGGAGTGTGCTGGATGTGAGGGATCCAGAGTGATTTTGCCAGCCCTTTTGCTCACTCTGGATAAGTACAGTTCTTGGAGAGTGGGGAGGGTTGTACCAGTGATTCGCTCAGCAGTCTGGACTACCCTCCGTAGTCTTCTGAGGTCAGATTTGGTAGCTGAGCTGAACCAGACAGTTATTGACGTGCAGAGGACGGATTCAATGATGGCAGAGTAGAACTGTTTCAGCAGCTCCTGTGGCAGGTTGAACTTCCTCAGCTGGTGGAGGAAATACAACCTCTGCTGGGCCTTTTTCACAATCGATTCAATGTGATTCAAGTTTTTCAATGTGATTGTCCCACTTCAGGTCCTGAGAGATGGTGCTGCCCAGGAATCTGAATGACTCCACTGCAGCCACAGTGCTGGTCATGATGGTGAGTGGGGGCAGAGCAGGGGGGTATCTCCTGAAGTCCACGATCATCTCCACAGTTTTGAGCGTGTTAAGCTCCAGGTTGTTAAGACTGCACCAGACAGCCAGCTTCTTAACCTCCTGTCTGTAAGCAGACTCGTCACCATCCTGGATGAGGCCGATGACTGTGGTGTCATCTGCAAACTTTAGGAGCTTGACAGAGGGGTCCTTTGATGTGCAGTCGTTGGTGTAGAGGGATAAGAGCAGTGGGGAGAGAACACAGCCCTGAGGAGCTCCAGTGCTGATTGTACAGTGCTGGATGATAATTTTCCCAGCCTCATTAGCTGCTGCCTGTCTGTCAGGAAGCTGGTGATCCACTGACAGATGGAGGTGGGCACGGAGAGCTGAGTTAGTTTGGGCCGTAGGAGTGATTGGACGATGGTGTTAAAAGCGGAGCTGAAGTCTACAAACAGGATCCTCACATAAACAAACAGGAAAGAAAACATAAACAAAAAGTCTACAAACAGGATCCTCACATTTCAGAGTTTTGCTTTGCTGAAAGCTCTGTGTAAACTTTATATTTGTCATCACTTGATACTTGTCTTGTTTCGTCCTTCTATGGAGACTCTTTTTCATGTTGTTCATCCATTTTTTTTAAGGTTTTGTCCTTCAGCATTTCAACTTTTGTTAAACGTCCCTTCATCGCCTGTGGCACAGTGTCTATCATGTGCTTTATTTCTGTATGTCCTTTTCTTTACTGAACTCTATTGTCCTTATTCTGTCTGTATTTATCTATCATTTACAATACCAACAGGGATGTTTGAATTCACAAAACACTTGCACTGCTTTAACACTCAGTATTTCAGCACAAAATCTTATTTTATTCAACATTAAAGGGGTCATCGGATGCCCATTTTGCACAAGTTGATATGATTATTTAGGTCTTAATGAAAAGTCTATAACATACTTTGGTTAAAATTTCTCAATGGTAGTGTAAAAAACACCTTTTTTACCCTCTCAAAATCAGCTCTGTTTTCATCAAGCCGTTTTTTAGTCCATGTTGCTTTAAATGCTAATGAGTAGGGGTGTAACGGTTCACAAAATTCACGGTTCGGTTCGATACGACACAGTGGTGTCACGGTTCGGTACGTTTTCGATACGGGGGGCGGGGCAATTGTGCAATGTTGGAAATATTTCTGTTTTAAACCATGAAGGCGAGCCAATGGATATCACACAAGCACGCGTTTGCACCAGGGTTTGCACACGTGCAAACTTTGTGCAAGATTTATGCCGGTGAACGTCTTAATCGCAGTCAATTCACTATAAGTAGAAAGTGAAAGTAAAAACGGACTGATGGAGTAATGACGGAGCTTTCGGCATCTGACGCCGCATATTCTCTCAGAGACAAAAGCCCAATTCGGATGGTAATTGTTTCTCATAAGGACATCTGTAAAAAGAAATTTACATATCACCTCAGTGATAAAACTCATGCATTCGGATGGCGATTTATTCACAGTGGAGGAGCGAGTTCTGTGATCCTGCACACCTGGGAACGCGCTGCTCACGTGGCCAATCACATGATTGTCTGCTGTAAATAAAATTAATTTTATTTACAAATGTATTCTTATTATTGTGTAAAATGTATTTAAAAATACTTATTATTATGTAAAATGTATTATTATTATTCCAAGCATATTTTATAATATTTATTATTTGATTATTTAAATCTCCTGTTTAAAAATAGGAAAATAGACGCGCTATAGTTGTATATAATTTTACGTGATATATATCTGTTTATAATACACATTTTAAAATTGTATTGCATACCTGCTGCTGCCATAATAAAGACCCATTTGAAAGTTGATGTGCTTTTCTTCTTTTTCTGCTCCCAGTCGCTGTGGTTGAGCAGTCATGAAGTTAATATTGTTCTTTTAAATACTTTCCAGCATTTCAGAAATAATATGTAAATTACACCGAAGTACAACGTTACGGTGTTCGGGAGTGCTCAAAAAGGGATTAAACACTGAATTTTGAATCGATTTCTTCTCGTAAACTCAGAGATGTGGATTCGGACGGCAATTAAATTACCACACGACCTCGGTGTTTGTCAAAAAACAGTAGGTAATTCGGCCGGGGATTTTTACGAGGGTGGTGAGAGAAAAACACCCACATCCTGGATTCGGACGGCAATTAAATCACCAACTACCCCCTGTATATGGTGAAAATCACTTACGTCCCCCTGAGAAACAATTACCGTCCGAATAGGGCTAAAGAGAGACGAATCTACTTCAACATGCTGATAACGGTATAGCCCAGCGCTTCTCAAAGTCCAGACTCAGGACCGGGAGGGAATTAAATCCGGACCCGCCTCGACTTCGTATTTCAAGCGCACTTGTATCACTCAGACCTCCGTGCGTGGCACACACACACGCACGCACGCACGCACACACACAAACACACAAACACACACGCACGCAGGCGCATGAACCAGTGTTGCAGTGTTTACCGACTCTTTTGTAAGACAAAGCGCATAGCAACTAGCGACATAAACGGATAAACCTTAAGCTTTCATTCAGTAGAATAATGTCACTGGTTTCGCCTCGCAAGCGCGAGGTTTCGCCTTCCCGACGCAGTCTTTCTCCACCGGCAGAGTTAGCAGCGCATTCAACGAACCGAACCGCAGCAGACTTGTGAATGAACGAATACAAAACAGCATTTCCAAAAACCTATCACTGTTGACTGTCTGGGCAAATGAACATGGCATATGTGTAGTTCGTCTGTAAATATGCACATAGTTTGTTACACAGACGGACGTTTGTGCACCATATAAAATAATATAATTCACTGCTGTAAACAGCGTATTGCAGTTATAATTAAATATTTTAGCAATTCAGTTGAAGTGAAGATTCTCCCCAGCAAGGAGAGGTTATCGCGGGGCAGACAGCACGTTGCCTGTTACGTCGTTTGGGCTGCGTTGTTGAGCGCAGTGGCACTGATATTTCACACACTTTAAGCTCTTTTATTTTCCAAACGTAATAGGATTAGTCCAACGAATCGTTCGGTTTGTAATGCGTACCGAACCGAAAGCCTCGTACCGAACAGTTCAATACGAATACGCATATCGTTACACCCCTACTAATGAGCTCTGCTGACCCCGCCCCTCTCTTCCGTGGAGTGACAAGCAGTACTGTTTACTTTAGCCGCAAAACTGGCTAACTAGTACATTATTAGGAAAGGCAATTTTCAAAGATTCATAAAAAACCCTTATACTCACTTCTTCTGTAGGTGAGGCTGGATCACGAATGATTCGCACGAACATAGATGCATTTAGGCAGATTGTGGATTGGTGCATTCACTTCAAAATGAAAGTAATGTTAATCCTCTGCGTCTTCAGCGGCTCAGATGTCGGGAGTAAATGATGACTGCTATATTCATTACAACATTCAACAAAAAAAAATAAATAATAATAATTGCTTAATAGGAGACGTTCTTGTCTTCCCCTGCACCGGAGTCGACACAATAGGTTGTTTGCACATGACGTCATTGCTGTGGCGCGAAATGCAGCTGGAGGGCAGGAAGTGATTTTTCCCCATAGAAATCTGTAGCAGAATCTCAAGATGCCTGTGTTTTGCGATGTTTATGAATGCTCAAATCGGTCAAACCGAGAAAACACAAGGAGATTTTATCGTGTACTGAAGTGTGTTGTTCATAAGGGGGGAAAAGTTAAGAAATTGACTGAAAAACACAGGAAAAAGTTGCTTGTAAACCTGCGTCTGCGGTCGGGAGGAGCCGATCGGATAATGCTTGTGTGTGCAAATGGTTAATATAAGTTATAATATTAATATATTAAGATATTAATACAGATATAAATAGATAATCCAGGGCTGCCACCTCTCAAGCATTCAGCGTGAGACAGTCAGAATTCACACAATGCTAAACGCCACACAGACACGATGTAAATAAGATATTATTTGCAGTTCAGAGAGCTTCATTGATTATAACGGAACATTGTGAGATTGCAATAAATTGAAGTGAGTGACAGCTTTTTAGTGATTATATAGAAGCGCTATTTACTCGCTGTCTAGGCTGTAAACAATTCAGAATTTGAATAAAAGTTTTGCTTTACGTGCTGCTAGGACCAACGTACTCAAACCCTGTATGCAGAAAAGTGTCAGGAGTGACTGAAAAAAAGATGAACGGAGATGGAGGAAAGTCCGTACTGTACTGGTTTAGGTGCTATAACAAGAAAGATATAAACAGAAAAACACAATGTTACGTGATCCTTATGTTATAAAGAGGAGCGATTTTTGAACTAAATTGAAATATTTGCATATCATTGAAGTGGTGGATATAGGCTAAGCAACTTACCCTGACTGCAAACAAGCTATTTCGAAAGTGAATCCCGTATTTATATGAGGGATGTGGGATATATGTCAACTCCTGAAACTTTGCTGCATGTACAGGGTTTGTGGCCGTGGGTCCTGTTAGCAGCACGAAAATAACTTTTATTTAAATTCTGGTTTGATTATAGCCTAGAAAACGAGCAAATGGCGCTTCCATGTAAGTTTATTGCAATCTCTGTTTATTGCAATCTCATGGTTCCTTATAATCAATGAAGCTCTCTGAACTGCAAATAATATCTTATTTACATCGTGTCTACGTGTGGCATTTAGCATTGAGTGAATTCGGACTGGGTCACTTTGTATCCATTTATACATGTCTTTATTAATATATTATTATATCTTATATTAACCATTTGCACACACGAGCATTATCCGATCGGCTCCTCCCGACCGCAGAAGCAGGTTTACAAGCAACGTTTTCCTGCGTTCTTCAGTCAATTTCTTAACTTTTTCCCCCTTATGAACAACACGATAAAATCTCCTTGTGCTTTCTCCGTTTGACCGATTTGAGCATTCATAAACATCGCAAAACACAGGCCTCTTGAGTTTCTGCTACTGATTCCTATGGAGAAAAATCACTTCCTGCCCTCCAGCTGCATTTCGCGCGTCATCAGAATCACGTGTTTGCAAACAACCTATGGCAGACAGATGACAGCTCACTCAGGGCGGGTCTAAGGTAAGACGGCCTTGTCAATCAACTATCGTAGGAGCGGCCTGCGCAGAACTACGTCATTCTGACAGGAATCTCAGATCAGCCTGATTTGAGAAAGGGGATTTTAAAATAGGGATTTAAAAAAAACACTGGGTGGATTTTTATAATTATAGGATGGATGTGTACACACACTTCCAACACACATTTATGTTCAAACAACTTGAAAAGTGAATTTTGCATCTGATGAGCCCTTTAACTACCCCAAACCAGTTTAACCCGGATGCTGCAGTATCTGCGCTGCCATAGGACGGAACCATGAGCATTTGAGGTAAATAATTATCATTCGATTCAATAAACTTGTATTACAGTATCTTTATGCAAAATGAGCTTTATTATAGATTAAACATCAGTCTTCATTTCTTCGGGTTGTGTTCAGTTTATCTTCTGTGTGCAGTGTATTTATCACATGTGCACACATTCAAAAGTCAGGTGTTTTTATTGACAAAAATCAGGTGAATTGTTTCTTTCATGCTCCATCTCTCTCTCCTTTTTCTTCCTTCTCTGTAATAGTAGAAGCAGAAAGCAGGAGAGAAATTACTGCTTGTCACAACAGGCTGAATGAAGAGAAAATTGGTCTTTTATTTCCCTATTTCACTGAGATTAGCTCTTACCTACAGAGCAGCTTCAAACTGTGTGTGTGTGTGTGTGTGTGTGTGTGTGTGTGTGTGTGTGTGTGTGGCGGTCTGAAATGAGGAGGCAGAGTCCCTTCTATGGGTTTGAGTTTTTTTCATTCAATGTAAATTCATGTTCCATTTACATTCAATGCCTCCGCAGGCATATAGAGCACAATTTCATACATTAACATACTACTAAAGACATATTTTGATGTATTTTTAGATGCATTTATATTTTTACACTTTATATTTTACTTTACACTCCATACAACTTGTACATTTATTTAAAGATGCAATAAAACTGTTAAAAAGACTAATTATAGGAATAGTTACATTGAAACAAATAAAAATATTTCCCAATATTGGTGTCAATGTGATAGCTTTGTTTAGTATTAATTTGTCTGTCCAACCGTCTCTTATAGGAAACAACTTCTTGTGTGTGTTTGTCGCATAAAGTTTTAATGACACTCCTGCCATAGTCTTAAAAGATTGTGTTGTTGACCATTAGCCATTCTTAAGGGACACACACTTTTAAATCACTTATGCATGTGCACACACACTTTCATCTTGGTGTCTCTGTCAAATATGCAGACGTCGGACATCAGCTGACCTTTAACCCCACAAACTCTCCCTCCAGTTTAGTGACTCTTCAGTGGCATGGCTGTCAGAAAACAATACTAACGAGGAATTTTAAAATCCAGAAATAACATTTCACATCAGGCCGTATCAAGTATACATTTATGAGAAAGTTATATTTTGATAGGAAATAGAAGAGGGAAATAGGAAGATCTGATGCCTGAAAAATGAGAAGTGTAAATAAAAAACGTGTTCTGTCTGAGTTGGATGGAACATACTGTAAATATATTTTCATTTCAATATACTTGGTATTTTCATATTTCACAGTATTCACCATCTTTGACTGATTGGTGTTTTGGCCAGCAGAACAGAAAATGTGTTTGACTTATTCTTCTTTTATTCAGCACTGCCTACATAACTTCTGCTCTCCTGATAATCAGGCTGGATTTTGTTTTCTCAGTTTCTAGACTGTGGAAAATGTATCCGTTTCATTTTATTTATTTATTTTGTCACAATGAATTTCTTTAAATTGTGTCACTAAGTGCTCATGCAACATAATCTAGGCTCTGAGCACATTTACAAATTTTAAATTGTTTTTGATGGTCTGATGAATTTTTATGTTTCTACACTGTTAAATATGGAAATTTCACTAATTTGTCTAATTGTAATTTTGGGGTTGTATTAAAGTCATAATTATAGACTTAATTTTGTCAATTAGTAGAAGCGCACATGCACTTTAGGGACGTGACTCACTTGACATTTGATTGACAAGAACATTTATAACAGAATTAAATCAATTAGCTTGTCTGAGGTGATGGTAAAATTGAACAGGTCTTCATGAATGTCAGTGTGGAGTCACGACTCACTGCCTCAGGGATGTTCAGCTTAGATTATTAGTGCTCTAATGACAGTTTTATCCATATTTTTATTAACATATTAATCTTGTCATGATTTTAAAATGTCTTCATAATAGGTTCAAACTCCCGAAATCACTTATTTTATTGCCAAGAGAATCATATTTGGTGTAGTTTTATAGGACTGATCTTCACTGCTTTCCCAACTAATATCACTGAAATCTGTTTTTTGCTAAAATATCATTACAGGACTTATCCAGATTGACTTTCACAAATGCTTTTTTTCCCCTAGCAGTGGTTTTGTAGGTTTGTTTCAAACATCTGAATCAAATACCTCTAAAGTACCTATCAACTAATAGTATATAATGTTGTTTTTTTTGTCCTGCATAATTTATTCACAGTTCGGACTTATATTGGTGGTTTAATGGCAGGTTCCATTGTGACAGCTTGCCTCATTCCCTGGTGTTGTCACAAAAGGTCAGCGTGTGTTCAATGTGCTTTATCATTTTCTTGGGCCATATGGAACTATTCGATAGCTTTTTTGTACTAAAATATTTAATGAATGTGTTTATACAGAAGTTGGCTTTCAAAAATGTAAAAAGTGTGACATCTGGCCCAGTCCACCTCTACTTTGATCTCTGCATGACTGTTGACAGCGTTACAAATGCAATAATCAGGTCTCAGTTGATTTGGTATGTGTCGGATAGAAAATTAGATTGGTTTTTATGTTATTAAGGGATTTTTCATGTTCCCTTTGATTTTCCCAGTATTGGATTTATTCAATTTGATGTTGGAAATGAAATCAACAGTCTGAGAGAGGGGCCCTGGCTCGGTTTAATACGTGTTTTAATGAAGGTAAACTTTAGAAATGGTCAGAAACTTGAGGCGGATGTCTGTCTGTAAGCTTTATTAGAGCTTGATGACAGCATTGCTTCCACATTTGAAATAGTCAGTCTGTATCTTTAGAGTCTCCTGTGCTCTTGTTATCAATTACACAATGACCTTTTCCTGGTTTGTTAACTACGTGATTGGTGTTACTTTGAGGATTATTCGGTGTTAATCGAAACCATAATGATTAATGTGTTACTATGCCCTCTCCTGTCAATGTAATTGATTTCTCTTCCTGTTCAGTCATTTGGCTCTAAACACAGAGAGTTTCCTTTTACTAATTTTACTTATTTAGATCTTTTATATAGACCTTTTCCAAAATAGTTCCACATTTATGCTGCTTTTACGTGCCATCAGAAGTTATTGTAAATATGAGTTAAGTTTTCCATTCTAACGCTTGCCCTCTAATTTCGTATTTATTACTGGTGTTTTTTTTTTGTTTTTTTTTCACAACAGCTACTGTACATTGCCTTGTTGTTAAAGTTGTGTGATTTGTTTTATGTTTATTAGAGCATCATGCTGTTATCTTAGCAATACACTGATGCAAAAAATCTATCTAAGTATGAGATCACACTCCACCATTTCTGGGTCCATATGATCAGTGAGACTCGCAAACAACAAACAGTGATAAACCCTCGCAATATGTTGTAACACTACTGAAAAAACATGATCCCAATGCCGAGTTCACACTGCACGATTTTCAAACTCGTCGGATCACCGTTGTTTTCACACTGCGGGACTATCTGGGGTAGGATTCAGTCGCTGCTGTTTTCACATTGCACGATGGATCCGCGACAGGGGGTTTCACATTGCACGATTTCACAATAGGAAGAATCGCCGACAACTCTGTCTGATCCGCAAATACAGCCAAACGCACACGAGAAGTGATAAGGAAATAACGCAAGATCACGCTGATATTATGGTCTATAAGTCCTCCCGAACACACAATAATTAATAAAGATGACTTGACAAACATACTTCTGCTGTGATTTTTTTATGTACACAAATCTAAGTAGCCTACTTGAAAGTGAAACCAACGTGTTGTGCATTTTATAATGAGTTTATTTCTAATAGCCTATAAAAGCCCTCAAAGTGATGAAAAAGAAAAATGCAATAAATCTTTTGTCCTTTATAGAAGAATATTATTTACAGGAAAAACCCTAGCCTCTTCTTCATCTTCATGTAGCCTACCTGTTCTGTGTATTCTAATGCTCACTTTGTAAAAAAAAAAAAAAAAAAAAAAGACCTCCTTGAACATCCAGCTGCCCTGTATCTTGCTCTCTCATTGGCTGTAGGTCATCGCCGATGTATTTTTCAGTCAGAACCGGTCAGAACTCATTCACACAGCAGGATTGAGAATCGCCGACAGCTCCAGATATTTAGCATGCCAAATATTTGGCATCGGCGACACATCGGCGATTCCCTCAGATCGCGTCTTTGATAATTCACACTGCGCGATTGTCACTCGCGGGAACGAGCGCCAATTTCCCTCCGATCTCGGGCATTTGTCGGCGATTTATCAATACCTGTCGGCGAGTGAAAAATCGGGCTAAAATCGTGCAGTGTGAACTTGGCATAAGCTTTATCTCCATACTGAAGTCTCAGTTGGCCAGACAGTGATTCATTTTTTATGAACTGTCAACATATTGGTGCCCAGGATGCCGTGAGCCTGTAGTGTATAGTGAATGTTTTTAGCTTAAATGTCTGCTATAGACGGTTTTACCGGGCACATGCGCCTGGCCCGAAGTTAACTTCCGGTCTGTGTTTGTTCATCGGTCTGGCTGGTGGCGCCGATTACAAACACAGTTAATGTTGAGGTGATGCGAGTAAGGTGATGAGTAGACTGAAGTTGGGCTCAGGTTGTTGTGCTGTGGGATGTTTCCCATACATTGATTTATTTGTGGCGACCAGCCACAATATCAAAACTGACCACTAAAAAAAATGATTTTCTAAAAGGCTTTGATTTCGTTGAATAAACATGAACACTGCACGTTTCAAAATCGAAACGCGACGCAGGTGTTTTTATATCACTGTATCTCTGAAGGAAACCGACCGTATTTAAAAAAAAAATATGTCATTTTCATTTCATCTTGCCTGTTATGAGTGATAAAGCAGCATTTTTCTGCTGCTGCAAAAGCACCTCCTGCTGGCAGAGAATGAATCTGCATTTTCTATAAGCCCGTCTGATTTACGCAGCAAACATATTTTACTTGTTATCAGAAATAATCTACTCTAGAGGGACTTTGCTGTTGTTATTGATTCTTTGCGTAAGGTTAGTTAGCAAGTTCCATGTCTAAATGCAGCTAAAGTTAACAGTCTCAGAGAATGGCTCGTCACCCCATGGAAGAGAGGGTCAGGGTGAGCAGAGCTCATTAGCATTTAAAGGGACATGCACTGAAACGGGTCACTGTTAACAGAGCTGTTTTTGACAAGGTAAAAAGGGTGTTGTTTTACACTACCATTGAGAAATTTTAACCAAAGTCTGTTATAGACTTTTCATTAAGACCCTAAAGAATCATATCAACTTGTGGAAAATGGGCATCCGATGACCCCTTTAAATACTTGTTTAATGACATCTTTTTTTTATGAAGTAATTTGTGAGTATTACTGATACCAATCCTACTGATGTCTCTAGGAAATTGTTATTTTTTCCCTAATATTTAACCATTGATGTATAGGCATTTAACAATACAGTAGAATTGTATAAATTTTAACATTTATTAGACTTTAAAACATAAGAACTTCTAATTTAAGTGAACTTAAAACAATCTTCACATAAACCCGTTATAATAAATGTCATATTTTCCTATGCCCTTCAGCAAATAGGAGATATATGTAAATTGAATAAAGTTATCAAACACTAAATTCTAAATTAAATATAGATGAATCCTTAAAGATACAAAAGTTATTGATTTCCTCCTTTTTTTGTACTGTTTCTGCGCTCATTTGACTAGCGCCTGGCGCTGAGGCGAAGTGGAGTGTGCATCTGAAAAGTCTCCGGTCTGATGTGATAGTAAAGATGTTTTGCGTTTAAATAAATGCAGTTCTTGTCATGAAATAGAAGACAGAAGCAGCAGTTGTGAGTGGGGTTGCCAACCCTAGCTCCGCCCCTACATTAACTGCGTTAAATATTTTTAATGTCGTTAAACTGGAAAAATGTATCATTTGTGTTAACACGCTAATTTTGACAGCACTAGATAATCTATATTTTAAACCCTGAAAATATATATTTTTTATGTTCCACAGAGGAAAGTAAGTCATACAGTTTTGGAACTATATGGCAGTTTTGGAGTAAATGATGACAGAATTTTCATTTTTGGGTGAACTGTCCCTTTAAAGAGAAAAATGAGGTGTTCGGGGAACAAAACGCACCTCAGGCACAGAATTGCATTATTGGTGTTGGAGTGCATTGCTGCAGAGCCGAGAGCAAGACGGGTTTTTAAGCTCATGTAAGGCCAGCTGTCCGAACACAAATCCTGACCGCAGGCATTATTAGAGCAAACACACAAAAAAGGGCAAAACCCACACCTGTTCTTGAAGGGCAGGATTGATGATCACAGCTTCAGCCTGACCACAGTAGAACATGTCTCTGCACAGTCCGTTCAATGCACAGCCAATATTTGCCTCACTGCTAAGCAGCTTGGAAGTAAATTAAGTGTTTGGAAATGCGTATGACTTTGCCATCAGCGATAGAAGCCTTTGCTCTTTATGCTTTCAAGCCTTTACAGCCGTCTTCTGATTCAGAACAGCAGCAAATATTCTTTGCTCTATCTCTCATACTCATGCACACACACACACACATAGTGTAAAGTGCCTCAGACAGCATTGGCCAAAAGTGCACCTGTGGAAAATGCAACAGAAAAGCAAGGAAAGGTTATATATGAGGACGGGTAGATGGAGGACTAGGAGAGCTTGGGGTTCGATTCATTTTTGCCGTCATAAGCACTCTCGGGAGTACAGGTTTTATGCAGTGTGTGTGTGAATAATATAAAACTGTTTTGCAGGGCTTTAACTTCACCGTGTGTCATCATATCAGTGGTTCTCGACTGGTTGCTTCACAACCCAGATGTTAAATTGGACATTTTTTGACACTAAAATACAGTTAATAAACCTCCTCTTTGCTATTATGGGGTATTTTAGCTATTTTGCATTTCCACAGATTAGAAAATATAGTATGTTTAATTAAAATAATTTAAAAATTATTTTAACACTTATTGGGCCCCACCTGGATGTTTACTGAGGCCCTCTCTGGTGGTCACTGGCCCCTGAGTCAGGGCTACTGTTTTAGACCTCACTGACAAGCATAAGCCATTGTATGCCTTTCATAAACATAATTACTGTAAAATACTGATCATTTTCATTTTGTTAAGCTATTATAAGTTATGCTCTTATCTGTTCGTCTCTCAAAGCACATGAATAGTGTAGGCTCTTTCCCAGATTTCTACTATTTCTGTAACAAGCAGAATCTCAAACTCAAATTCTTTACAGCAGAATGTGAACAGAGGACTTATATCTGTGAAAATATCAGCTTCCTGTTTGGCCCCCTACCAGTGAAAAATAATACAGTATACAGCGTTTTCACTTCCAGCACTTGTTAACAATTTTATATCAAATGATTATATTCAAAATTAGTAACATGTTACTAATTTTGTATTAATCATTTATGAGTGATATGTAATTGCTAACAAGTGCTGGACGTGAAACACATTATATTCAGATGTGCATAATTATTAAGCAGGTTAAATAGGCCAAAAAAAAGAGATTTAATGGTGACACTTTAGTATAGGGACCAATTCTTTCTCACTATTAAAGGGTTTGTTCACCCAAAAATGAAAATTAGTCCATGTTTTACTCACCCTCAAAGCATCCTAGGTGTATATGACTTTCAGATGAATCCAATCGGAGTTATATTAAAAATTTATCCTGGCTCTTCCAGGAGTTAGAATGGGAGTAGGTGGGTGTTTTTGTTCAACAGTCTAAAAGTAGTCAACTAAAACGCGCACATCCATAATAAAATGTGCCTCACACGGCTCCGGGGGGTGAATAAAGGCCTCCTGTAGCAAATCGATGCGTTTTTAAAATGTTATAAACATTTTTTATAAAAAAAATTGGGCAGGGCCTGGTGCAAGGTGGGGGGTCCCCCTCTGTCCATTCGCTCTTTATGCGACCGCACCAGTTGCACCGCTCTAAGGATGGCCCTGTGCATGACCATATTCTACATTCTTAACCCAATGCCTAAACATAACAACTAAGCAGTATACAGGAGTTTATTGAGGCAAAAGTCGTAGTTAATGGTTTGTTAATAGTGAGAACTGGAACATAAAGTTTGACAGATTTAACATAATGAAAAGTCAAAAATGAAATGCCCATGAATGCTTTGGAGAACAAAGCATAGTCACAAGCTGAAGTGTCAGCAGTTTCTATATGAAATCTCACCCAGCCCTAGAAGTGTATTGTACTTCTCTGAAATTTTCTGCAGCACCCTAGAAACCCTGTTTGACCGCTGTTGAAAACTCCTTATTTGCCCCTATTTTATCCCTAATTTACTTCTATTTCTAATCTAATTTACATGATTTTCTTAGGTTCCAGTAATTAATCTCACACAGGCCTCTGAACTTTCAATTCAGCCGCTGGTTAAACAGCCCTAGTATGAGATATAAAAATGTGATATGTGGATTTAAAGAAGGAGGGAAGAGGGATGGTTAAAAGAGAAGATATAGGACAGGAAAACACAAGCAGATGGGAATGAAGACTACCTGATTTTTCCCAATCTCCCCTTGGGAGCAGATGTCTTTCCCCCTCCTGGTCTCTCGTCTCCTTCTCTCACTCTTCTCATCCTCATGAGTGATTGCTGTATTTCTGATGTGAAGCCACTCACTCTGCCAAATGAGAACTGTCCCTTCCTCCTTCCATTTTTCTGCGATGTGTATTGCATCTCAGCGTCCACCGCATCAGTTGGTCCTCTCTCGCTCTCTCTGTTCTGATGTTAATCAAACGCTTGCGTCTGCTTCAGTAATAATTGGCTGTAATTGCACAGTGTGTCTAATTCACAGACTGTGAGGTTTCATTTGCATGGTGATTAGTCAGATTTCTGAAAGTAAAAACTTGATTCCTTCTGTCAGCTGCTCTGTGTGTGGAAAAGAGTGTGTCTCCTCCGCTTGTGATCATGAAAATATGGTCAGATAGCATTTATTTTCCTTCATAGAAATGTGGACACGTTGAGTCTGTTCCAGAAGTCTTATAAGCCAAATTCTAAGAAAGCATCACATGTTCTAAACAGAAAAGGTGGACGAACTTGAGATAAATGGGGATTTTATAAAAATATTTAATTTAATATTTTTTACTGAAAATAATTAACTTAATAATAGATAAAAAAATATTTTAATTTATTAATTATGCTTGTTTTCCAATACAAATATCTAAACATTCTTTAATCAAGATATATTTGAGAAAAAAATAACATTGGGTATTAAGTCTTGTTTTTCTAAAAAATCTATCAAAATCAAGTGAGTTTATGCTTAAAACAAGAATAATCATTTGGGATAAGAAAAACTAAATTCAAAGAGACAACAAGTTTATTTTTCTTATCCCACTGGCAGATATTTTTCTTGTTTTAAGAAAAAAATCATCTAATTTTGAGTACAGTACTTCATTAAAAAGCTAATAAATTTTGTTATATTTTAAAAATAACACCATTTAATTCCCATCTGTGTCAGTTTGGATCTGGATTATGGCCACTGAAAATATTCCTATAGTCCCAATGTAAACTGATTAAGGAAAACTTCTATTATAAACATTTAGAACATGCATGGAATTTAAAGGGATAGTACTCAAAAATGACATTCTGTTATCGTTTACTCACCTTCATGTTGTTCCAAACATGTATGAGTTTTTCCTCTGTTGAACACAAAAGAAGATATTTAGAAGAATGTTGGTAACCAAACAATTGACTAGCCATTGACTTCCATAGTAGGCTATTTATTTTTTTCATATTGTGCAAGTCAATGGCTTTTGTGCTCAACAGAAGAAGCAAACTCATACAGGTTTGGAACAACTTGAGGGTGAGTAAATGATGACAAAATTTTCATTTTTGCATGAACTATCCCTTTAAGTTCTGACATAATGTTTTTTTTTATTATTGGCTTATTCCAATTAACATGATTAAACAAACAGCAAAAGTACGTTGTTTTGTTATTGTATGTGTAGTTGTCACCTTTTGAAGGTTCCTCTTCCACTTATGTAGGGAGTCTGGGTTTGAACGTCTTTCTCTTGACTGGATATCTTTGTATGCTTTCTGAATTGGCTGTTAACTTCCTGTAAATCGTTATTTAGTCTGGTCAAGATCTCAAAGAAGAGAGCTGTTAAATGTTTTATCTTCCACCCATCTACTGCGGTGGATTTGTTTTTCTGCCTCCTGCCGTTCCGGGTCCCTCAACTTCCCGCGTCGTACGGACGACATTTAAGGCTATTTTCACGAAGTTACTGTCGCTAAATGTTTCCTCTGCATCTAAAAAGCTATTTTATCAGCATGGCATTTGAGTCTTCCTGTTTGTACTTTTGGGCTTTTACCTCAGCTATTGTAAACATCTCAGCTCTGTAAACGTAGTAGTTATGTTGTTCTGTAGACGTCAGTTCATTTTGTTTATGTGTGAGAAAGACTGCATTTTGTATGTGTATTAAAAAATGTGTAGAAAAGCCTTGTGCAGTAATTAGCAGTCGTTCTCACTCTCATTAGCTGCAGAATCAAACCCTCGTGTCTTTATCGAGGCTTTATGTTCTCATTAAAACTGAGCTGCCTCTTATTGAGCTGTATGTTGAGAATCATCATGTCATCATGGTGGCTCATCGTATTGATGTGCTGTTAAAAGACATCATACAGTAAGCTTGAAAACATACAAGTATATTCAAAACTACTCAAATGTCTTCTTTTTTTAAGGCCTTAAAAACTATTAAATGTTTCTAGAAATATTAAATGTCACATATGTAAATTTAAAAGCTATCATTCTCTCTCTCTCTCTCTCTCTCTCTCTCTCTCTCTATATATATATATATATATATATTCAGATAAAATGTTATATGAATAATTATAATAAAAGTATATATATTTTTTTCTTTATATATAATTATATAATCATTATATCTGAATAATTGTGAATACATACTATTTTTCTATGAACTGAGTGTAAAATATGCTATTTTTACTAAATTTCTAATGTATCTTGAATCAAAATAATGGTTCTAATATAATATAATATGATATGATATGATATGATATGATATATATATATATAATATATAATATTTGTCATTAAAACAATAACATCAAATAATTAGCCATATACGTTTATTTAGAATTTAGTAAATAAGCAACATGAATAATTATGAATAATATTCTTCCGAATAATAATAATAATTCTACAAATATTCTTCCATGAACTGAGTAAAAACATACCTTTTACTAGTTTTCTAATATACCTTGAATCCAAATAAACCACACTTTTAAACCATATCAGCATTTTTTTATGATTAAAAACATGATTTATTATTAAAATATCATATATGTGTAAATGTTTTAAAATATATTTTTATATATTTTACACATATATAAGTATGTGTAATGCACAGCCATAATTCATTCAGTTCTAATTAATTCTCAGTATTTAATAAATAAATAATAACATTTAAGCTTTTTGTTCTTACATTTATTTTATTTTTACAGACAAATAGTCCCACCCCCAAACTCACACCATTGGTTGATCCAGTACTGCTGTGTCAGACAGATCATGATGCTCAAACCAGCAGAACCGCCTGTACCTAACATATATCCCTCACAGTCTTTTGCACTTGCATATGTGACTAAGATCTATATGCCTTCATTCCTCAAATTTTGTTACAGAATGCTCTAATATTTTGTAAAAAAAAAAAAGTCAGCCATGTTGGCTTTATGATTGCAGAACGACACTCACAGTTGAGCTATGCTGACATACTCATGCCTAAACATACAAACTCCACCTCATCTGTAACCGTAACCATGTTCTCTGGTTACTAAACAAGCTGTTTAGCATGCAGGGAACGGTGAAGTGAAAATGCACATTTGACTTCTGCATCTCTCTAAAAAGATCATGTATAATGAAAGTGTGCTGTCAGAGACTTCCACAGCTGAGCTTTATCCGAACTGAAGGGAGCGCTGTGTGTGAGTGTGTCACGTTTCAAACATCACATGGATTTCTTAGTCGTTTTGTAATTAGTATGAGTGCACATTGATCTTTTTTGAGTCTTGTGGTTCATATGAAAATCTCCCTGAATCATTCACACAGTGAATCTCTCAACAGAAGTTCATGTATAAACCAAGAGACTGGATTTTAGACACCAGTTTTTTTACCGCTTATTCTCTCTGTAGGTGTCTCCATCTGTTACACACTCTCAGCCCATCCATCATGCCTGTATATACATATGTTAAAAGAGCAGCTGAGGTACGGTGTATCTCTATCAGAGTTTCTCATTAAATATCACACACGAGCTTCACACATTTGGATACACATGCCTGTTTCTTTCCATCAGAGAAGAGCTGCACATCAAAGACAGAGCTGCAAACCCTACAGCATCTCTGTGCAAGGGCTGCTAATATTTATAGACTCACACACACATCTAAGCGCTGCACGTTAAGAATCAGCTTGCTCCTAAATAAAACAAGCTTGCTCCTGCCAGCCAAGCATAGTACACACACGCATTTTCAATCCCAAAAGCATTCATATCCACACACACACAATGTACCCAACACCTCTGAATCACTAAACACATTGTCACCTTGTAGTTTGTACGGCGACTGTGACTCAGTCGTCCAAAAATAGCCCAGACTCAACGGATGTTACACCTTCCTCTATTTTTGCCCTCAATCCTACTCAGTGAATTACTAGATCGCAAGATCCTTTTTTTCCTTTATTAAATTAAAATGTTCTAAAATAGCACCCTTAATGCGATTTCAGAACAGCCAACCTCAAGCAAGTCTCTGCACAATACAAATACAACAATATATCAACATTTTATAAATAAATAAAATGACAAAATAAAATAATAGTGCTGTTTTTATTATTATTATAAATATTAATGTCAGCATTAATTTAATTAAATTGAATTATGAAGTTTATAATAAATGTGTATGTGTGTGTTTTAATATATTATTTTATAACATTATTAATATATTTTAATATTGTTATATTATGTAATAAATTGCATTTGTATTTTAAAGGTATTACTGCCAATGTTAATTTAGTAAAATAATGTTCATAAATGATAGAATGTTATTTTAATGTATTAGATAACATTTATAGTTTATATAAAATAATATTTTAAGAAATGAATAATATCACATATATATATATATATATATATATATATATAACAGTATATTATATTTATATTTTATAGTAGATTTATTATTTGAAATATATTTATTTAAATTATTTAATTTGTGTGTACACACACACACACACACACACACACACACACATATATATATATATATAGCATATATTTAGCTGTTTATATTATTTAAAGTTATTTTAAAGTGGTTTTGGGTACAGTTCATGTGTATGTATACATTTAGAATATAATGTTAACTAATAATATAACATTTGTTTGATTGTAATGTATGTATATGTTAAATATATTTATTTTTGTTTTTCTAATGTTATGTATTTATTAGTTTATTTTCACAAACATTGAATATTTGACAAAAAATGGTCTTGGCTACAGTTCATGTAAACTCCAGTAAGGTTTGCAGTTATGAACTGGGTCTGTTCTAAATCACAGAAGTGAACTGATATTGTCCCAAAAGAATGAAAAGAGAGCAGCGGGTCTAGGAGAAGAGGGATTGAATCGATCTCGGCTCAAGCACAGACCAAGCCATCAAACCATGTGTGAAAACAGCCCAGCTCACTGACATCTACAGACTCACAACAGATGCTGATTGCCCCTGAGAGCCATTTATCCCTCTTACTAGCATACATTATCATATCATGCTTCAGACACCGCAATAGAGCAGTTATAATGTGTTTATTTATGTCTTATTATAGTGTAATAGATGGATGTGCATCTGCGTGATGGATTGAGCTGTCAGAACTATACACTTTATCCACAGACACATAAATCTCTCTCTCATATGTACACACAGATATATCTCTATAGACATCAGTCATTGGGTATATTCAGCACACAGGTTTGAAGGTTGTCATCTGACAGCCAAATTTACTGCTCTGTCAGACTGGCCATCAATCAGGAAGCTACAGCTGTCAGCATATGCTAATCGTGTTGGCATCTCTGTGGCTCAGTGTGTGTGTGTGTGTGTGTGTGTGTGTGTGCAGGTGAAGACTAGATTTTGATTTTCCTTATAGGTCACATTCTCCCTCCTCTTATTATATTTATCGACATACTGATAAGACTGGAAGCAAGAGCGAGAAGAAAAAGGAAACACTGCTCTGAAACTCACTAAAATGCTTCGATTTTGCATTGTGCCCTTGAAAAGTTTATGAAATATGATGTTTAAATATAGCTGCATGATGTCAAGCATGCCATTTTCCCATCACACTCCTATTTATACCTTATATGCTACTTCTATTCCCTTCTCTCCTTTCCTTTTTCCTCTCCTCTTCAGGTATCTTTTGGTCCATCCATCCGTCCTCAAATACAAATACCCTCACGCATGCCGGCACAGCCAATTAAACTGGCTTTGGGCTGAAATTAAGTTCCCTTTCATGATCACAACTGCACAGTCTCCTCTAATTTACTCTGCATGACCAAAAGCTCTGTGATGAGAGAGGCAAACAAGCTCACGTATGTGCACTTATGTAGAGTAGATGTGAAGTGCACTGAAGCTTGAACAGGAGGAATCTGTCAGGAGTCATTTATGTTCTGAGAGACCAGGGGACATATCGTGGAGTAATTCTCCTTCTTTAAAATATATTTTGCTTTATGACACAAAAGCTGCTTTAAAGGACACAGTTATTCATACCAGGACAGAAATGCATTTTTGATCGACAAAACTATAAATCTTTCTAAAAACAGGTGATGATGAAAGGTAGCCTGACCTGAAAATAATCTTTGATGATTTGTGTGGAAAAGTCACACAAAACATATTATCTAGCTGATTTATTTGAACAAAGTAAATGTGTGAATTTTTAAAAGCCATGAAATAGAAGCAAAACAGCAGTCTGACAGCATATTCTTTATTGTGTTTGTAGTTTTTTTCTAAATACCTTATGCAAAGTATATGTTAAGAATATATTCAAATGTGAGTAAAGTATACTTTAATATGCATGAAAGTAATTATTAATAGAAATAGAAGTACAAAAATAATGTTACAATGTGACAAACAAACATTTAACTATGATGATAAGATGACATAAACGTAAACATTTTCGGCGTCTTACTGGTGTTATGTACTGAAATATCTACAGTAAATTACTGATACTGGTATTTCTTGTCTTGTGGCTTTCAAAACGTTTGAAACAAATGGCTTATAAACCTTGAAGTTGTCAGGGAGTCTCTGTCACCAGTCCAGTCACGACACTCACCTGTTCACGATCTCCTCATTATTGATCACCAGCCCCTGTCAGCACTCATCAGCTCATTACACTCCCTTTATCTCTGGACTCCTCACTATCAGATTGTCCGAACTGTACCAGACTCCCTTGTGCCACTAACCTGTTTATACTTACCTTCCAGTTTCCCGACGATTCTCCAGTGTTACTCCAGCGAGTCTCCCACGTTGCTCCCTCTTGTTTTCAGACTCCTAAGCTCCAGCTATCCTGCAAAGAAATAGACTGTCAGTTATCAGCAAGGCACTCTAAGGACTGGTTTCAATATTTTCACTCACCTGCCATTGCTCTCCACGATCTTCCATCTCCCGTTGTTCAATAAACCTGCTTGTTACTCACTTACTTAATATGCTAATGATTTTTGGCATAAAAGAAAAATCGATAATTTTGACCCATACAATATATTTTTGGCTATTGCTTCAAATATACCCATCCATCCATCCATCCATCCTACAGTTGTAATTAAAGGGTTTGTTCACCCAAAAATGAAAATTACCCTGTATTTTACTCACCCTCAAAGCATCCTAGGTGTATATGACTTTTTTCTTTCAGACGAATCCAATCGGAGTTATATAAAAACATTCTCCTGGCCCCTCCAAGCCTTACAATGGGAGTAAGCGGGTGCTTTTTGTCAACAGTCCAGAAGACGTGAAATAAAGTGCGCACATCCATAAAAAAATGCATGTACGACAGTCAGCGGAAGTGAGAAAAAAAGTGTTTATTACTTTATTACGCTTAAAATATGGATATTTATCTTACAAAAATGCATGAATTTGCTACAGGAGGCCTTTATTCACCCCCGGAGCCGTGTGAGGCACGTTTTATTACAGATGTGCGCACTTTATTTCACATCTTCTGGACTGTTGACAAAAAGCACCCGCTTACCCCAATGTAAGGCTTGGAGGGGCCAGGATCATTTTTAATATAACTCTGATTGGATTTGTCTGAAAGAAGAAAGTCACATACACATAGGATGCTTTGAGGGTGAGTAAAACATGGGCTTATTTTCATTTTTGGGTGAACTAACCCTTTAATGGTGTCAGGATTCTGGACTGTTTGTTCTTTGTCTTTCCCCTGTCCTTCCTGAGTTTCCTTATTTGGTTATTTTCCTGTTCCAGTTAAGTTGATTTAATTATTACCTGCACCTGTTTTAGTTTCTCTTGATTACATTTCCACGTGTTTATAAGTCCTGAGTCCTCCCTGAGTTTTTGTCCGTCCACTCGTCTTTTATGTTGTGTTTCCCTGGATGTTTGTTTGATTTATTAAAGAAGAAAATAAGTTTGTCTACCCGCTGTCTCCTGTGTCCTTTCCACACCACAACCCGTGACAAATGGCTTTAGTCAAATAGATCAAATATATTGTTTTTAAAAATCTGCACAAAATTTAGCAGAATTTAAATCTTTCTGTTATCATTAACCTGTATACAAACAAATTTACATACATGTAGTGCAAAAAGGCAACAAAATCCTTCATTTTATGTAAGACTGCAGCTATAAATGCAAGAAAAAATGTCTTGGGTAGACTATTTGTATAATAAACCCACCAGTTATAATAACAATAGTTTGCTTATTTATACTGTTGTCTGTCGTCTTGTCTCCAGAGCATTGCATGATATTTCTTGTATTATTTTTGTTACCTCCAGAGGATTGCACACTATTTGCATGATTCTAATAAACTCAGTCTTGCTGGCATGATGATTGGCGGTGTGTAGTTTGTCAGGCATTAACATGGCAGGACGTATACAGGCGGGATGTACTTGCATTTTTATTTGTAATGATGTTGACTGCATTTAGATTGCTTTGAACATTTATGGTCTCGGATGAATTTACTGATCCAGACGCTGGTTCGTCTCAGACCGCACAGCATAGAGTCGGTGCTCTCACAGATGTTAGGCTTGGGTGAGTGTGAGTCAGGTCTCCAGGGAGGATGAAGCTATTTCAGGCAGTGGACTGGAGCTAAACTGCCTGCTGCTTACATGGAAATGAAACTCACCTGGGTTATTATTATGCGTGCGAGCACGGAGGACAGACAGTCAGGCGGGTGTTTAGCGAGGGTTAAATAGAGCTTTTGATCATCGGCTGTAGCAGAGGGAGACCTCTCAGCTTCATTTGGCCATTTCAGTGTTTTCTCAGCCATTTAAAAGTGAGTTTTGCTCTGCATTAGCCAGTGGGAGTATCTTGTGTTTTAAACAGCCAGCAGGTTGCTTTTACACAAGACTTAATGAGAGTCTCCAATTAAGCACATGTTGACATCACTTCAAAGAGTCAGGCAACCTGCTCAGTGCTTTTCAGTGCTTTCAATGCTTTTCAGCCATTTTTTTGAGATTACATTTTTAGACCCACTGCCTATTTGCTGACCGCCTGATGCATATTGCACACAAAAATTTAAAATATAATTTGTCAGGTTACTGGCATTAAATCTTTAAAAGATATTCTTTTCTGACATGGTTTGTAATTAGCAAGTAAACTTAGATTTCCATGAGCAGAGTCAATTTTTTCTTGTGCAACCAATTGGAAGACTGATGAATCATTTTTTTCTATTATTGTGCTATAATCTGTTTCAACCCACCAACACATAAAAACAACACATAACAACTGAACTGTGGTTGGTGGTTTAACAGGGCAATCATACAGTCTCTTGCTGTCTAAGTGGGCAGTTATTGGCTAGAATAAGCTGCAGTATACAGTTTATACTGTATTATTTACAAAATTTTCTTAGAATAGCAAGATTTTGCAAAAAAAAATACTACTGTTCTCAGTTCAGTAAGAGGCTTCTGAAGGAGTCTCTTACGCTCACCAGGTTTGCATTTATTTGATCAAAAATGCAGTTAAAAAAATTGCTGTTTTCTATGTGATTATATTTTAAAATGTAATTTATTCCTGTGATCAAAGCTGAATTTTCAGCATCATTACTCCAGTCTTCAGTGTCACATGGTCCTTTAGAAATCATTCTAATATGCTAATTTGCTGCTCAAGAAATTTCTGATTATTGTTGTGCTGCTTAATATTTTAATTGAAATTTGATTTTTTTTTTCAGGATTCTTTGATAAATAGATCATTCAAAAGAATTTATTTATTTGAAATATTGATATTTTGTAACATTATAAATGTTTTTTATGTTACACTTTTGATCAGTTTAATGCATCTAAGCTTAATAAAAATGTCTTTAAAAAAAAAACGAAAGAACGAAAAGAAAAGAAAAGAAATGAAAAAAAATTACTTACTCCAAAATTTTGAACATTAGTAGTTTTTTTTACATGAGTTTGTGTTTTTTTTTCTTTGTAGTTGAAAGTTTCATCAAGATATACGTTGTACTTTCAGATGAAGTGCCTTCAGTTGCCATGTCTGATTACAGTACTCAGTACTAGGTTTAAGGCAAGGATGGAAAAGATTATGTATGTAGCTATTCTTGTTATGATGGGTCGGGAGATCTTAAAGTCCAAGATGGTCAAGTGTGTTGGTCAACCACCTAAACCAGCTTGGATCAGCTGTAAACCACTTATATATCTATAACCAGTATATTGACTGGAGCAAAGTCATAACATCAACTAAAGGAGGTTATCAGAGATACCTATAGAAATGCATGTTTTGCAAAACAATTTACATGTGAACTCACCAGAACATCCTCACGTGATCAGCGACAGTGAGAGGTAGTCAACCCTGATATGTAAACATGTCATTAGCGTTGTGTGGCTCGCTCTGCTGGCGGTCAGACCGGACAGCACAAAGGTGTGTGTTTGTGTGTGTGATGCAGCTGGCTTTTAATGGAAGCTGACAGATGTAGAAAATTGATCTTGGTCTGGCGGGAAAGTCTTGACCCACACAAGCTCATTGTGAAGTGGACAAGTGTGACTTAACGTTGTGTGTGTGTGTGTGTGTCTGTGTGTGTGTGTGTGTGTGTGTGTGTGTACGACGTCTGCAGAAGCTAGGCATGTTGACTGTGTAATAAACGTGAATGATCTTAAAAACACTTAGTAAACATTAGTCAATCATATGAGTAGGCCTGAATATTTTCCTGTTTTCTGTTTATTCTGTACTTTCAAACATACACTCACACACTTATTCTAACTTTAACATTTCTGGCTTCTCTATCAGTTTTCAAGCTGAAGATATTCAAGTATTGTTCAAAGATTATTCTGAGTATGAAGAGGATAGGAGGAGATAAAAGCAGTGTAAGGATAAAAGTACAGTACTTAAAATAGCATGCAAGATTTGAGGTGTGTGTGTTTTCTCTTTAAAAGAGGGTCCTTGTCTGCTTTTAGAGGCATACGGTACACACTGCCCACTGTGGACTGGCACTGCGGTGGAGCAATTAAGAGCGCTGTAATGACTGTTAATGAGTCTAACGAGGCTTAACGAAGGCCAGGGTTTTGGGCCCTGCTGCAGAGCTTGTTAAAACAGGCCTGTGTGGGCAGTCAAGCAGTCAGCTAATGAGCAAACACAATAATCAGTTAATCAATCCAACAAAAAGTACACTGAAGAGATGAACAAAGATGAGAGAATGAATCTACCTCAATGTGTGCGACAAACTCCAGGATGGTGGATGAGCCAAAGTTTATTTTAAACCATTTTTGTTGTTGTTGTTGATTATACTAGCAATTTTTTTCCAGTTCTGTAAAGTATTAATAAAAAAAAAATTATTGGGTTACACTTTATTGCGATCCACTTTTGACATTCTATTAACTATAAGTAACTTTGTAACTACATGTCAACTAATTCTCATTAATTTGCAACTACATGTCTACTAGTTAGGGTAGGTTTAGTGTTAGTAGAATAAGTTGACATATACTTGCAAAGTTTCTTATAGTCAGTATGTTGTGTGTTGTGGACCCATCAAAATAAAGTGTTAGAAGTTATTAATCAGACAGTCTATTAATACTCTAATGACTGCTAGTTGACATGTAATTGCAAAGTTACTTACTGTTAGTAGAATGTCTAAAGTGGACTATCGAAATAAAGTGTTACCAATAATTGAATTGTTTACTCAATATTTGTGTATTTAGTTATTAGAATACCATGTATTAAAGGTGCATTCATTACCATTAGCATATTTACGTGATTCTTACTTGTAAATAGTGCTCTCTAGTCCTTGTAGAACTCATTATTACAACCTGTAAATTTTCTAGTAATAATGAAAGAATAATAAATGACATACGATACAGTTTAATGTCTAATCTCCCAATAAGAAATAAATGCTATAAATTTATTAATCTGGTATTTGCATAATGGCTTAATTTTTGTATTGTGGTATTGTCAAAATTAAAATCCTACACTTATTGGCTTAACAGAAAAACTTACTGGCTGATGCTGATAATAAAATGTCCCAAATCTCGACTGACAAGTTTTTTTAATAAATGTTGGATTTTTTGTTTGACAATGGTGAGAAAGCCAGAACCTTCCCCATCTTCAATGACCTTGACTTTACTATTATAGATAGATAGATAGATAGATAGATAGATAGATAGATAGATAGATAGATAGATAGATAGATAGATAGATAGATAGATATAGAGCAGAGCTGTAAAATATGAAAGTGAAGCAGCATTAGAAGCTGGTTTGATGTAAGTAAGATTGTGTAGGGGGTTGTAGGAGACTAAGAAAGCACAATGCCACTCACATTTACCCATGGCAAAAAAAATGAAATGGAGGAGGATCAAAGTCAAAGGATTCAACAACAACTAGTCTGGGTTCATAAGAAGAGCGAGAGGGCTGAAGCTCAGCTGAAGAGTAGTTTTCTCTGATAGAGAATGCTCAGATTTTACAGTTTGGGTTAATATGTGTCAAATGCTTATTGGTTGAAGTCTGGAAAGGGTAAAGAGGTTCATAACCAGTTCAAAACAACAAGAAAACGTGGTCAGAGCAGATTTAGCTTCTTCTGCATGAGACGGAAGGTTTTATTGATTGCTTTTTGTGTACCCAGATTTAAACCTGAGATTTTATGTGTGTATGTAATCGTTTTAGTGTTTGTGTTATTGTTTAGCTGTTCAAAAGGTCATGGATTTTTTTAAGTATATGTCTCGAGCCAAGAAAGGTCATGCACTAGTAGCCCAAGGCACAAACACACACAAAGACACATAATCAATATAATACTGGAGGAAGCCTCCGTTACAAATTGTGCATTTGAATTTGTTTTATTTTGAGTGTTATTTCCCCATCACAAACACCCTTCCTCTATCATAACACAACCTATCTAACATAACACCCTCACCCAATAACTGCCTGCTGCTCTTGTGCCCAACCGCTTTCCCTCAGTGCACATGCTTGAGATAAGAGCAGAGGATGATGGAACATGTGTGTAAAGCGCACACACACAGGACAGGACATGTCGCTTCCGCTGACAGAACACACCTGCTGTTTGGCCTGTGAGTCATACAGGAACAAGAACTTATGGAACAGGTCTCCCCTGTCCCATCTGCCTCTCTGGAGGACTGCTGTGTGGATCAAAATTGTATTAACACCTCTACTTACTGTCCCTCTCCCTCCTCCTGTGTTCACAATAGCTTGTGACCAAACTACTCTTACTATGCTTGTTAATATTGTAGCTACGCTTACTGTGGTTAGTTTTGCAGTACTGTAAGCACAATGTCACTTTATGATGCCAGCGAATTGACTTTGACATTGACATTGTGAAAGAGTGCACTTTTCAGGAGCAAAATCAGCAGTTTTTAACATCATCATCTCATTATTGATTAGATTTCCATGAGACATTTTTCATAAAATTGAAGTAGAAATGCAATTTGATGAACACTTGCTGAATTAAACTTGCATCATGATGAAGTCACAATGAAGTAACATACAACTATTTTGAAATGTTTTTCATTGCCATTCAATGCTATATATAACAAATAATATATAGTGTAAACGGTAACACTTTAGTTTAGGGACCAATTCTTTCTAATAACTAGTTACTTATTAGCATGCATATTACTAGCATATTGGCTGTTTATTAGTACTTATAAATCACATATTAATGCCTTATTCTGCACGACCATATTTTAGATACCTTAATCCTAAACTGAACAACCTTACTAACTATTAATAAGCAGCAAATTAGGAGTTTATTGAGGCAAGAGTCCTAGTTAATAGTTAGTTAATAGTGAGAATTGGACCCCAAACTAAAGTGTGACTGTGTATACTAATGCAATTAAAACTGCAATAAACCATGTTTCCCGTGACTTCACTTAAACTGCTGGATTCATATGGACTGTGTTTTCTGTGTTTTGTACATTTACATTTAGTCATTTAGCAGAAGCTTTTATCCAAAGTGACTCACAAATGAGGACAATGGAAGCAATAAAAACCAACAAAAGAGCAATAATATGTAAGTGCTGTGATAAGTCTAACACAGTAAACACAGCAAGTTTTTTTTTTATAATAAATAAAAAGAAAGTAGAATAGAAAGAGAATAAAGAATGCTAGTGTTAGAAGGTCATTTTTAAAAAATAAATAAACATAAAACAAGTAGTTGGAATATAAATAGAATAGAGAGTGCAAGTTTTAGATGGTCAAGTTTTTTTTTAAAAATAAATAAAAATAAAACAAGCTAATTAAATATAAAAATAATAGAGAGTGTTAGAGGGTCAAATAAATATGGAAGAGATGTGTTTTTAGCCGTTTCTTGAAGATGGCTAAGAGCAGGTCATTCCACCGGCAGGGAACAGTTAATGAAAAAGTCAGTGAAAGTGATTTTGTGCCTATTCTGAAGGCCACATAAGTCTGAAGTAGTGAATTTAGGCAACCTAGTCTCATGGCATTTATGTACCTGGGTGCACTTTTTAGCGAGACACGAAATACGTACCAATAACTACATATTACTGCAGTTTCAGTTTCCAAAAGAAACAAACACTAGAGGCAGTAAAGCTCTGACACCTTTTACTCCTTTTCACACAAATTTACAGAGTTTTGATTAATAAAGCGTATTTTTCGCACAATTACTTTAAGAATATCATGTTACGACTTCAAAACAATATTAATTGCTGGGAGATTTGAAAACTGATGCTTTCGAATGTTAGCATCGCACATATCCAGCATCATATCTATGGGTTTTCGTAGCCGGTAGGTTTGTTCGGTAGCTCACGGAGTACAGAGACGTACTTAGGAGGCAAGGAGCTCCAGTTCGAATCCCGTGTAACCACGATTCGACGAAACAGTTCAAATCTGCAGATAAGGAAGTTGAAAGGGCACGGTTGCATCAACAAATACGTTTTTATACCAGTTATGCATTTGTTAACACTATCGGGTAGGTTTAGGGTTGGGTTTGGTTTAGGGCATATTTCCAACACGATAGAGCATTAAATTTTAGGGACAGACCCTGGATATTTGAATTCTGAACCGCCGAAGTACGTACCTGAAGCAACACAATAAAAACACAGCAATACGTACCTATATCAACATAATAAAAACGTGCCAGGGTTCACGTATTTAACCTGTGTTTTAGCGCCACTCAGTGGACATTTCTCTTTGAAGCTGCGGCGAAACGTGCAGTAAGGTACGTAAAACGGTGTCGCACAGAAAGTGCACAGAGGTACATATTTTTATGAGACCAGGTTGAATTTAGGTAAAGGGGTGCAGAGCCAGTGGTTGTTTTGTAGGCAGACATCAATGCCTTGTACTGTTTTGAATGGAGGGATAGAAATCTCTCAGGTTACATTAAAATATCTTGATCTGTGTTTTAATGATGAACAGAAGTTTCATGGGTTTGAAATGACATGAGGGTGAATGAATGGTGACAAAGTTTTTTTGCGTGAACTATCGCTTTAACAAGATATAAACACAGCAGCTTACATTTTCTAGACCTGTCGATTTGACCATCTCTAAAGAGTTGAGATCAATAATTCAATCTTCAGGTCTTTCACATCTCTGAAACTGACCAACAACAAACACACACATGCATATAGCAGATCACTTTAGTTCTGAATTCAACACACACACACACACACACACACAATGGCCTCTGCAATCAAGCAGACAGTAGAGATACACATATTCCTTTTATGTGTCAGATCCAAGTAAACAACATACACAACATAAAATATTTAACGTGAGAGGCTGTGGATTTTCAAAGGATAGTGAAACCGATATCCAGACCCACTTGAGAAATGCCGCTCTTTTTCCTTGCCAGCTTTCAACGTATCTTCAGTTTTTTTCTTTCTGAGGTTTGAGGATATCAGCTGGAGGTATCGTGTCTCAGCTGTTAAAGTGTCCGATTGATTTTTTCAGGAAGATGTGTTTTCTCATGTCGAGATTTTCATTCATCTTATATTTCTGATAAGCGGCACTAGAAAAAAACCTATGTGTCTTTAGATGCTGCTGTGCTAAAGTGTTTCTCTGAACACAGAAAAATGAGCAATCGATTCGATGAAAGAACAACATTCAGTGTGTCAGCGTGTGTGTACAATATATTTCACTCCTTGAACATTCTGTCATGTGATATGTCTGTGAACATAAGTATGCATGTGTAAGTGTGTAATTGCTCTTTTCACGTTGTCATGCTGTCAGCTCTAATAATCCCTGTGCTTTCACTGCTATTCAGACTGAGAGTAATTGTAATCATTAATGAGTTCATTACATGGGGTCACTTCTGCAGACCACATTGTCTTTTTGCTCTTATAAAACAAGTCAGCACTTTAAATAATACACATGCACACACTTGCATCAGCTGAGCACTGCATCTCTTCTCGTGGCAGATTCTTCTTATCTGTGTTCACAACTGGCTTCTTTCCTCAAATCTCCTGTCTTTCTATCTGTACTTCTGATGCTGTTGCTGCATGCTTTGGTTATAATTAGAGGTGCTTGGCAAAGCTCTTTTCTGAACCTCTAACCCTAAGTACTGAGCTTGCCGAAGAGACGAGTGGTATTAGTGATCTGATTTAAGATATTTAGTTTGGCAGATAATAAAAAGGCGAAAAAATGCCATAGATTTACACTCAGATTTGCAGCCAAATCTGGAGATCAGAAACTTGCGGGTGGGTATCCACCTAGCAACCGTTTAGAATTCCCTAGGGTCTGCATAACAATGCACTATAAAATACTCTGAAGACCTCAGCAACTGCATAGCAACCACTCATAACATCCTAGCATCCTTAGCAGCTGCATAGCAACACCCAAGCAACTAGCCACATTATCCCAGCATCGTCAAGAACTACATAGTCTTGAAAATCACCCATAACATCTTAGCATCTTTAGTAACTGCATGGAAATGCCCTGGCAACCACACGCAACATATTAGCATCCTTAGCAGCTGCATAGCAACACCCTGGCAACCACCTACAACATCCTACCATCCTTAGAAAATACGTAGAAACGCCTTGACAGCCACCCACAATATCTTAGCATCCTTAGAAACTGCATAGCAAAATCCTGACAACTATCCTTAAAAACTGCATAGCAGTGCCCTGGCAACCACCCCAAACATCATAGCATCTTTTGAAAATGCAGAGCAATACCCTGGCAACCACCCACATCATTCTTGATATCTGAAAAACTGTATAGCAACTCCCTTGCAACCGCCCAAAACATCCTAGCTCCTTAGCAGCTGAATAGCAACACCTTGGCAACCACCTACAGCATCCTACCATCCTTAGAAAAAAACATTTCAATGCCTTGACATCCAATGCCCACAACATCCTAAAATCCTTAGGATTTGCAAAGCAATGTTATGGCATCCACCCACAACATCCTAGCATCCTTAGGCAGCTGCATAGCAACACCCTGGCAACCACCCACAACATCCCAAAATCCTTAGGATATGCAAAACAACGTTCATGCAACCACCCACAATATCTTAGCAACATCCTAACAACCATCCTTAGAAACCACATAGCAACACCCTGGCAACCACCCACAGCATCCTAGCATCCTTAGAATCCAAATCCCAACACCCTGCCAACCACCCACAACATCCTAAAATCCTTAGAAAATGCAAAGCAATGTTCGTGCAACCACCCACAATTTCCTACCATCCTTAGAAACCAAATCGTAACACCCTGGCAACCACCCACAAAATCATACATCCTTAGAAACCACATAGCAACACCCTGGCAACCACCCATAACATCCTAGCATCCTTAGAAACCACATAGCAACGCCTTAACAACTATCCACCCATCCTTAATGCATAACAACACCTAGACAACCACTCACAGTATCTAAGCAATATCCTAACAACCATCCTTAGAAACCACACAGCAATGCCTTGACAACTACCCACAACATCCTAGCATCCTTAGCAACTGCATAGATAGCAATGGCCTGTATTTTGTAAGATTGCATTCATAATACTGGTATAATTACTCTCAGTGCTCTTCATAATCAGTCATATTCACACTATAAAACTCTCTCAGTAAGTGTTTGTCATTATGTAAGTGTGTATAAGGATGGTGATGGTTCATACTTTTCCACAGCAAGTTTCTAAACTTTAAAACTTCTTAAGTTTGTGTGTGTGATAATGAGTGTGAGAGCTGGGGAGGTGAGATAAATGCTGTTGGTAATGCTGCGTGATGTCATTCAGCTCCATGCCTTGGGCAGTCAGGAAGAGAATGTGAAAAAATATTATCATTACCATTTCATTGCAAATTGTTTGAGCATGTATATTGAAACAGCCCCTGTGGATAATATGACTGCATTGAACGGAATTAACACTGAAGAAACTCTGCACCGAGTGAGAAGACGGAGCATGTTGTACGTCTTTAGTTGTGCACCTGTAAGTTGTGTTACGCTTTACGCCACGTTCAGCAGATTTAGCTGGTTATCTGTACTTCACTAGAGTGTGAACAGTAAAATCAATATTTCACCCATCTTTCCGGTCAGCTTAAGATGGATAGAGGCACTTTAGTCTTCAAGCACACTCAGCGCGCGCACACACACACACACTCACACACTCACGCCAGCTATTGAAGTGTAGCAGGTAAATGGATTACACACTGTGTCTCTAGACTGGACTTTAATGAATGATGAATATTATCGCTCTCCAGTTCTGTTCATCATGCTCTCTCTTTGTCTTCCCCTCAGATAAACACCGTTGCTGTTGTCGGAAAAGTGACTCAGGTATTCAGGGGAGAACAACACATTAAATCAAAACTGTGCTAGATCTGTCTGTCACATACTGCCTAAACCGTTCTGTAATTACCCAGAGTGCTTTGCAGGACGATACAGTTTGAAGATAAGGGTATGTTTCAATCAGCTCAGTAGTAAGTTCACTATCTGAGGAGTCAGAAATTTTAAACCTGTCTCGTTATCAGAATCATCACTGTGCACTGAGGCGTTCACTCCTTAGAAATTCCCAGAATGCACCTCAGCCAAAGCGGCTGATCGCTATAATTCTTCTTTTTCCATAATAGTATAATTTCTTAAATCATTAGATGCCGAATGCAAGTGTAAATATATGACAACACCTTATTTTCTGTCTGTAAAAGACATGTAATTTTAAGTATTATATTTTAATCAACAATAATTGTTATATTTAAGGAATTTATATTTATATTATAAAAACAGTGCAGGAATAATCATAGGATAAGTGCAAGTATAAAATATGACAAAACCTTATTTTCTGATATGTAAAATATTATATTTAATTTAACAATATTTACAATAATTGTTATATTATTATACACTTATATTATAAAACAGTACTGCAAGTTTAACCAGAGGATGAGTGCAAGAGTAAATATATGACAAGGTCTTATTTTCTGTCTTTAAAAGAAATGTATGTCATTTTAAATATTATATTTGACTTAATCAGTAATATTACAATAATTGTTATTTTTATATAGTTATAAAACAATCCTGCAAGTTTAATCATAGGATAAGTGAAAGTGTAAGTATATTACAAAGCCTTATTTTCTGTGTTTAAAATAAATGTAGATCATTTTTTTAAATAATTGATTAATTAAGAATATGTACAATAATTGTTATATTATATATATATATATATATATATATATATATATATATATGACAGCCATATTTATATCTTTAATATAGTAAATAATTATTTACATAATTTTAAATATTAAATATTATGTTGATTAATTAACAAGTACAATTTTTTTTATTTTAATACACTTATAAAATATTCCTTATAAATATTCCTGTAACTATATTTAGAGGATGAGTGCAAGTGTAAATATGTTGAGGCCTTAAGTTCTGTCTTTAAAATATATTTTTATAATTTTAAATATTTGAATGAACAATGTTACAACAATTGTCATATATTTCTACTTATAAAACAATCCTGCAAATATAGTAATTCGAGTTATTAGATGCTGATTAAAAATACTTACATTTAAATATTTATTTATTTATTCAATTTTATTTTGACTGCATTTGTTTAATTTTTAAATGCCTGACGAGCGCACATTTCACAATTCCAGTGTATTTTAAATGTTAGATAGCAGTTTTGATATACAGAAACAGTTACTTTTATGACCTGATTATGTATGACTCCATAATTATGCCAAATTGAGTCATCAGTGTCTCAATGTTTAGTGGATCAAGGCTGTTGCTTGTGCTTGAATTTATGTCCACAGTGTACTGATTGATGAAGTAGGGATCTAGGGAGTGGACTGAGACACGGCACAAGAGTAGTGAGTCAGCTACGACAAAACGAAAAGCACTATTATTAAACCATCATGCTTATCGAACTGGTTTACAGACACATTAAAGTGTGATACAGGACCGGTGATGTGCTTTTAGGTTGAAGGAGGGAGAGAATGTAATTGCTCGGTTTATGTGGCGGTAAAATACTCATAAATTTTAGCACACACACATAAACTGGGGCATTTGTAAAGGTATGTTTTTGCTGCTGAATTTGAGATGAATCCATTCTCACTATGCTGTAAAGCAGCAGTGCAGCACCTGTCATATGACGCCAGAGAAAGCACAGCGCTTAGCGGGAGCCATCTGTTTCACACGCACAACACTCTCTCACATCCAGACCCACCAGTTCACACATACACAACACAACGCAGAGCAAATCTTGCTCCATGAGAGGTGACCCCATTACACTGGACACCTTTGAGGAGTTTGAACATTTGTTCGTGGATCAGTGGAGAGAAAATTGATCTTTTTACCCAGAGTAACCTGTAAATATGTTTGTTTTTTTAGAATTTGTAATAAGTATGTTTTACCAGAAAATACTGTTTCAGTTTCTCTAGTTCAAAACATCACCTTTAAATCACTGTTACTTGCAGTGTTTGAAACTTCTGTAATAGTTGCATATGAGTCCCTCAGTTGTCCTGTGTTAAAAGATGGATCTCAAAGTCATACAGTCATTGTTGGAAAGGGTTCAAATACACAAAATTGCTGGAAAATCAAAGAATTTGTGTGACCTGAAGGATTTTTCTGAAGAACAGCGGGCAGTTTAACTGTTCAGGACAAACAAGGGACTCATGAACAACCATCACTAAACTAAAAACACAGCTGCGGATCATTCAGGTAACAACACAGTATTAAGAAACAAGTGTATGTAAACTTTTGAACGGGGTCATTTTTATAAATTCAACTATTATTTTCTCTTGTGGACTATGTAAACATCTTTTATGTGGAATATCGTAATCAGGTCAGTACTAAATAAACAATAACATGCATTTTGTATGAGCCCTCTTATTTTGGTAAAATAATTAACATTTTGCAGATTCTGCAAGGTGTATGTAAACTTTTGACTTCAACTGTAGATTATTTTTAGGTTTTAAACATCTTCAAGACTCGGTTGGACACCTGTGTGACTATATATCTACTACACTGTCAAAAATATTTTTTCTAAGTTTTAATTAAGACATCAAGATCAACTGAATTGAAACAAGATCATTGAAGTAGTTATTTAAAAATAAAAATAAAAAAATAATATTTTAGTCTTTTTAGTTAAAAAATTCACGCTCATTGTGTTACTTGCTGCGTCTTTGTAATTATTTGTGAAATTTATTAGAAAAGTAAAGCCTACAGCTTTTTTTCAGTATACAAATAGAGCAGTCATATTAATACAGTTGTTGGTTTATTATTTGCTTGTAGTTTTATAATTGGTCCTTTTGGTTATGAAGTTACATTATGTATCAGGGCTGAATGAAGAAACGTGTTTTAATCGTGATCACGATTTCTGCTTCTCTCGAATTATTAAGCAAAATCATCGGTGATATTTGCCTGCTGGTTGTTTATACTGAAAACGTTTCATTTTATTTTGGCATTTCCTTTTTCTTGCTTTGGTAACAAGCTTTCATGTTATTTCACAAGATTTCAAGAGTTCTCTAATCAGAAAGTCCTCTAATCAGAGCTTTTTTTTCATAAATTGATACATTTTCGGCCCAGTGCTTTAACTAATATACCCAACCTGTGTATGAAAAAAAAGTGATTTCTGTTAAGATTTTCTGCTCAAATAAAGTTGTAGTACAGCCAGTCTGTTTTCTTTTTACATGGTCATTCAAGCAAACTATGTAAGTTGATGTTCCCTTGCAATAATTCTGTGTGAAATTCTGAAATGTAAAAAATAAAATAAAATGACATTAAAAAATTAAAAAGAAAATAATCGCGATTAATATATATATATATTTATTTCTGAGCAAAACAATTGTGATTAACCATTTATCCATTATCATGCAGGCCTAGTATGCTACTAAAACAAATGCTTGAATTATTGATTGGCACAATTAAATAAAATTATATTATGTTTTACATTGCCATTAAATGCCATCAGCGACCCCAGAGTAAACCTCTTACAGTGAACAATTCATGCCGTGTATTATCTTTTTTCATTCTTTTCCAGGTAGATCAACCCACATCCTAAGCACCAGAAAAGACGAGAAGAGAGGCAAACATGCTGGCTAACCTGCTCACCGTCCTCCGAAACTTCACGGAGAGGTACGTTCCTGATAAATGTTCTTTTAATGTTCAAGATGATTATGTTAAGATATATAAAAATGTGCTTTAGGTGCATTCTCACACTGGCATAATCCTTCTAATGAGTGTTTTTAATTGTTTCTGTGTAACATCACTCCCTTTTTTGCCTCTTAATCTTTTCATCCATGTTTATTAGACCACGATAAGATGCCTGCTCTTTAAAAACCTGCAAGAAAGGTGGATTATATTCCTCTTTGTGTCATTAAGAAATGAAGGTGGCATCCAGGCGAGAGTCTACAGAGGATTAGTCTCTTTGAGTCACTGTTATAATCGAGTGAATAATCTTCTTTCCTAGTGTTCCCACAAACATGCTCTCATTCACTCAGTGTAGATATTAGTGTATTTTAATGCCTGCTAAAAGGCTTTGGCTGTAAATAGCCATTCCTGCACTAGATTAATCTCTGTTTCTGGGTTCTGTGCTGTTTATTACTTTATCCGGTTTTTGGATGATTGAGTGAGCTTACACTGATTTAAATTGGCAAATTTAATCGCATAAAACCCTCAACGGATCCGTCTGCTTCTTGTCTGCTTTAAAAACCACTGAAGTAACAAGCTACATTAAGAAATGTGTCTGATAGACCCCAATAATTGAATAGCTCAAAGTGTCAGGTTGATGACTTTATGACTTTTCCCAAGCTTAGAGGAATTTATTATATATAAAAAATAAATCATAATAACATCCATGAAACAATCTCTGTCAAAATGTTACTTTCATTCTGTTTGGGATTTTAGAGACTCCAGATATTAAACATGAATAAATGCATACATTTTCACATGATTTTTCAATTATTGTGGACATACACCACTGCCAATTTTATATTTGGATTTATTTAATTGTATTTTTATGTTTTTGCTGGGGTCAATTAGCCTCTCATAGAATTACTGTTTTTACTGTATTTTTGATCAAATAAATGCAGCCTTGGTGAGCATAAGATTATTTAATTATTAATTATTCCAAACATCAAATCAAATCAGCATATTAGAACGATTTCTGAAGGATCGTGTGACACTAAAGACTGAAGTAATGATGCTGAAAATTTAGCATTGCATCATAGAGAATAAATTACATTTTACAATATATCCACATAAAAAAATGTTATTTTAAATTGTAATAATATTTCACTTTTTTTACTGTATTTTTGATCAAATAAATGCATCCTTGATGAGCAGAAGACACATTCAGAAACATTAAAATATTGTATCAACCCCAAACTTTCTGATGGTGTATGTAATGTAATTCTTATACATATATTCGGGGTCTCTGGAACCATTCAGGAAGTCATTTGCAACCAAACAAGATGGAGAATTTATACTTGAAAATTACCCTGGTACATACCCTGGTTGATTTTCTATTCAGTCACATGCAATATTACAGTAATCATAACCCATCTGCTGTGTTGTTCCCCTCCATACCTTTAGGGGGCAACGCAAGCTGTATTTTTCTTAGGCATAAATACATTAAACTGCCGCCACCCATCATGGTAGAGGCGTAATAGCTGAGTGGGTGCAGAGAGAGAGATATGAGAATGGAAAGGCCAGCACTTCTGTGTGCCGCAGAGATACGCCATAGACAGCGGCGGGTGGGGGATCGTAAAATCTGTACTGGCCGACTGGGTGCTGAGTCTGCAGGTGTAAAAGAACAAGTTGTTTTTCATCGTATACGCCAATGCGTTTGTGTATGTGTGTACATAACTGCAGGCTTCGGTTTGAGAGATGGCTGCGATTAAATAGAGGGTCTATATGTTGTTGTGTAGTAGGGTGGGTGGATGCTTCGTAAGTGAAAATTGTTCCTGCAATCAAGCATAAGACAAATGTCATGTGTTCTGTCTCTATATGACATATTGTGAAGTAATTTCAGTTATTTTGCCTCACCGGAAGTGTTTGTATGTTGGGGAATGATGAGATCAATTATGTTGTTGCAAACTTGTAAGACTTTCTATATTCTGTGGCACAAAAAAGTAGATATTTTGAAGAATCTATCTATCTATCTATCTATCTATCTATCTATCTATCTATCTATCTATCTATCTATCTATCTATCTCCCTCTCTCTCACACACACACACACACACATTCTACCGGTCAAAAGTTTGGAAGAATTAAGTGTTTTTTTCTTTCCTTAGTTTTTGGTTTTGATTTCATCTAAATATGAACAGATATTTATATCCATACAGTCTTTAAAAATTATTTTTTGTTTTCCACAAAGAAAAAAGCATTTTAGAACAGCATGAGAGTTGTAAATGATGGAGTTATAAATGACACGATGAAGGTCCTGAAGGTTACAAGAGTTTGTGAGGGGAAGGACACAATATAAGTGTGTGTGTGTGTGTGTGTGTGTGTGTGTGTGTGTGTGTGTGTGTGTGTGTGTGTGTGTGTGTGTGTGTGTGTGTGTGTGTGTGTGTGTGTGTGTGTGTGTGTGTGTGTGTGTGTGTGGAGATAATTAATGAGGGTTGGGGGGGAGATCTTCACTCTGATTGGGGTCAGAAAGGTAATGAAGAGATGCTCTCATTAGTGTGTGCTCATGGATATGAGTGTTTGGAGGACTTTGTGCATGTGTGTCCGCCGTGTTACCTCACTCACATGTCCATGCGTGGAGGGGGTCAGGAAGTGAATCTGCATAATGCGACAAATAAAACCCCACTGAGTGAACATAATTAGGCTACACACTGTTGTACATGAGCTAAAGTCTGTGTCGAGAGTCCACAGGTGTGTATTTATGAAAGGGTATCAAAAGCTCTGCCCGAAACGGCTTCCTAGCCCCAATATAGTGCACTATATGTTGCTATATTTTTCTATAGTGTTTTATTTTTATTACAGTTTGCTTATAATTTTACCTTTGTTTTGGCATACCATCCTGCGGCGCCCCTGCTGTTTGTACAACAAGAACAAGTGTATATTCGATTACAGGATGCTGTTATTTTGCTCTATACCATCCAGCCATGTTTGAGACTCAAGCAGATGTGTATCTGAGATCACCAGACCTGATTACAACAAACAAATGGAGCCCGCAGGACTCGCCAAATCCTCCTCTCACTTTTCCTCTTCTCTTCCTCCTTTTTTTTTGCCCTCACCATGTAGGCTTGAAGCTAGTCTTTGTGTTTTCCATTTTATTTGTGATGCTATGTGTTTATTGATTGGCTAGTAGCGTCTAGACCTGAATTGATTGAGGTCTTTTATGTCTCCATAGTGGGGTTATATTGGAGCAGCATGACTGGTAATGATATTAGCTGGGGTTTAGGTTCGTGAACACTCCCACACATACAAACGCACACACATCCAAGCAAACACAAAGAAACGTGGACTCTTGCTCATGATGCCCCAACAAGAGCTTTGGCAGGAGGCGGTCTGATGTCTGGCAGGTCCTGCAGAGGTCGGTTGTGTTGGGCTGTGCTGGCTGTCGATTAATACTTTGAGTGGTCTGCTGGCCTGATTCCTGGTCAACAGATAGAGAGTCTGGAGAGGATAAAGATGCTCTGAGAGATCATTAACGTTAAGCAAAAAAAAAAAATGCTGGCCTTTGTAATCTTTCATCAAAATGTAATAAATTACTCCTCCAACTTTCCTTTTTCAAGGATATTACTTAAGGCCGAGTAAAATGTTAATCAGTTGCCAAAAGTTGCTTTCAGCTGTTGTAGGTAATGTGGCCTTTGTAAAAATGCTTGCCAAAACTTAATACCATAATCGCAACATAGTAAAAAACTCATTGTAAAAAACATGGCATTACCTACATTTTTTCAAAACTTCAAAAACCATACCATACATACAATTCACTGCAGTTTCCAGCTGAAATCAACACTAGAGACAGTTAAAAAAAACACATTAACTTTAATTCCTTTTCACACAAATTATGACTACAGGGGCAGATTATGGACTTATTTTGGTTCAGTTCCTAATACAATGTTATGACCTCAAAACACATTTATCATATTAAATCAATGATGGTTATTAGAGTCATTAATGTGTAATTGTCCTGCACATATATTAGTATATAACCAAAAGTTATAGAAACCGTCGGTTTGTTAGCTTGCATTTTGCAAGCCATGAATTCTGCAGTTGAACCAAATTGCTCATGACAATGGCAGTAATCGCAAATAGCAATACATTTTTAAAAAGAAGCATCAATAGGATACATTGAGTTGCTCTCAGTGGTTAACTTGAAATTTAGCCTCCATGTATTGCATTGTCTGGGAGCTGAACCCATACTTTGACATTGCAAGCATCTTGCTCTACTATTTGGGCTACAGTACAGGAACACTTTTACATAAAATATGGGGTTTCATATGACTTCTAGTGAGAGAAAGCTAGAGAGAAAGTGGGAGGTATCAGTCTAAACAGCAGATCCGATTTCATTTCATGCTTGAAAGTCGCCCAGAACAGAGGACAAAGTGTCTCCAAGTTACCTTTGCAACTTCTGACATTGATGCACATTAAACCTGAAGGCACCTTCTGTGTTTTTGTCTACTCCATGTTTGTTGTTCCTGTTCACATGCTGGTTCTTCCTCTCCTCCCTCACTTTCTCTCGCTCTCTGTTTCTTGTTCTCTCTCTGGTCGGTGAGATAAACTCATGAAACACAATTTGAATTTTAATCCGCAACAGTAATGCTCACATGCTTTCCTTGCAGTTGGGCTCTGGCACATAAAGAAAGAGAGAGGCATAGAGCTGGGACTGTAACTGTCAACCATGCAAAATGAACACAATAGGCATTGTATTAGCAGTTTTACATAAAAAACACACAATGGTAAACTCCAACACAAATAAACTACAACAAGAAGAGATGAAAAAGAGCTTATGAAGAAGAGGTTCCAGATTAAATCTCTCACTTCTTTCTTATTGGTTTATTTTTTGCTCATGTTGAGTTGCATTCTGGGTAATTTCATGCTGCCGGATCACTGGGTAAAGAGTTTCCCCTACTGGCACAGCAACATGCAGTCAATTTTAATAAATGATAGTGGCCCCTAAAGCCCAGGATCGGGCCAACGAGGGACATGCGCGTGGATCACAGAGGGAGGGCAGGGAGGAAGTAAAGGCAATGTCGGTACAGTAGAAATTCATGTGCTATTTTTAGACTCACTCCTACTTGGCCCTGTGTGGCATCTGCAGATCCTTGTCTGTTAACATCAATGCTCACAATTTATGAGATGAGACATCAGCTGATATATTAGAAGAGAGAAATACTGCTCTTACAGGTGCACCCAGTCATTTTTTTCCTCATTAAGAAATATTTTACAAAAAAATGAATGAATAATATTTTTAAACAATGTTTAATATTATGTGCCAGGGTTTCTGCGGGTCTTAAAAAGTCTTAATTTTGACTTTTGACAAATTAAGGCCTTAAAATCATAACAGAAAATCTGTTTGGTTATCAACATTCTTCAAAATATCTTCTTTTATGTTCAACAGACAAAAGAAACTCGTACAGGTTTGGAACAACATGAGGGTAAATTATGACAATTTTTTTGTGTGTGTGTGTACTATCCCTTTAAATCAGGGTATATGTTTACTTGAAATGCAAAATTAAGATAGTTGACGTAGTTTTCTGAGAAACAAAAACAAATATCTGTCAGTGAGGTATGAAAATTAGTTTTCCTTGAGCCCCTACATTGACAAATATTTGTTCTTGTTTTAATCATGATCTTGCTTCATTTTAATCAATTTCTCAGAAAAAAATAATATTTTTGCTAATATTCTTTTCAATGTATGTTAAGAAACTTTAGACATTTGCACTGGAAAACAAGACAAAAATACTGAGGAAGAGCAGCACTTTTTTGCTGTGTGATCAGAAAAGTTATTTCCATATTCTAGTTAAGCTTTTTTGTCAAATGAATTAGTGGAGATCTGCTGAATGTTGTATTTTGTTGCTAATGCAGCTCATTTTCTGCTCCCTAGACATTCAGAGAACATATTGGCATGTTCTGTTCCCTTCGATTTGATCTTTAAAAGGTCTTAAAAAGCCTTAAATGGACCTTCATAAAACTCGCAGAACCCCTGATGTCCACTCACATGAGATGAAGACTCCGGTTCTATCGGTAGCTAAAAAGAAACCATTAAAACACCATAAAAGTATGAAGGTGGCAGAATTTTTTTCATTGCAGTTCCTATGGAGGCCACTTGTGCCATGACAGAAACTAAATCTCTCACTTTCTCCTCTCTCCTTCTGCTCCTTTGATTCCTGTTACCTGCTGTTTCCATTGCAGGGTTTAATTTATAATTGATTTAAAAGCCGATCATACATAATTCATTTCTGTTTGCTAATGAGGCCTAAAAGAAATTGACAGATCCAGTTGAGTATTCGTTTTCTACAGACGCACAGTTAATCGACACCTCCCAATGAATATCGGCTCAGGTCTGGACCCTGTTTTATTATTGATAAGAATTGATTAACTTTGATACAGACAAGTCTGTGTGATGGCAACTTTGGCATAACAGAGTGTCATGTTACTGTAGTCAAACATGATCTCATCTTGATCCTTTTTTACCATCTCTCTCTCTCTCTCTCTCTCTCTCTCTCTCTCTCTCTCTCTCTCTCTCTCTCTCTCTCTGTCTCTCTCTCTCTCTCTCTCTCTGTCCCTCTCTCTCTCTCTCTCTCTCTCTCTCTCTTTCACAAGTTAAGCAATAACAACCTTCATTAAGAGTTTCTTCTCTTCTTTTTCACTATTTATGAGAGACATTATTGCTTCTGTAATTAGTGCAGACATGTGACGTATTCCCCTACTTCAGAAATCCATTGGGAATCTTAAAGTGTGAATGCACATAATGTAAATAATATATACACTCTTGTTGGTCTGGGATCAGTAAGATTTCTTATTCTCATCAAGGCTGCATTTATTTAATCAAACGTACAAAAAAAACAGTAATATTGTGAAATATTATTACACTTTAAAATAATGGTATTCTATTTTAATATACATTAAAATATTATTTATTTCTTTGATGCAAAGCTAAACTTTCATTACTCCAGTCTTAAGTAATCCTTAATATAACATAATTAAGGATTCCTTAATAATAATCCTTAAAAATAACATAATCCTTCAGAACTCATTCTAATATGCTGATTTATTATCAATGTCAGAAATAGTTTTTGCAGCTTAATATTTTTTGGAACCTGTACTTTTTTTCAGGATTCTTTGATGAATAAAAAGTTAAAGTATAAATAGAAAGCTTTTCTAACAATATACTGTAAGTCTTTACTATCACTTTTTATCAATTTAACATGCTTGCTGAACAAAAATTTCTTTCACTTTCAAAAATGTAAGAAAAATTACTGACCAAACTTTTGAACAATAATGTAGATTGTTACAAAGCATTTCTATTTTAAATAAATATATAATTTGCATGTGTAACAATTTATGGATTTACATCTTTCAGGTATTTAATAGTTTGCTTGTTCTCACGCTTGAAATAGTAACTTTTTTCTTTCATGCTTGGAATGGCAGCAGCAATTGTTCATTTATGTGTGTAATTGTGAGTGTATGTGTATGCATGTGATTGATTTTATGTATCTGTCAAGAAGCACAATATTTGGGTGAATGTTATATAGCAGGTTGATTTTACATTGAGTTGACATGTTCATTTTATGAATTGGTCCTTGGAGAGGTGATGAGAAATCATTTTTTTATATTATAATCAATGTCGAGCTATGATAAACATATTGTGAGCGAATAAGGCAGAAGATACCGTTCTTTCTAAACACTAGAACATGTATTTTCCGGCTGTGTTTTGCACCAGCCACACTGCATATCCTTCCAGAGCATCCCAACATTAGGAAGGAGAGCCTGAAGTTTATTTTTAACAATGTCCCCAATCATTTCAGGCCGACCTTAACGGTTTGTGCAGCACATTTCAGCGCAGATTGTTTTGTGAACCTGTATTGCAGGCTTTGCATTGGAATGGCTCTTATGAGAGCTGTTACTGCCTCTGCAAGAGTCATTAGCACACTATATGTGACGCATTAAAAAACATACGTAGTTGCTTGAGCTCTGCGATGTCCATAAAGGACACTCCATTGATTTCCCTTATTACCTTACGTCAGAGACGGACTGTTATTGAAGCATGGGGCAGTGCAAACTACACTTGATCCAACAGCAAACTCACTGTGTGAGAACAGCAATGTGCAATTTGTATAAAATGATTGGAGTAGTCTGGCATTCATCCCCAGAGAGAAGTCAAGTCTGTCATTTCACCGAGAGATCAAATCATGACATTCTGATTAAAAATTATGGGCTCAAAAAATTAAGGCAAGACACTGCATGTGTCATGATAGATATCACCATCCGTCCCCAGTGGGCTGATTACATTAAAAATAGCAAACATTCGCTTTCTCAAATGTTATGTTTAAATATGCAAACGAGATATATGCAAATATGCACATTTCCAGAAAAAGAAATCTGAACATTGGATAAAGCCTGGTTCAAAATGCTTGTTTAATTTTGTTGACATACTAAGTTAAAGGTTTTTACAGAGGTGATTTTATCACTGCATAAATCAGAGAATAACAGCCAGAAAAACACACACATTTTCACCACGTTTTAAGAATAAAATGTTGTTTCTTCATGTGAACAGATTTGGAGAAATGTAGCATTACATCACTTGCTCAGCAATGAGAATGCTGTCAGAATGAGAGTCCAAACAGCTGCTAAAAACATCACAATAATCCACACCACTCCAGTCCATCAATTAACATCTTGTGAAGCCAAAAGCTGCACATTTATAAGAATCAAATCCATCAAGACATTTTAACTTCAAACTATTACGTTTGGTCAAAATATGAGTCTGTAATCCATAATAACGCTTCCTCAAGTGAAAAAGTCCCTCCTCTGTTGTCCTCTCACATCAAAATCCACAGACATATTTGTTTAGAACTGTTTTAGACTGTTTTTCGCTTGTAAACGGTGTTTGATCTGTGCATATTTCCTTTCTCATTCAGATGAGACCACTTTTTCACTGGAGAAAGCAATATTATGGATATGTATTTCAGCTAGATGCAACGATTTGAAGTTTAAAAAAGTTACAAACACGCAGCTTTTGACTTCACAATACACTAACTGATGGACTGGAGTGGTGTGGATTACTTGTGGATGATTGTGATGTTTTTATCAGCTGTTTGGACTCTCATTCTGGCGGCACCCATTCACTGCAGAGGATCCATTGGTGAGAAAGTGATGCAATGCTAAATTTCTCCAGATCTGTCCCATGAAGAAACAAACTCAGGCCGGAGGGTGAGGAAATTCTGAGCATCTCTTTTTACCCAGGTCAACTGTTCCTTTAAAAATCGAGGATTCATGGATGAACTGTTCACATTATGATCAAATATATACATTTAGAAAACAGACAGGGTGAATTTAAAATTCATGCCGACTTTAAAGCCTGAAGTGTGTTTTTGTTTTAATATTATGCAGTCTTTCTGTCTTCCTGTGCAACACTGATATAGGTGTGGGTGTGCAGTCTGTGCCAGTGTAATCTAGTGCGTTCTCACTCTAGCCAGCAGGACCACAGGAGCTGGCATCTCATAACCGTTTTCATGCCAGCTAGTAAAGCATTTAGTTGACGAATTACAGTATATTTCACTATAGCAGCATAGATGTGAAAAACGGCTAAAATGAAAAATGTATTGACAATCCTTGACTTTTAGTTGAAACTGTGGTCCCTGGTGATTCATAAAATGCAAGTCAGTGGCTACTGGTAATTTGAGAAGCACAAAAATCAACAAAAACTTTATGCCCATAGCTCCTGACTAAACATTGAGGTCTTATGAAGCGAAACGATCAGTCTGTGCAAGAAATGGAACATTATTTACAACAATTTTTATATAATCCAGAGCCCCAGGCAAACTGTCTAGAGCAGTGGTTCCCAACCTCGGGGGCGCGGGAGCAGATATACTTTGAGGTAGGGCTGGGCGATAAAACGATAACTATAATTATAGTGATATAATTTTCCTCGATAAAAAAAAGTTCGATAAATATTCAATTTAATGTTTATGCGGCAAAAGCGGAACAAAACAGCGCTACTCATTTGAACCGCGCCACACGGACCATATCCGCTCGATTCAAACAGCGGCGCAGCTGTTGACACCTGTTGAGCGAGCTGACTCACCGATCACGCAACCACTAATCAGCGCTGTGAGATCCAGTGAGAAGCGCTTGAATTCAGCGAAGAATACAAATTACTGGAATAAACTAGTATCAGTCGATATCAGTCAACTGATATAAACTAGTTTAAATCCAGATAAAACGGCGCAGACAAACAGCAGAAAAACACTGTGTGCAACGATACAGTCAGAAGGCTTTTCAATCTACAAATCACCATAGTTTACCATGGATTTACTGTAGTAACACTAACTGCACCATGGTATTGTGGCAGAAATGTGGGGTATTTAAATCAAATTTATTATATTAATGTAGACGTGTATTAAATGTATTAAAGGAGTAATGGAATGTAATTGTATATTTGTGATTAAGCTATAGCTAGCGTTTGTGCATTTACAACATATAATAAATGTATTTAGACTACTGTTTTACATATAAATAGGCTACCTAGAAACCATATACAGTAGTTGCCTTTTTACCACAGTATTGAGGTGCTATATGTGTGGTTTTAACTCTGGTTATCATGATGTAAATGTATGCTACTAAGGAAGAACAATGGTTAATTTTAATAAAACTCAAACAGTCAGAAAAATTAACTTTCACCATATAAAAAAGGAGGTTGTTGCAATTTTTACAGATGTTACTGATTTTGATAATGAACATAAATTTACATCTGCATCCTAACTCAAACTACTACTGTCAACTCAAATGAACCATTGCAAATGAATCATTTTTTAGAACCATTTCTTTTCAGGGAACTGGATCCACCAGTTCACGAAACCATTTCGGACTGAACCATCTGAAACAGTTCACAGCTCGAGCAACAGAGATCTACAAGTTACTCAATCAAAACTCACTTTCAGACACCTGACAGTCACTCCGACTGGAAATGAGCCAAAATACAGGCGTATCTGATCTTCTGCTGAATGAACTCATTCAGTACTTCAGTTCCTCCAACACTGAACTGAGGAAACAATTCGACTCGGAGCAAAGACCCATGAGCCGGTGATATGCGCATGCGTGAACCAAGCACTTGAGTGAAGGGGCCAAATTAATGTTTTTATGGTTTCTCTTTATGTAAATAGGTGAGCTGATCAAAGCTAGAAGTTGATTCACTTTATGTGCTTTAGACATGTAAAACATCCATATTTCACACCAGGGGCGTTTCCGTATGGCAGAGTATGGCAGTCGCCATACCCTAGTCCAGTCAGGTGTGCCGTGGAAAATTATCCAAACTTCATACCGCTATAATATTTCTTTATTATCATTTTAAATCAGTGCTATTGGTCTTCCTTATGTCTGTTTGGGGGTTTTACAAATATTTAACCAATGAAAAGCAATTAAAAGAGCTTGTCAGTTAAATTTCGTAACACCATTGGATCCTCAAACTGTCAGCGAAACCTCGTAACTTCATCCCGCCTCTATTCAGAATGAAGCGCCGTGCACAGCCTGGAGGAGACAGATCTCCGCTTGTTCGTAATGCAAGGGTAAATAAATAACTTATGTCTGAATAAGAACAGCGTTTTCATGACTTAAACACTATGTCTGTAAAGTCTAATTTTTTGTGTTTGAAGAGTGGAGAAGAGTTACATTTGCCATCTAGTTGTAGCCAATATACATTTGTACGTTTTAAATATCCTGTGCATAGAGCGCTTCATATCATGAGATTTTGGCCAAGTGTATTAAACAACAAAAAAATTAAGTGCCCAATGCCCATATAGCTACAATAAACGTTACTTATAACCTGTAAGTTGATGAATGCGATGCACTTGCTGCCTCAGATACAGCCATTCTAATGACAGACAAAACACAGATCTCAGTCATTCGCTGGTCAAAAACCTTGTTAACTCCATTTGAGCTTGATTTTCATATAATGTTAAGTGCAAGTGTCTGATAAAACCACAATACTAACTCTGACGACGCAGAGTTTAATTACTGAAAAAAAAAAAATCCCCCTACGCTTCAGTGTGCCGTGGGATTTTTCTTTCTTTATTTTATATATTTATTACCACCCCGCGCTATACCCTACGGTTTTGTGAAACGCCACCACTGTTTCACTACATCACTGGATGTTTTAATAATATAATTGTTTATATGTTATGTCCTTGTGTTTTTACGTAAATGAACTGGGGAATTGGTTATTTGTTCATTGAAGCGAACCATCCAAAAGAACCGGTTTGTGGAAAAGAATCAGATTTCCCTGTTTGCCTGTGGCTCTGGATTACAGATAATAATGTTGTAAATAATGTTCCATTTCTTGCACAGACAGATCGTTTCGCTTCGTAAGACCTCAATATATCCTCAGGAGCCACGGGTATTCATTTTGTGTTCCTTGATATGCTTTTTTTTACTCAAGTAGTGATGGTATTTTATTTTATGCTGATTTGGATTTTATGAATCACTAAGGACCACGGTTTCAGCTAAAAATCTTCTAGACTGTTATGCCAAGGAATGATTTGCTGGAGGGTGAGTAAATTAGTTTTCATTTTTGGGTGAACTATCCATTTGTCTTTTAAACCCCAACTAAGCAGGGCAAAAGGCAACAGCAACAAGGAATACAGTTGAAATAAGGAGTGATAAAGGGCCAGATTTTTTAGAATATAAATGAACATAAGTTGTTTATGAGAAATGTATTCCGTTTAACATAACATACGATGTGTACGATTTCATTCAAAAACATAAGGCATGTGTCACAAACGTCGTTCCCGCTGTTGTGTCGGCCTCATGGCTTTGTTTTTAGTCCCGTTCTAATGATGTGCATTTCAGTCCCATTTCCACAGATCATTAGAACCGCTTCCATATTCCAGGAATGATCGTCTGTGTGCCATTATTAGCAGTAAATTATGCCTCTTTTGTATATGATAATGTCCTCTGATATGCCACTCAGCTATGTCTCAGTTCTAATCCTGATCCATAATTGTTGCATGTATTGCCCTGCCATGCAGGTCGACTGGCATTAAGGAGCGTTAATTGAATTGAGGAGACCAAACACCTGGTATTCCATTTGGTCTGCATGTTAATTAAGGAACATAATTAAGTTGTCTGAAGCATCCGTTGGACTAATTACAAATCTGAGTAATCCCTCTGGTTTGGATGACTACACACACACAAAACAAACAAATATGTACACAAACATTAAGAAATATAGAAAATAAGAGATATAAATAATACAAATATATAAAGGTCATGAAAGCTGTTTGTTTCTTAGCAATATGCAGGTTGTTGTATATCATGAATTCATGAATGAATGAAAATAAAATGTGTTCATTTCCAGCCTGCGCAGACCGGGCACAACACATCTTGACATGCCATATCTGAATGTAAATAAATTATATTTGTTATCTTCAGAAAATATATTTTTTTAAGGTGCTTTTGTCATTTTTGGAGTCTTAAAATGTCTTAAATTCAATTTAATCAAATTTAATGTTGTAAAAAGTCTTAAATAACTTAAAGTATAATTTTAAGAGGTCTTAAATCTGGAGATGGAAAAACAGGAATCACAATCTGCAATAGTGATTAATAAATTTCAAAAGACTGACTTAATGAAATAAATCACAAAAATTCCACAGGCTCATGGTTTGCATTCAATTAATACCATGCATTTATGCCAGTAGATTTCGTTTGATCTACTGTTGATAAATTATGACAGTATTTACTTCATGGTGTTTATATTGTAATATGTTATAGATGGTTAAGAGTGCATATTTTATCTCCCTCATCTTTTTGAATGAGCAGTTGCAAGTAGTATAGCACATACACTTCATACATACATATACATACATTTTGGAATTGTTTACAATTAAAAGTCCTGCATAATGTTTAAAATCTTTTTTTCTGGATGTTACTAGTATTGTGGTTACATAATAAACAGTATAATTCAATGTAAACTCTTGTGAATTCTCTCTAGGCCACCCACGGCAGAAAGAAAACTTTATTTTCATTACACAAATTATTATCGTATCAGCAATATGGATCGACCTTTAATTCATATGTATTGAAATATAACTACATAAACCAATTTCAATACATATGCATTCTGTATATTGAATAAAACATGTCTCGAGTATTTTAAACTTGAAAGTGCACCAGTTTTGCAGTTTAGTATAGTTTTTTTCCCTGTTATGGAAGTCAATGGCCATGAACATTCTGCATAATATCTGCTTTTGTCCAGGGAGGAAGGTCACACGGGTTTGTGGCAACATGAGGACAGAATGTAATCTATTCTTTAAGACAAGAGGACTTCATCTGTACTGAGAGACACAGAGATAGTGACAGACAGTGGAGGATGTTGGACTTGTGAGAGAAATGTCAAGTGCTAATGAGTGATAGGAAAAGGTTGGAAGTGGAGAGGAAATTATAATCATAGACAATGGACAGTGAATAAAGATCAGTCAGATGACAGATGTGCCAGGCAGTCATGATGGGTAACTGATGCTCGGAGAGAGAAGATCTTGGCACAGCAGAATGCTGGTCTGAATGGTGACGCTCATCACCAGTGGTCTGGAAACACAATCCTTCCACCACCGCACAAACTCATAAACGCACATGATGTGAGGTCATCGAGTGATTTCCCTCTTCACTCTGAAAAAAACTGCTGTGAGATGTGCTTTAAAACAGTATTCACATAGAAATTGATAGTAAATTTTACAAATAATTACAGAGAAATGGCAAGTAAGGCATTTAGTTAAATGTGAAATTTTGAAGTAGAAATACCGAAATAGTATTTTCTTGTAAAACATATTCATCTTTGTTTTATTTACAACGTCACATTTTACAGTTTAGTGTTTTCTTGTAAAACATATTCATCTTTGTTTTATTTACAACGTCACATTTTACAGTTTAGTATTTTCTTGTAAAACATACTCAAGTAATCTTCATTTTATTTACAACTTTGAAAAATATTTTTACAGTGTAGTATTTTCTTTCGAAACACTTTAATAATGTTTTTTTTGTTTTTTTATCTACAACTTCAAAAAAATGTTTGTTTACAATTTTGAAAAGTTGTTTTTTAAAGAGTAGTATTTTCAGTAAAACTTTATAATAACTGCACACTATGAATCATTAGTTAAGCATTAGTAAATAGTTAATTCATCCTTTATAAAGCATTGTTCCAGCATTAAAAGGCATTAGTAAACAGTTTATAAATACAGCTATAAATGTTTTGTTCTTGAGCATATATATAATGTTTAATAATTGTATTTTCATACTTTATTAATGATCACTTTATCATTTCTAAATGATTACGTTATTTACAAACCAGTTATTTAGGAGTTGTCAGTGGTTCATAAGATCATTTAGAAAGTGTAAGTAAATGATTAATAAACTATGTAAATGTACATTTATAAATCTTATTATCTAGACACATGATAATTGCTCAGTATGTTAATAAATGCTTTATTAACACATATTTCTGCTGTAATTCATGATTAAGTCAGGTAGTTATAAAACATTTAGTAGTTTCCAGCCATTTATTTGTGTGAGCTCATCTAAAGTGAGGATTATTTATACGTCATAAAGCATTGACAAAGCAGAGTTAAAGGCTCATTTATCTCCCAAACAGAAAAGTTAAACAAACACAACACAGAGGGAAATATTTTTTTTCAAGATGCAAAAAATGAAACTGTACAACTGTACACTTGATACAAAATGACAAATAAACCTCTGCAATTTCATTGAAAAAAAATATATATAATAAAAATTCAAGTGTACAGTTGTACAGTTTCATTTTTTTTGCATCTTGAAATAAATATTTCTGAGTTCTGTATCCCTCTGTGTTGTGTTTGATATTTTTTTCTGTTAGGAAGATAACTGAGCCTTTGTAATATATATGCTTATAAATCAAGAACAAGGCATTTATAGCTGTGTTTATAAACTGCTACTAATGACTAATAATGATAATTATTATTAATGAATAATGATAATGATATAAATGAATGTTGGGGCAATGCTTTATAAAGGATGAACTGACTATTAACTAATGCTTACCTAATGATTCATAGCGTGCAGTTATTATAAAGTATTACCATACTTTCTTGTAAAACACACTCAAATATTTAAGCTTTCCTTTATTTACAACTTTAAAAATCATTTTCTGCTGTGCAATCTTAAAAAATTGGTGTAAGATTTGTTTTGAAACAATTCTCATTAAGAATTTGCTAGAAAATGTCACAAATAATTACAAAGAAACGGCAAGTAACACATTGAATTAAACATGACATTTTGAAGTAGAAAGACTAAAATACGGTAATAAAAAAATTGGCGTAAAAACAATATCCACTCATAAATTTGGATTCAGTTTCACAAATAATTACAATGAAAAAGCAAGTAACAGTAACACAATGAATTAAACACAAAACAACTGAAATAGTGAAGAACCTATATGAAGAAATGAAGAACCTATACTCCAGTAATCTTTGTTTTATTTACAACTTCAAAAAACCTTTTCTACAGTGCAATCGCACAAGAGAGACTCCCACAATCACGTTTGTGTTAAAAGAAAGCAGCGGCGTGTGATTATCACAATCAGTGATGCAGGTCGTATCCATGTGAATTATGAGAGGTAGCTGATGTGCAGAGGATACAGACACACTTATAAATCCCCACGATTAGAATAACAGCAGCCAGAGTCTCAGTAATTATACTGATCAACTATCCCATTAACGCTAATTACACCCACGTGGGCCAAACCCTGTGTGCCTCCTCCAATAACTCTGCTATTTGTGCTCGTACTCGATTGGAGAGCGTGCTGCGGCGTGTGCTGGATGTACTCTTGACAAAGGGCATGCGGTGTCTTTGATGATGTGATAAAAGGCCGCACTTATCTGACTGTGGGATTAGGAGGAAATAACTTTCAATTTAATTTAATTCTCCAGCACAGCTGTATCGTAATCCACACACACACATCTCCTGCATCTGTAAACACACCTTGCCCTGAGTCATGCGCATCCCTCCTAATTAGATGACAAACTCCTGTCTTTACGGCATTTAGATAACACCGGGAATTAGCATATCATTAAAGTGACATGAAATTTGCATGTGATTTGCATAACTCTAATGCGGCCCCTGGCGTCTGTGCTTGTCATAAAGGAGCACACTTCTGCATATACGTCACACGGCCTGCCCTTTCCCAAGAGCCCCTGGGCCCTGCGGGTCAAGCCACCTATATCCCATAAATATCTCTGTCGGTGTCACATCCCATCTTCCTCGTGTCTTCCTCCTCCATCGTTTCCCTTACATGGCCTCTACCGTACTCACGTTTCTGTGTGTACAGTGGATTCTCTCGGTTGATTTCCATATCTCTCTCTCTCTTCTGAGTCTCTCGTTTTCACTGTTCTTTTTTCATCAAAGCAGGCTCCTTCACAGTCTTTCGTTTTGGGAAAAGGCTCAAGTGCTCCTCATCTCTGTCTTGACTGAATTTCTGAGGTTTTCAGGCTAAAGCTGTTTAGTATTCTGTTGCCGTTTGTGTTATTTCCCATCATCAACATATCATGGCAAAAGTCTTGATACCTCTTTTTCATGTCCAGTCTAATACTTTTTCAGGATTCAATACCAGTACTGTTTTTGATCAGTTTAGAATATCAATACCTCATTAACGTGCTAACTGCAGAAGTTAACACAAGTGTGTGTGTGTGTGTGTGTGTGTACTTGTTTATGCTACATTGTGGGAACCAACTGTCCCCACAAGGATAGTAAGACCTGCCATTTTTTAAATTTTGTGGACCGGCCTGCAGTCCCCACGAGGGATTTTTTTTTATTAAAAATGTAAATGATGTTTATCTGAAAGTGTAACAATGCAAACAGGTTTTCTGTAAGGGGTAGGTTTAGGGTTAGGGGATAGAAAATATTGTTTGGTCAGTATAAAAACAATAGAAGTCTATGGAAAGCCCCCACAATTCCCAGAAACAAACGTCAGTGTGTGTGTGTGTGTGTGTGTGTGTGTGTGTGTGTGTGTGTGTGTGTGTACCTGTTATTTATTACGTTATGGGGACAAAAAGTCCATTTATTAAAAAAAAAAAATCAAAAAAGTCCAAAAGGACATTTTTTTTTAATGTCCCCATGAGGAAACAAGCTTATAAATCATACAGAATGAAGTTTTATCTAAAAAAGCAGAAAGTTTCTTGTGAGGGGCAGGTTTAGGTGTAGAGTTGGTGTAGAGTTGGTGTAGGATTGGTGTAGGGTTGGTGTAGAGTTGGTGTAGAGTTGGTGTAGGGTTGGTGTAGGGTTGGTGTAGAGTTGGTGTAGGGTTGGTGTAGGGTTGGTGTAGAGTTGGTGTAGAGTTGGTGTAGGGTTGGTGTAGGGTTGGTGTAGGGTTGGTGTAGAGTTGGTGTAGGGTTGGTGTAGGGTTGGTGTAGGGTTGGTGTAGGGTTGGTGTAGGGTTGGTGTAGGGTTGGTGTAGGGTTGGTGTAGAGTTGGTGTAGGGTTGGTGTAGGGTTGGTGTAGAGTTGGTGTAGGGTTGGTGTAGGGTTGGTGTAGAGTTGGTGTAGGGTTGGTGTAGGGTTGGTGTAGGGTTGGTGTAGGGTTGGTGTAGAGTTGGTGTAGGGTTGGTGTAGGGTTGGTGTAGAGTTGGTGTAGGGTTGGTGTAGGGTTGGTGTAGAGTTGGTGTAGGGTTGGTGTAGGGCGATAGAAAATACAGTTTGTGCAGTATAAAAACCATTACTAATAGTAGTCTTATGCTGATCAAGGCTGCATTTATTTGATCAAAAATAAAAACTGTAATATTGTGAAATGTTATTATAATTTAAAATACCTGGTTTCTATTTTAATTAAATGTAATTTATTCCTGTGATGACAAAGTTGAATTTTCAAAGTTGAATCATTACTCCAGTCTTCAGTGTCACATGATCCTTCAGAAATCATTCTAATATGCTGATTTGCTGCTCAGGAACATTTCTTATTATTATCAATGCTGAAAACATTGCTTCTTAATATTTTTGTGGGAACCGTTATACATTATTATTAAAAAAAAACATTATATTTTTGTTCAGCATGAATAGCCTACATTAAATACAACATTAACATTAACAGTAATTCCAGTGAAAATCTTAAGCACAACAAAAAAATTGTTAAATAAATAAATAATATATATATATGTGTGTGTGTGTGTGTGTGTGTGTGTGTGTGTGTGTGTGTGTGTGTGTGTGTGTGTGTGTGTGTGTGTTTGTGTAGAACTCTTAGTGGTATGTCTGGTAAAATCTTAATTTAAAACTCCAATTACAAATTACTTATTGTCACTAATTGTGTTACAACAGTCGCAGTGTTCTTAAAATCTTATGAACAATACATTTTGTTACTATATAAATATATATGCACTAATTAACAGTGTTCCTTTGGAATGAATGTCACAGATTATTTAACAGGATAACAGAAAAAAACATACAGGCCAAAAATTATCATGACATGATTGTGAAAAACAGAAAGGTTCCAATGCAGAATGACACAAAAGTGCTTATGTGCATGATAATGTGCTTTAAAGCAACATCACTTTTTTTAATCACAAGTGAACGTCGCTTCATAATGGAGAGTTTTGAGCACAAAATAATGTGACGTGACGTGACTGCTGCAGCGGAAGGGAGAGCTTCTGTGAATGTAAATTCAAAACATTTCATATACTGTCTGTTCCTCAAATAAAGCTATCGAATGTCTTCATTTAGAGTACAAAAACATTGATGGTGTTCTTATAATACTTTGTTGTACTTATTGAGCTTAATAGTAACATCCATAATCGAGAGTATCAGACTTGTCTGACTGATATCTGATCTGACAAAAAAGGTCTATATCATACCAATATAATACTGAATATCAGCGCATACTGAAATCACTACTTAATGAGAAAGAGAAATTGATTGTGTGTCCATGCTGTAACCCTCGGGCCAGCTCTCTCTGCTGTCATCAAAGTCACAGTGACAGTCGCCATCACGAGCCCAGCAGGGACAGTTCTAGATAATGCATGTTAAACAGACGGAGGAGAGAGAGACGTCAGAGTCACGCCGCCTGATGCATGTCAGTGCTGCATCAGTGTTCGGCCAATAACACTCGTATCAGTCATTAAAGAAGCAGTAAATCAAACCAGATGTGTTCTCAGAATAATGTCAGTAGAAGCTATGATTAAACATCTGCTGCATCTATGCCTTCTGCATACAATAATGTCTAAGTGGTGCCCGCAAAACAACATAGGTTTTATAGACAATTGGACGAGTTTTTGGGGCAGACCTGACCTGTTGAAAAGAGATGGTGTTCATCCCTCCTGGGGTGGTGCCGCTATTCTCTCTAGAAATTTGGCACATAGTCTTAGAGTTCATACTTGACTAACTGGAGCCCAGGTCAGGAAGCAGACAGACAGGCTAAACCGACCGTCTGCTAGCCGCCTCACGTCAAAGAAGTCAGTTAATTCTCAGCACATAGAGACTCCTTCACCTAGATATCACACTATAGAGACTGTGTCTGTTCCCCGAACTAGAGAATACAGAAAACGTCCAAACCAATTTGAGTAACCATTTAATTGATGTTCAACAAATAAAAAATGTTTACAATACACAGAAACAATTGATAAAACTTGGCTTACTGAATATCAGGTCCCTTTCTACAAAAGCACTTTTTGTAAATGATTTGATTAATGATCATAACCTAGATTTGCTCTGTTTGACAGAAACATGGCTAAAACCAGATGAATACATTATTTTAAACGAGTCTACCCCCCAAGATTACTGTTACAAAAATGAGCCGCGTCCAAAAGGCAAAGGGGGAGGTGTTGCTACAATTTATAACAATATTCTCAGTATTTCTCAGAAGACAGGCTTTAAGTATAACTCCTTTGAAGTAATGGTGCTTCATATAAAATTATCTAGAGAAAAAAGTATTAATGATAAATCCTCCGTGACGTTTGTACTGGCTACTGTATACAGGCCACCAGGGCACCATACAGACTTTATTAAATAATTTGCTGATTTTCTATCAGAGTTAGTGCTGGCTGCAGATAGAGTCCTAATTGTGGGTGATTTTAATATCCATGTTGATAATGAAAAAGATGCATTAGGATCAGCATTCATAGACATTCTGAACTCTATTGGGGTTAGACAACACGTTTCAGGACCTACTCATAGTCGAAATCATACTCTAGATTTAATACTGTCGCATGGAATTGATGTTAATGGTGTTGAAATTCTGCAGCAAAGCGATGATATATCAGATCATTATCTAGTCTTGTGTAAACTCCATATAGTTAAAGCTGTAAATTCAACTCCTTCTTACAAATATGGTAGAACCATCACTTCTACCACAAAAGACTGCTTTGTAAGTAATCTTCCTGATTTATCTCAATTCCTTAGCATATCCAACAGCTCAGAACAACTTGATGATGTAACAGAGACTATGAACTCTCTCTTTTCTAGCACTTTAGATACGGTTGCTCCTTTACGCTTAAGGAAGATTAAGGAAAAGAGTCCAACACCGTGGTATAATGAGCACACTCGCACTCTAAAGAGAGCAGCCCGGAAAATGGAGCGCAGCTGGAGGAAAACAAAACTAGAGGTATTTCGTTTAGCTTGGCGGGAAAGTACTCTATCCTACAGAAAAGCTTTAAAAACTGCTAGATCTGATTACTTTTCGTCTCTTTTAGAACAAAACAAACATAACCCCAGGTATTTATTCAATACAGTGGCAAAATTAACAAAAAATAAAGCATCAACAGGTGTTGACATTTCCCAACAGCACAGCAGTAATGACTTTATGAACTATTTTACTTCCAAAATTGATACTATTAGAGATCAAATTGTAACCATGCAGCCGTCAGCTATATTATCGCATCAAATAGTGTACTATAGATCCCCTGAGGAACAATTCCACTCATTCTCTACTATAGGAGAGGAAGAATTGTATAAACTTGTTAAATCATCTAAACCAACAACATGTATGTTAGACCCTATTCCATCTAAACTACTAAAAGAGGTGCTTCCAGAAGTCATAGATCCTCTTTTGGCTATTATTAATTCGTCATTGTCATTAGGATATGTCCCCAAAAACTTTAAATTGGCTGTTATTAAGCCTCTCATTAAAAAACCACAACTTGACCCCAAAGATCTAGTTAATTACAGACCGATCTCGAATCTCCCTTTTTTGTCAAAGATATTAGAAAAGGTTGTATCCTCACAATTACATTCCTTCCTAGAGAAAAATGATATCTGTGAGGATTTCCAGTCAGGATTTAGACCGTATCATAGTACTGAGACTGCTCTCATTAGAGTTACTAATGATCTGCTTTTATCATCTGATCGTGGTTGTATCTCTCTATTAGTTCTACTGGATCTTAGCGCTGCGTTCGACACTATCGATCACAACATTCTTTTGAATAGACTAGAAAACTTTGTTGGCATTAGTGGAAGTGCATTAGCATGGTTCAAATCGTACTTATCTGACCGCCATCAATTAGTAGCAGTGAATGACGAGGTATCATATCAATCACAAGTGCAGTATGGAGTTCCTCAAGGCTCAGTACTAGGGCCGTTACTTTTCACGCTTTATATGTTACCCTTGGGAAATATCATTAGGAAACACGGGGTTAGCTTTCACTGTTATGCTGATGATACTCAGCTCTATATTTCTTCACGGCCTGGTGAAACACACCAAATTGAGAAACTTATGGAATGCATAGTCGATATAAAAAACTGGATGACGAGTAATTTCTTACTGCTAAATTCTGAAAAAACAGAGGTGTTAATTATCGGACCTAAAACCCCCACAAGTAATAACCTAGAACACTGTCTAACACTTGATGGCTGCTCTGTAAATTCTTCGTCATCAGTCAGGAACCTAGGTGTGCTATTTAATAGTAATCTCTCCTTTGACAGCCACGTTTCTAGCATTTGTAAAACTGCATTTTTTCATCTTAAAAATATATCTAAACTGAGACCTATGCTCTCAATGTCAAATGCAGAAATATTAATTCATGCGTTTATGACCTCAAGGTTAGATTATTGTAATGCTTTATTGGGTGGTTGTTCTGCACGCTTAATAAACAAATTACAGATGGTTCAAAATGCAGCAGCTAGAGTTCTTACTAGAACCAGGAAGTATGAGCACATTAGCCCGGTTCTGTCAACACTGCACTGGCTCCCTACTAAACATCGTATAGATTTTAAAATCTTGTTAATTACTTATAAAGCCCTAAATGGTTTAGCTCCTCAGTACTTGAGTGAGCTCTTATCGCATTATAGTCCTTCACGTCCGCTGCGTTCTCAAAACTCTGGCCATTTGATAATACCTAGAATATCAAAATCAACTGCGGGCGGCAGATCTTTTTCCTATTTAGCGCCCAAACTCTGGAACAATCTACCAAACACTGTTCGGGAGGCAGACACACTCTGTCAGTTTAAATCTAGATTAAAGACCCACCTCTTTAACCTGACATACACCTAACACACTAATACACTTCTATTATTCAAATCCGTTAAAGGATTGTTAGGCTGCATTAATTAGATCAACCGGAACCGGGAACACTTCCCATAACACACGATGTACTCGTTACATCGTAAGAAGATTGGCATCTACGCTAATAGTTGTTTCTTTCTTATTCTGTTTCTCAGTCCGTGTCCGGATCAGATGGTGGATCGGCGCCGGGAGATGATGTCTGCGGCCCTGATTGTCAGCGATGAGCCCCAGAGACATATCCCCAGTGAAGACCTCGACTAAAATACAATAAAACTAAAAATAAAACAAATAATTAAAAATATAATAATAAAATACCTAACTACATAATACTATTATTGTTAGAAATTGCAACAATATAAAAATAGAAATATAATACATTTATACATTTAAAAATGTAATTAAAACAATAAGTAAACAATGAATAAACAATAATATCCTGGCCAGAGGAGAACTGGCCCCCCGACTGAGCCTGGTTTCTCCCAAGGTTTTTTTCTCCATTCTGTCACAGAGGGAGTTTTGGTTCCTTGCCGCTGTCGCCTCTGACTTGCTCAGTTGGGGACACTTAATTTCTAGCGATTATAGTAAATTTGATTTCACAGTTACTATTTAAACTAAACTTAGCTAGACAATGACATCTCCGAATTCAATAATGAAACGCCCTTAACTGAAAATTGAGTGTTTAATCTTATTATTATACATTACTGACACTCTATCCTCCAACTTGATACTGTTAAGTGCTTTGACACAATCTGTATTGTTAAAAGCGCTATATAAATAAAGGTGACTTGACTTGACTTGACAAGAGCAAGTCCCTAAAGAGATACATTTTCAGGCAGCTTTTATTGCAGAGTGCCTTAAAGGAATGGTTCACCCAAAAATAAAACATTTTCTGAATATTTACTCACCCTCTGGCCATTCACGATGTGGATGAGTTGTTTCCTCCTGGCAACAGAAAGAGAGATTTAGCATTAAATCACTTAGTTCATTAATGGATCATCTGCAGTGAATGGGTGCCGTCAGAATGAGTTGATAAAAACATCACAATAATCCACAAGTGATCCATAAATAATGTTTTTTGAAGGGAAACGTTGCATGTTTGTAAGAAGCAAATCCATTTATAAGGCGTTTAAACTGTTGCTTTTGGCTAAAATATAAGTCCATAATCCATAATAATGCTTCCTTTTGAAAAACTTATTTCTCTGCTGTCCTCTCACATCAAAATCCACCCACTTATTAGTTTAGAGCTGTTTTGAACTGTATTCACTTGTAAATGGTGCTTTATCTGCATATTTCTCTCCTGATTTAGACCAGATGACTGGAGAATGGAGAATATAATAGAGGACTCGTATTTTAGCTGGTTTGAAATTAAAAACATCTTGATGGATTTGTGTTTTACAAACACACTTTACAAGCCGCTAACTGATGGACTGGAGTGGTGTGGATTACTTGTGGATTATTGTGATGTTTTTATCAGCTCATTCTGACGGCACCCATTCACTGCAGAGCATCCATTGGTGAGCAAGTGATGCACTGCTACATTTCTCCAAATCTGTTCTGACGAAGAAACAAACTCATCTACATATTGGATGGCCTGAGGGTGAGTACATTTTCAGCAAATTGTCATTTTTGGGTGAACTATTCCATTAATCTTGACGTGGGAATTGGAGGTGGAAAGAAGATTTTTTTGCATTGCAGGGTGTGAAAATATACTTGAGAGGGTGTTGATGGTTATTGGGGTTGAATCATACTAGTTATACTTACTGAGGATGCGGATCTCTGGGGAAAATGACCTTGCCATCTGTTATGCACTAAAAGCTTCAGACAGAAGTTTTATACATTCTCTCTCATTCTTCGTACAGAAAAATGAAATAAACAGTACACAGAGTCACAACACTTGTTTATGTAAATGAGAAGCATTTCTATATGAGCAGCAAACAAGACAATCTTAAAAAGCAGTGATATCAGTGTCCTGCTGTGTGACTAAAACTATTTGAAACTAAACTTTTCAGATTCTTCTGGAATTATTTTTGTGCATGTAGCTTTTATGACCTCATGTTGGCTATACCAGTCAAAAGTTTGGAATGATTTTATTTATTTATTTAGAAGGAAGTCTGTAATGCTCACCAAGGCTGTTTATTTGATCAAAATATAGTCAAACATCCTTCGAAATGATTCTAATGTACTGGTTTGCTGTTCAAGAAACATTTATTTTTATTATCAATGTTGAAAACAGGTGTGCTGCTTAATATTTTTGTGGCAACTGATTGTTTTAAAGTTAATATTCATCAAAGAATCATGAAGAAAAAAAATGCACATGGTCTCCAGAAAAAGGTTAAGCAACAAAACTGTTTCTACATTGATAATAATAAGAACCATTAAAAATAATTGAGCACCAGTGATAATTAAGCAGCAAATATGCATATTATAATAATTTCAAAAGAATATGTGACTGAAGACTGGAGTAATGATGCTGAAAATTCAGCTTTGATCACAGGAATAAATTACATTTTAAAAATATATTAAAATAGAAAGCAGCTATTGTAAATGTCAAAAATATTTTATGAAAGTATTTTGCATACAGCATATGAGACTTTTTTTTAAAAAAATATTGAAAAATCTTACTTCAAACGTTTGTTCAGTAATATAAAATATTTAGGCTACCTTTCAAAAAAGTAATTTGCAGGATCATTTCAAATGAATTAGTGAAGTAAAATGTGATTCAGTTGTGAAAAGAAGAAATGGTGACCATTTACAATGCAAGATATACATTTTGACATACTGTATGTGGCCAAAATTGCTTACCTAATATTTTCACTTGAAATTTGGACAAAAGTTAAAGAATACGTTATTTCGCCTACCTAAACATCTATTATATATCTTGTCCAGACAGTTTTTCTATATGTGCTGATGTCGGTCTGCACATGATGTTCCATATTCCGTATAACACACTACATTTCATGAGCTGTCGTTATGTCTGTTTGTCTTCGTTTACCCTTTACCATTGGTCTTTCTATGCGCACAGTCGAGTCACCGCGTTCTGTTTATCAAATGAACCCGCAGTGACGTAGAGTTCCCCCGCTGTTTTGATAATGCCTGACCGGTCCATAGCCTCGGCATTCACTACAGTCTGTGCGCAGCTCTCGCTGGAAATTCCTCCGCTGCTCTGACAGACTGTGATGCGCTCGCGCTCGGGACAGGGACAGGGGCACCGGCACGCGCCACAGCGCTCGGGCTTCTTGGCACGCAGGATAATATAGCAACATAAGGCTATTTAGTGCTCGGTTTTTTTCTTGGAGGAGTGGCAGAAACCCAGTGCCTTCTGAAAATATTGGGGTAAGTGTGCGCATTTCAACCTTTCCATCATAAATCACTGTGCTTAATATTAGCCGATCCGATTTCATCCTCTAATTCGCTTCTTAGCAACATAGTTGAACGTTTCGCGGTATTAAAATCAAATTCACTTGTACTTAAACGACACGAAAAAGACTTAAATCAGTAAACAATAATCGTGCAGGGGCTCGTGTGCCCGCGCTCCACGGGGCATGTGCAAGACGGGGAAAAGTGCTCAAGCTGCACGATATGGCGTGAATGTGGATTTGAATTTGTTTGATTTGCTAACATTACAATGTTTACTTACAGACTGTTTGTTTAGACTGAAATGCATTGAGCGCCGTGCTGTTTATTCAGCTACGAATGGTTTGCTCACTCCTCCAGAATAAATGTTAAAGGTAATGTAGTAGAATTGATGCTCGTGTCTCTCAAGGACTGTGTGGAGAAAATAGCTCAAGATAAGGTGTCTTTGTAGATAACATAACACATTTATCTCAGGTGGCTCGGGACGTCGCGGAATGCATCTCATTTATTGCGCATCTGTTCGCGCGCTGGCTTTGAGGAAACTCGCTCCTTTATTTTATTTTTATCGTTTTTCCTTTTGCAGAATGATCCACCGGTTACTCAAATATTTGTTGAAAGACACAGATATCTGGGCTCGGTTGTCAATCTGAAATGATTTCGAGCCGTGGGAAGCGTGTGAAGCAGCGGTTCTCCTTTCACCTCAGTCTCTGACCTAAACGGTCAACAGGGTCATTTTAAAACTAACCGTGACAGCGGAATGAATTATTTAAAGCGAAGTGTCATTACAATCTTAAACCTCATTAACCAGATCAAATTAAAGATGAAACGTTGCCCGGTTTGACGGAACGGGTGCCAGAGAGAAAGAAACGGTCTCTGGTCACGGTTCGTGCGGCACGTTCTGTCACAAATCTCAACAAACCTCGGAATCCTTAATCAACAACTTAACTGTAATATATTGCTTTTGTGTACAAGTACGTCCCATCGTTTACATTTGTTTAGATTTAAGCAGTTACAGTAAAATGACCGAACTGACGGTACTGTAAGCATTTTAATACCACTTGTAAATTGTTAATTCAAATCGACAGATATAACTAAAATATATGTCGTGACATAATCGTCCTGTCTCTGTGACAGTTCTGGTCTCTGTAAACAGAATAAAAGAGCCCTTCTATAGCCAATCAGAAAGGTTTACTGCCTGTCAATCATTTTGGATGTTCAGGTTTGTTGACGTTTCTTTGGAGACTCGTTTTTTATGGTTGCAGAAATTTGGGCAATTAGTTCATTTAAGAGATGATTATCAAAATCTAGGGCTTGGTGCCTGTAGAAGAAGTTAGCAAATGAAGGAGTGACATTACTTCAACCGATATATTAATTCATTTATTATTGTTTTAATTATGTTTTTCCAAGTGTCGATCAGTTATGGTGAAAAACACTCTTTAATTTGTAAGCAATTTTACAGTAAAATTAAACCACATAAACTCCAGAAGTATATGTTCATATCAAGTCCCTGCATTTGCATTAAGTTAAACTTTTCTCATCCTTGTCATGTGCCCACATCTTCTCACCAAAGGTCACTGTTTGTCATGCCACTAGAAGTCACCAGCTCTCATTGAAAATTGAGTTCACTGCTGGTGTAAACAGGCTTAAAACAGCATTTGTATTCACTTCCCAAAGCTGTGATTGACAGCCTGAGGAAATTGAAATCGCTTTTGGCAGGTCATCATGAGCAAAACGCACACGAGAGTGTGTATTTCACGCATGTACTCTATATTTAATCGTGTTTCACTTTACGCACCATAACTGTCCTCCGGCTATAAAATGTTTCCAGCTTTTTTTGTTGATAAATAATAACGACCCTTCACATAACATCGACACGATTTCCATAAAGACTGGAGCTTCAGTGTAGCTCAGGCCCACGACACATCCAAACGCATCAGGCAGCTGCGCTCATGTCCTCAAGGGATAATTTGAGGATTTTTAACATCTGTTTTCATTCAGCTGCAAAGCAATCACAAGAGTGGTGCATTTGATAGCTGTCAAATGGCATTTATGGGTTTGTGTCATAACCCATTGCATTAGAAGGAGAAAGAGTTCAATCTGACGCGAGCTGCACAAATGAGTGTCTGCTGTATTGAAAATGCCACAAATAGTAATGGTTTTACAGTAAACATAGCTAAAATTGTGACTTCTTCTTGAGCAATGGGAAAGGATGTCACTTGAGGGGATCTTTCCTTCATATTTAGCTCATTTAGTACATCATCTTATATTTATGTGCACCAAACAAATATGTGCAGAGACCCTGTTGCTTAATTGAAGACATCAATAGCAAGGCAAACTTCACACAGAAAGTGTGTTTGTGTTTAAAAACTAGTTTCTACATTTAGAAATGCATTTTTGCATTTAAAAACACAAGACAAAAATGGAAGAAAAAAAGTGAGGTCTCAAAATTGTGTTTTTTAAAGCTTGCAGCATGAGTGCAATGGTTAAAGGCGTCCATCTAGCACGTGTTGACATTGGCAAAGCAGTGCAAAAGCAAAGCAAAAATGTAATTATGTTTGAATAGCGCCTTAAGGAGAAAATGCAGACTCACCATTAGACTAAAGGAACTGTGACCAACTGACTACAGAACTCAAGCTGACCCTTCATACAGTGCTTGCTTCACTAGAGAAATTTACTTCTGCCTGTCTGAATATTCCTGGAATTCATCAATATAACTCATGAGATGCTTCATTTGTTTTAGATATAATCCTGCTGCAAGCGGTTTTATAGTGATGGTGAAAAATGGCAAAACTATAGAATAGATGATGCCTATGCTTTACATTGTGTCCTAACCAGATGTGAAGTGGTATCTTTTCCATGTTAATCGTAATTTTTATCTTGTGGTTTCTATTTATGCGGCAGCTCAATGATTATCTTGGGTGCTTGTTTGTTTTTGTGCAATATTAAAATATTATAATTTGAATTTGAAAAGCTGGACCTGAGCACAGCACAAACACACGGCAGTCTCGCTTAGAACTCATTCACACTAATAAATGTGACAATGGGTAATTTACTTCAAATCTTGAAAATAAAACTAATAAACTGTGAACAAACACGTGTATGACTATGTCAGTCAGTGCAAAACAGCAGTGTTGGCTCCGCCCACATGCTCTTCTGATTGGCTGTGATTTGTAATTGATTTCGTTGCATCTTGTACCTTCATCTGGTGTTGACAGACAAATTGCTTGTCATTGAAGTTGGACACAATGTTTGAGTCACATAGCCAGAAACAAACAATTATTGATCATATTGATGAGCTAAGTTCAAAATTAACTAAAAATAAGAAAGAACTGTGTTTTGCCATTAACATGGCAGCCCTGGCTCTCGATCTGCCGAAGTGTTGAAAGAAGGGATTTGAAGTACGTTTTTCTCATTTTCATCAACCAAACCACACATTACAGCAACACAATTGCTCATAGTTGCAGCTATTTTGAGCGTTTAATGCTAAAAGATCCCTCAAGGCTCTCAGGTAATCCTCGATTGAGGCCGAAAGATATTCATAAACAATTTAGGTGAATATAGGATGACATCCCAAGACAGCTCCTCAGAACGAAGCAGTTAAGTCTTCTGATGCTCAAGTGTTTGCCTTCCTGGATGGAAACTTATGTCATTTGCTATCTAACCTTCATGACCTTGAGGAAAGCCCAGCAGAACCAGTCCTTTCTCAGGGGTGGCTTGAGTACACAGTCGGATTACTGAGAGAAAAGACATGGAATAAAAACACGTTCGCACAAGTCATAAGTCACAGTAGTGGACTAGTAAATGTTTTAGATTTTATTTTCTTGTTTTGACATTTTTAGCTTCCTCACAGCATTAAGCTGTTAGACAGTTTGTATGGTATGTAGCCCTCTTTGAAATGTTACAACCGTGCACAATCAGACAGACGTCATGTCACATGCATCACGTCTCAAGCTGTTTTTCAGCACTCTGCCACGAGTTTTGTGTTTTAAATCAGTTAGTCCAGACATTGAAAAACATGTCTCGTCTTTGCTCTCTTCCATTCTGTTGCACTCAAGACATTTTTGAATGCAAGAACAAGTCAGCTATCATTCAGATAAACCACAGAATAAATGATTTTGTAAGTAGGTAGTTTTGACCATTGCTAATGTGTTTTCCAGTCCATTACAGAAGGCACTAGATGTACTTTTGAAATCTTTTATTATAGATAATATAGAATAACTCAAGTTTTGAGTTCACACTGGCATCGGTTCATCATTTAGTGTCATGTCATTTTGACCCCCAATTTTATTTTGTCAGCGAAACACAAGAAGAAATCTTAGGAGGAAAGTTTTCAAGAAAGTGTATGATGATTTATACTGCAAGCCCCTAAATGACAGAAAACACGGTAAAAGTATCTACTTAAACTTTTAGATGCTTTTATGTTGTAAAACTGCATTCCAAGTCTTACATTTTGTGGCTCACAAATGTCATTTGTGGTTGTTGTTTTTTTATTTGCTTTGATTGATTACATTTAATGGTGATTTAATTTAATGAACAGATCGTTTAATGGTCATTTATAGTGCTTTTTGCTCTTTGTGAGGTCGACAGTATTAATCACTGTCCATTTAAATGGAAAAGAGCAGGCCAAAATCTCACAATTGAGAGAAAATAAAACGGCATGAGCTTGGAACAGCATGAGAGTAAGTAAATGATGACAGAATCTATATTTCTGAGTAAACTATCCCTTTCACATGCAATTCGGTTGTGATCCCACAATTAACCCTGACCAGGGACCAACCGCTGCTGCCATAAAAATGGAGAGCACGCACATTCTGCAGGGAAAATTTATGAACAAAATGCGGGTTCATTTATAATATAAACAAAAGAGGTTAATTTGTCTGCGTTCGGGGAGAATATGGAGCTCTGATAGAAATGCTCTGGAGCAGAAGAACATCTCTGCACACTGTATGATGATCTGCATAATGTTATTCTTCTGTCACCTCAGAGGATTGGCTGTGGTGTTTCATCCTTAATGTATCCCCAGTAGTCAATTAATCTTGACAAATTTAATTAAACAGTCCATGTTATTTTCCTTCCTTTCACTCTCTTTTCACTGTGTCTTTATCTACAAATGCCATTTGCTTCATTTTATTCACACATCCAGACTTCTAAAAGTTGCTAACCCATTCTAGCACTTCTTCAGACCTAATGTTTTTCAGGAAGAAGCAAATAAGACATTAGTTATAGAGTGCAATAGACGGGTTTTGGAAGTAAAAGCATTCTTTTGTCTGTATGGAATTTCATTTTTAAAGGGATAGTTCACCCAAAAGTTACAAATCTGTCATTCTTTCTCACATTTTGCCCACATGTCATTCCAAACCTGTATAAATTTCTTTCTTCAGCTGAACACAACAGAAGACATTTTGATGAATGCTGGTAACCAAACAGTTGACAGTAGCCACTGACTTCAACAGTCAATGGCTATCGTTAACTGTTTGGTTACCAACAATCATCAAAAAAAAAAAAATGTGTGTTTACCAGAAGACAGAAAGTCATACAGGTTTGGAACGACGTGAGGGTGAGTAAATGAGGATAATGTTCATTTTGGGGGTGAATTATTGCTTTAAAAGCTGAATTTGTGGTGAAAACTGCATTACCCATGATTCTGCACAGAAAAGTTCTACAATCAAAGTGTCATTTCAAGCTGAAAATACTTACAAAATAAAATACTTAAATTTGTGTATATATGCATATTTTGCAATAAACTTAAAATATATTGTTCCTGTAGATATAATCGTTAATTTCAAAAGAATCATTTTATATTTCTTCTTCATTTGATTGTCATTTGCTTCATGGGATTGTAGTTCTTTCCCTCATTAAAGACATTAAGTTTCCTACCTTTGTCTTTTTGTCTAATTTTCAAATATTTTTTTTGCCTCAAATAAGAGACTGTAATGTTGTGATTCACCTCATAGCTGGTTGGCTTGGTCCATGGCTTATAATGGGTTAACAAAGACTTTTCTTATTTTTAAATCCCGATGGAAAAAAATAAAAATCTGGAATCAATCCAGCTGAAAAAGTGGAGAGACACTAATGCACTCTGTTGAATTGATGTTGGATTCAGTTGTTGTCTCTCTCTTTTTCCACAGTAATTTCCAATCATCTGCCATGTTTGAGGGGTCTGAGTCCGCGGACACACAGGAAGTCAAATCTGAGAGCACCCTTGGGTCCTCTGTCTCCGCCTGCAGGAAGGTGTGTGTGTGTGTGTGTGTGTGTGTGTGTGTGTGTGTGTGTGTGTGTGTGTGTGTGTGTGTGTGTGTGTGTGTGTGTGTGTGTGTGTGTGTGTGTGTGTGTGTGTGTGTGTGTGTGCGTGCGTGTGTGTGTGTGTGTGTTAAAACCCAAATCACGCAAGTACACGAGCGCAAACACTTCCAGCTACACCAAAGTTATCTAGTTAGTGTGCAGTAGGTTTCTGGCCCAAGGCGCCGAGTTCACCTATGAGCTCTTGTGGTTGAGCACGAGCGAGAATCTCATGCTCCAATCACAGTGGGATTAACATTAAGCCTTACTGATTGGCTGACTCTCCCACCTGTCCAGGGAACAGAGACTGTGGCTTTTTGCCATCAGCACTTTTTACTCTGTAGGCAGCTGCACTACAAGTCAGGTTACATTAGCTGATGCTCTGCCAGTGTGAGCGAGAGAAAGGACAGAGAGAAAGCAGCAGTGTGACAGAACAAGCAGCATGATTAATCCAGTATCTCCCTTGTCTTCTAGCTCTTTTAACTTTTGTTTCATTCGGCCAAGCGCTTTATTAGTGGATTGGTCTTAATGGAAAGCGGCCCCTGTGGGAGCAGATGCTGGATCAGGGGAAGGGGAAGTTACAATAGCGTGACACTGTACTAATCAGTTTTGTAGCTCTCATAGGAGCTGTTGTGAGATTAAGGTGGATGGGTCATTATTGATGGGAATAGCACAGGGGCCAACAAACTGATTGAAATGAGGTGACTTTTTTTCTGTGTTCCTGTTCCTGTTTTGTTTTGTTTTTTTTTTGTTTTGTTTTGTTTTTTAAATCACTTTGCCTTAACATCTAGATGCAATGCTATGTTTACTGATACTGATACAGCCAGGGGTGGACTGGGACAAAATTTCAGTCCGGGAAGTCTCACACTCATCCAGGCCATCCCATACACCCACAACACATTCTGAAACATGGACACCCCTATTAGCCTATTTGTATGACCATCACATAAAAAGTTCTAAGTCTTTAGTCGGGGCCGTGAATTAAAGGTTCTCTTTTGAACTGCACCTTCACTTCCCTTTTCCTTTTCTTCATTTTCTCCAATATCTCTGTCACTCTCTTTTTTCTTGTACCTGTCTTCTTTACCAGCAGATCTACTGTTATTAACAGAACTGTGTTCACCTTGTTGCAAAACAACCACCTCATTGCAATTTGTTTGCACATAATGTTGTTATTTCTCTTAAAATGACTTAAATACCCAATATTTAACAAACCTATAATTCATACAAATAGATTAAAACAAATTTTCTAAAGTGCCTAAATGCCAAAATTATTACATTGAAAATCCTAATACTGAACACACTATAGCATTTTTGGGCTGACTGATATTTTTGTGTTGCTGTTTGCTCTAGCTCCCTCTCTTTCTATACAATAAATCCATGTGAATATCTGCCTGCTAAATTTATTCATGTAACTTTCCAATCGGTAATGATGTCCTTTAGCACAGTATTCTGACTGATGATAATAATGGGGTGCTACTGACAGCCTAACAGGTGCTAGCAGTTTAATACTCAACTAGGTTAATAAAGACAAAACTACAGTAGCGTATTACAGATGAAACTGACCTGCACCTGAAGCCCTGAACAGGTTAGTAATTTTGCTACATTTAACTGTTTCTTCTGACCGTTTCCTCTCCTTCCTCGAGTCCCGCGCATCGACTCTGTTCAAAACCGTTTGATGGAGGCGCGGAACAGACGTGAAGCGCGGCGCTGTCCAGTCAAGACTAATCGATTTATGATTTATTATCGATTTATTAGGGAATGTCACAATCGGAAATTATCACTTTGGCACATTGGGAAGTCAAAAAATATATAAATAAATAAATAAATAAAAATAAAATAAATAATAAAAAAAAAAAAACACTGCAGCGGGCCAAATCAGCCGCCAGGCCACCGGGAAACGTCCCGGTGCTCCCAATGGTCAGTCCGCGCCTGGATACAGCTTATTTTTACTTTTAAGTGTCCAGTAGTTGTTATGTAGAATTGATTTTAATTGTTTAATTTGTTTTATTTCTACTTTTGTACATAAATAAATAAATAGGCAGACAGACAAATTATTAGGTATATTCAATGCTATCTCACGACCAATTCGTATGCGTTTTACTAGGTGGCTAATTCGTACGAATTCGTATGACCTCACTCGTACGATTTGTCTAGACCCCTGTGACGGGTAGGTTTAGGGGCGGGGTTAGGTGTACATTTGTACAAATTCATAAGAATTGTGCTACATAAGAATTTAGCTAAAATCGAATGAATTTGTACGAGTGAGGTCATACGAATTCATACAAATTAGCCACCTCGTAAAATATGTACAAATTGCCGTGAGATTGGGCTGGTATATTTAAAAACGAAATAAAACAATAATATGCATTATTAATTAATATTAGAAATTATTAAATAATAATATTAGAAATTTCATAAACATAAAATAAAAATAAATAAATAATTGTAATAAAATAAAATATATCATAAATTATTATTATAAAATTATTTATTATTGATATTACATTTATTATTAAATAAATACAATAATTATTAAAATAAGTGGATAAATAGATAGATAGATAGATAGATAGATAGATAGATAGATAGATAGATAGATAGACTATGCATAATATTTAATAATAGTAATTATTTAATAATAATAACAATAATATTAGTATTATTAATTATTATTATCATTAATTATTATCATTATCATTATTATTATGTAAGAGTAACATTTTAATAATTATGTTTAATAACATTATGTCATAATATAATAATAACTACAATATTAATAATAAATAATTGTATAATTATAATATTATTTTATATAATTCCTGTATATTATTTAATCATTATGCACCTAATAATTTTATATAGTAATAATTGTTGTTTTTGTTATGATTAAAATTAAATAAATGCTATAATTAAATAATGTTGTTGTTGTTGTTGTTTTGTCAGTTTTTTCTTCAGTTTTGTTTTGGGCTATGCCTAGCTGCTACTTTAAAGTGTTCTTCTTACTTAAATCAATGTTGAGTCTTATTGGTAAACCCAATATTAAAAAAAAAATCTTTATTTCCACACATCTCATATCTAAAAAAGAAAAAAGAGGCTGCATAACGACGAGGAAGGATTACTGTGAGAGGTCATTTCATGCGATTAACTTCATTATTAAATGAAACTACCAAATAACATAAATACATATTCATCTCTCTCGCGCTTATCCCTTGCGTGCTAATGATCACCCATCTGCCGAAGGTTACCCATTCCTGTAATGGCATATTAGCTCTGTCAGTAGTTTAACCACGGTGAACCGTGACGCAACTGTCCCAGCGACCCTGTCATATGGTGGACTGTGCCAGGAAAACAGTGGGTACAGATGGCACACACAGCAAGGGCAGCGAAAACACACATAAAAACACACAAACACCCACAAACTCTAATTAAACGAAGTAAACACGTGCGCACACACACACACACACACACGGATGTGTTTACTGCTTAAATACACACTGAGATAATCAATGCTTACATAGCCACACTGATAATGAATCAAACTGAAGGTTACGTGCTAACAGAGAGAGTTTGTGTTTGTTTTAGGGATGTCTCACGTACCAGTAGTAGTGCTAATTCAATTAGAGCTTTATATTTTTAACAAACATTTTCAGTTTGCATCTGTTTGTGCTTGAGTTGAGCACATGACCTACGCTTCTAAGCGCATGTTATGAAATATTATATGTTCAGCACGGTTCACTGACAGGCCACACACTCAACTTTTCATTAATAATCTATAATAGTCCATTACTGACATGGTTGCTTGGCTGTGAAGTTGGTATGTTACACACCAGTGACAGCATGATTGCCAGCAGTATGTATTAAATATTCATATGTAAATGATGATAATAAATTACCAATCACCACAGACATTGCAAGGTCAAAGCTTGCTTACCCTGATAGGTTACTATGCTGAATATTTGATTGAGAAAATATAATTTAAAAAATAAATTAAATTTGGGATCATCTACTGCAGCAATTCAGCTCATATGCTCTGGTAATTAAATGTAGTTTAGTTTTGGGGTAATTTGGACAGTGTGTCCTCTTAGTAATCCTAGTATTGTCATTTATCTTGGGCGATCTGATCAGTAATAAGTGCTAAATACAGGTGTAAATGAATTTGAGAAAGTCAAAGCACATTCAGAGATGATACACGTGGCCACTTCACATTTGTAGTGTAAACGCTAATGTGTCCTGAAGACTCCCAGAGTCCCAACGGCGAAGGGCTGCTTGCTCAAACTAACACATTAGCATTGTGCCAAACGGTTTAAATGGAGGACTGGGAGTGTTGTTTAAAATAAAATGAAGAAATTAATTATTCAGTCATTTAAAAAAAATCTTAAGTTAATTTATGTTTAAAACTGCCCAGATAATGTAACTGAAACATTAAAATGTGCAGATACATGGAAGAACATTGCTGTTAGGGAGCATGAATAGTAGAGTAGTAATAAAGTGGAGAAGATTAAGAACATTTTAATGTTCAAATGTACACGTTTTATATTGTTGGTATTTTATTTTATTCATAATTATGTTCAATTATTTAATTATTATAAGTAAAATATATATTTTTTTGTAAAATAGATGACATTTTTTTAATTTTGCTTTTATTTGCTTTTGTAATAAATTAGTTATTAAAGGCCAGTATGTCATGTGATTGGCTTTTAAGAGTAATTCTCTTTTTGGTTACACTTTATTTTAAGGTGTCCTTGTTACAGTGTAATTAAACATTTAAGTCCTGAGTAATATTTATTAAATAAATATGTACTTACTATATGTTAGGGTTAGGATTAAGGTTTGGCTTAGGGTTACCTGCATGTAATTATGCATAATTTATTGCTATTATAACAATGTATGTATGTAACAAGGACACCTTAAAATAAAGTGTTGCCATATTTTATTTATTTTTTTCAAAGAATTAACATTATTTTGAAAAATCACATACCCTTTTAAGAAATTATATAGGTATTGGTATTGTTAAAATTGTAAATTTTAAAAACTAAAACTTTTAAAACTCAGTATTGTATCAAATTAAAAAAAGTGACTGACAAACTGACAAATGGATTTTAACATTTAAAAACTGCATCTAAAATTAAGTTATTTTAATGTTATTTTATTATTACATTTAACTAACGTTTTAAACATGAATTAAATATATTAAATATGTCTACACATTTGACAATTTGAAAAGTGATTTAATAAAAAGATTAAATAAACAATTTTACCTTAAAAATAATTTATTATTAATTAATTAATAAATTATTATTATTATTATTATTATTTAATTGATTCCAGACATTTAAGACTTCATTTAACATTTAAATGGCACTTGTCCTCCATAGTTTTAAACTTTCCAGCTAGATATGAATTTTCAACCCAATTCAATTCGAAAAAAGTGTGTCTGAAAAAAAAAAAAAACATTATTTACACTGGCATGAAATGGCATGAAATCTGAAACCTTTCTTGATAAAATCCGATCACACATGGGAACGTCACACATTTTATGCACAATATTAAAAAATTGCCTACAGTGCCTTACAGGTGTCTTGCCTGACCACATATGAGCGGTTCACCCGATACGGATGTAAACAGGGCCTGTTTACATTTTTTAATGCTTTGCCTCAGTCTGAAAGAAGTGTGTGTTTGTGTCAGGTTTTGTGCAGTAACAGTGTTCTGGACTCGTCGGAGTACTGGCTGAAGAACGATAAGGCGCTCTGCAGAATTGGGTTCCTGGAGGACCAGCATGATGGCGGCTGCTCTACAGTGAGTCTCTCTCACATATCACACTCCCAGAAGTGCTGAAATCATCTACACACATATGTCCATACGTTTGATTAACGGTGTGTGTGTGTGTGACTGCGTGGAAGTGCGGTGGCATTTATATTGTGTTCAGCCTTCCACTGATAAATGTGCTCTTGATTGGGGTGATAATGTGGTATGATGTTGGCTGTGGCTGAATAATATATGCAGTAATTCCCTGAACTGAGAGAATACATTTAGCTGCACATGGATGACAGCTGCACTAACTGTAGGATGGGATAATTAGAGTCTAATGACAGATTTTATACCTCACTTTACTTTAATGACAAGTTTCTTGTCTCATGTAAATGATGGATCTGCACCCATCTCACTGTGCATAATATTATGCCATGATCACGCTAGCATTTCTGCTCTTGAGGATGAAACGCTACCTGTCGGATTATCTGCCTAATGCTAATTTTATGGAAATTTAGCGCTAGGATTGTTCAGTGTTTGCAAGTCTTTCCTTAATTTTTGTGAAGTCTGGAGAATTTTACTAGAATTCAATGAATTGAAATTATGAATTTAGTTTGGGAAATGCAGCAGACTTCTTTAAAAAATAGTGTAGGCCTACGATACTCAATTCTGATTGACTAGAATGTGTGCGTTATTTCAGCATAACGTATTTCATATTTCAACAGGCAAAACTACTAAACAAAAATATCATGCCTCCTCACTGACAGCTGTCAGTTTTTTTAGAAAAACTGTAAAAAAATTGCCCTAGATTAAAAAATATTGTCAACCTATTGCAGACAACTTGTTAAATCAACTAGTTATGGGTGCTTCTTCGTGGAGCATTGAAACCTTTGCAAATCATTTGTTTCTAATTAAATTTCAATGGTTTGGCACTCTGTGAACCCATGAATCAGTGTCTATATGTTTTTACCTCATCTCAGACCATTTTCAGACTTTTTTCTATGAATTCACGTTTATATTTCAGTTTCTTTTCTTCTTGATCTTGTGAGTTTCTGTCTCACAATTATGTTTGTATCACCCAGTTCTGCATTTTTATCTTGAAATCTTGAAGTTTACTGTATATCTCGCAATTCTGACTTTTTTCTCAGAAATTCTCAGAATTACTGCATGTATTTATATTTTTCTTCTCAAAATTGTTTATATCATGCAGTTCTGTGTCTATATCTTGATATTCCTATATATCTCGCAATTCTGACTTTTTTTTTTAATTCTCAGAATTTAGTTTTTATTTCAGGTGCACTACGTTGTTTTTTTTGTTTTTTTCTTGTTCGTTTAACTGTAAAAAAGATCAATCTTGCATAAAGTTCTTCTAACAAATGTAAAAATTCAAATTTTTTAATAATAGTTACAACATAATTATTTCAAGCTGCAATTTATGCTGGAAACTTGAAAAACTAAATTGTTTAACATAAAATTGTTTGTTCAGATGACTTAGTCTTGGACAACATTTGGACAGGGTTTTAAACAAATACATTTGTTAAAAAAACTTTTTACAAGTTGGATTTGAAGTGAAACAAAAATCTACTGAGCGCACATTGAAATAAAAACCAGTACTATTTTAATTGCTCAAAGTGGGGCTGATGACCGCTGGTTCTGTAGCCAGGAAACCACAACCCATAATTTGTGATGGCAGAAAATCACATAGCATGTTCCGTATCAGTGCGCTGGGGTGGTCAGATTGTGACTCTTCCGCCCGCAGGCTCAGGTGCAATCAGAACAGGTTTCATCAGGGCTGTGCTTTTACTGCACTGATGTCACACATGATGTTCTTTAACACAAAAGCTTCACACAGGGAATCAAACCCACACACACCAGCTGGTGCTGAGATACTAACGCCAGCGCTGAGTGCCAACGTCACACTCAAGTAGAGAGAGAGAACGTGAGAAAGACACACTCTAAAGAAATGCAGGAGACACATTACCATAACTTAAAAAATGCATGCTTGCAATTGAAATTAAATCTTTTAAGTTGCAAACAATATTTTGACGAGTTCTGTTGACATAATGTTGATCAACTTAAATGTTGAAATTAAGTGCAGTAACTTTACGTGTTTTTAGTAGTGCTGTCAATCGATTTAAAAAAAATTATTAATCTCACTTTTTTTTTTCCGAAAATAATCACGATCAATCATGATTAATCCAACCTAAGATTAAAGATTTTTAAGCTGCAGTCTGTAACTTTTGGCGCTCTAGCGGTTAATAAACAGAACTGCATGTGTTTTGTGGAAGAACATTGTAGCCGGAGCTACTTCTCTCTGTTTATGAGTCACGCAGGTACTGGGCTACCCTGCAGCGGTTCCTACCAGAACCAGTCTAGAATAGTCCGAATATAAAAACTTATTATAGCTGTGCCATTGTGATTCAGGATAAGTCAAATACACGGTTTGGAAAATGGATTCATGATGAACTCGCTTATTATATATTTTTTTTAAATTTTGAACACAAAAAAAGTTACGGTCTGCAGCTTTAAATATACTTTTACATTGCAATAATTTCACATTCAATCTTCAGATTAATGTAGAAACAGCATAAAGACAGTATATTTTTAATATTTGTTTAATGGCATCTTTTTTATGACTGAAGGCAAGTATCACTGATATCAATACTACTGATGTCTCTAGGAAATAGTCCCCCCCCTAATATTTAACCATTGACTATATGTATTGTTGACTGTATTAATATTACAGTATGATTGAAAGCTATCAATTTTAAGATTTATTAGACTTAAAAAAAACCTCTAATTTAAGTGACCTTAAAACAGTCTTCACATAAACCCATTATAAGGAATGTCATATTTACCTGTGCCCTTCAGCAAGTAGGAAATATACAGAAATTGAAGAAAGTTATCAAACACTAAATTCTAAATTAAATATAAGCCTAGATGAAGCTACAGAAGTTATTGATTTCCTCTTTTTCTTTTGTTCTTTGATGAACAGACATCACAGCAGCTGGTTATTAGGTTATTTGGCTGCTGTTACTTTAAGAGCTGCCGCTGCTGAATGTGATGCGGATCTGACACGCATGCTCGTGGTTTCATTCATGCTTTAATATGAAATGATACAGGCTACAGAGCGTGCTGCTGTATTTGTGCGTGCAATTGAAGAGCAATACGCTACAAGCCCAGTATAGTGGCTGACAGGACAGGAAAATTCATTTTTACTGACATATGGCCTGACAACATGTCATCTGACTGCAGGTCACTGATGTTCTACTGGAGCTTCTTTGTCACCTGTACTGTTTCTGTGCTCGTTTGACTCGCACCTGGCGCTGAGGTGAAGTTGTAGTGCACGTCTGAGAAGTCTACTGTTTGATGTGGTCGTAAAGACGTTATGCTTCTAAATAAATGCAATTCTTGTCAAGTAAAAAGAGACAGAAACAGCAGTTGTGAGTGGGTGGTCAACCCTACGTTAAATATTTTTAACACCGTTAAACTGGAAAACTTAATAGCCTGCATTAACACACTAATTTTGACAGCACTAGTTTTTAGTAAAGACCTGTTCGTGTTTAATGCTGCTATGTTTGATATTTATGAGTTTCTGTTTTGTTGAAGTTTGTTGTGGTTGTAGTTATCATTGTGCTGAAGAGCAGAGCTCTTGATTGTGGGTGGCTACATGAAGCTACATGTATGTTGCACTATGCTCTATGAACAAGTAATATGTATTAAATATTAAATATTAAATGTGCATGTTAAATAGTTTACATTTAGCCTGTGCTATGCAAGCTGTTAATTTGAAGTCAAGTAGATTCAATTAATTTGTTCCAGGGCCACCACCAATTAAACAAATTAGTTGATAGAACTTCATTTTTTGAGTCATCAACTTATTAATTTGTGTTTATGCTACAAATTATTAAGTTTCTTTAAGAAAAAAATTAGAAGCACACTCAAGAAGTTTAATGCAAAATGTTATTTTTTATTATTTATTTATTTTTCATTTGTTTCTAAAGTGAAATAAGTGTAAGTGGCACGTTGACGTTTTGGATCTTTTTTTAAGCAGAAGCTGTATCTTATAAATGATTCTGCTATATGATGCTGGTACAGTATGTATGTATCACTTATATCAACAATTCTTCTACATAGTATTTACTCAGAAATCTCTGAATGTTGTCTATCATTAAAAGGATAGTTTACCCAAGAATGAAAATTATTTCTTTAATCGTTCTATACCCATAAGTCTCAAATGAGCTTGAGAAACGAGAACAAAACCTCATTAGTTCTCACAGGTCATGCTTTCAATTACCATATTAGTTGTGCTCTGTATATGTGTAGTGATCAATATTTATCTGAATAAAAGCCTAAATTAAATCTGTTCATCTGTTCTTGTCTCTAAAAGACTCTGATTAAACCAATCGATTCATATGGATTTCTTTTACGGTGTCTTCATAAAATGTAAAGGTTTTTGTGGAATGGACTTTCAAGGGACAGGGGCAGAAATCAGTTTCAATAAAATATCTTCATTTGTATTTCGAAGGTGAACAAAAGTTGTATGGGTTTGGAAAAACACGAGGAAGAGTAAATGATGACAGTTTTCATTTTTGGGTGAACTAGCCTATCATTAATGATTTGACATAATCACAGTTAATAATTAAATTGTTCAAGACATTTGAAAAAGTTTCATATTGAATTGAATAGGGAACTTCTAAAGCCAGTGTAAAGTAGTATAATGATGACAGCTCTGCTGTTTATCAAAGCCACAGCCCAATGTATCTCATTCACACAGCTGCTTTCACTGTCATTATCAGTAATCAGCTGTGTATCCTCCGCAGCACATCACACATGCTGTAATCACTCCAGTTTGTTGGTGAAAATGCAGAGGCATGAACTTCATGAGAATCACATTGGTTGAAGCTATACATGCATAGAAAAGATATTGCCTCTAGCCTGATAATACATTTCACATTACCCATTTCAACTTGATTTCACACTGCATAGGTTCTTTAACCATATACAATTAGAAATATATTTTAAATAGGAATTTTAAAACATAACAAACACTAGAGTTAATACAGATTCAGCTTTATACTGCCTAATGTTTCTGTGTGATTTGTTTGGTCAAAAGCTGATCATAAATGCAAACCAAATGAAAACCAAAATGCAGAAATTATGGTATTTTTCTGTGGTCCTATCATCAAATAATAAGCATACATTGCCATTCAAAGTTTTTATTTTTATTATTTTTTATTAATACTAAGTACTAATTAAATAATAATTAATACTTATTCAGAAAGGTGGCATTCAGTTGCTGAAATGACATAAAAAACATTTATAAAAAGATTTCTATTTTTTTTTTTTTTTTTTTTTTACTTTTTAATCATAGAATCCTGAAAAAAATGCATCACAGCTTCCACAAATACACTGAAAAAAATGATACTAAATTTATTTAAGGTTAATGGTTGCAAACAATTTATTTTAGCTACATTTAATTTTAAAAAATGTGTTGAAAGTTAGTCAACTAAATCTGTTTATTTAAATGTAGCTAAAATAAATTGATTGCAACCAATTACCTTAAAAAAATGTAGTACATTCAATTAATCATTTTTTTCAGTGTAATATTAAGCAGCAACTGATTTCAATATTGGTAATAATAAAAAATGCTACTTGAGCAGCAAATCAGCATATTAGAATGATTTCTGAAGATCATGTGACATTAATGACTAGAGTAATGATGCTGAAAATTCAGAGGAGTAAATTACATTTTAAAATATATTCACATAGAAAACAGTTTTTATTTTTATTGTAAAAAATTATTTCACAATATTACAGTTTTTATTGTATTTTTGATCAAATAAATGAGTTTTTTTTTTTAAACTTAAGAAAACCAAAACATTTAAATAATAGTGTACTTTTAGTGTAGCTGTCAGACCACTGATAGTGCTTTCACTCAGGGTAACAGCTAACACTTTAAGAGTGTCAAGGGGTTTTGCTTAACCCATTCATGACCTCTTCTTGATAATTGAACAGTTTAAGGTGTTAATATGACCTAACACATTGTCAGTTCATTAAGCATAAGCTCATACATGTAAATGCACTCAATATCTCTTTGTATCTTTCTTGACATTTTCCAGCTCTTCTCCCTTGTCTTCATCATCTGATTGTGTTCTTTTTGGTATAAAATCACAAGACATTAGATTTTGTGTAATCTAGTGTTTTTCTTTCATCTTCATACTCTGTACAGCAATTAAATTGTGCTTTGATCTCAGCTGGACATGGAGGAATCGTGCGTCCACAAAACCGGCGTGTGAGAAATTAATTTGGCATTCATTCTAATTTAGATTATTAGTTGTCATTTAGCAGACAGTTTCTTGTAAAGGAAGAGGACAGAATGCTAATTGCACAGCCAGTCCCTCTGGAGCAGCCTGGTGTTCGGTGTGTTTCATGAGTTAAATGAGTTAAGAAGCCTCAGTTTCTGGGTCACTCATACCTGGGATTAAATCTACATCCATTTCATTAGTAGATCAGAAAATAATCCACTAGGATAAAACCCTCCCAGAAATGTTCTTCTCTGATTAAATTCAGTTTGATTATGGTGTGTGTGTAGTAATTGATGATATGGGTTTGGCCGAGAGGCAGGGGTCAGCGGCAGGCTGGGGTTAGTTAAGAGGAATGACATAATTGATAGCTTCAGTCTGTAATTTAACAAGTTGTTTTTGTGAGTGTGCAAATGTGGACAGTAGCTACAGTAAGAAGGCAGATGTGTGATTCTCTATTTGTTTTTATAAGTTCTCACTCTTTTAAAAGGCTCCTCTCATCTTCCCTTTTTCTTGTTTCATCTCTTGTCCCTTTATCTCATATCCTCTCATCTTCCCCCTTTCATCTTCTGTCTTCTTGTCTCTTCTCTCATCACTTCTCCTCTCTTCTCATCTCGTTTGTCTCCTCACGTCTCTTCTTGTTTCCTCTCCTCTAACTTTTTCTGTCTTTCATTGTCATTTCTTGCCTCTTCTCTTGTGTCTGTTCCTCTCATCTTGTCTCTTCTTGTCTCCTCATTTCCTCGTCTCGTCTTTTGTCTTTTCATCTCTTCCCGTTGTCTTTTTCTCACCTATTCTCATCTCATCTCTTCTCGACTCCATGTCTCGTTCTTCTCATCTATGGTCTTGTCCATCTCTACTTGTCTCTTCTCATCATCTCCTTGACTTGCCCCTTCTCTTCTCAGGTGTCATCTTGTCTCTCTTCTCTTTTCGCCTCACATTGTCTCATCCTTTCCATTCTCTTCTCACCTCTTCTAATCTCTTCTCACCTCGGTTCTTCTCTTCTCTTCTCTTCTCTTCTCTTCTCTTCTCTTCTCTTCTCTTCTCTTCTCTTCTCTTCTCTTCTCATCTCCTCGCCCTGTCTCTTCTCTTCTTGTCTCATGTCTTCTTTTTGTGTCCTCTTGTCTCTCTTCTCTTCCCTTCCCTTCTTTAATCACCTTGTTTTGGCTTTTCTCATCTCTTTTCATCTGGTCTGTTTCTTGTCTCATCTGTTCTCATCTTTTCTTTACTCGTGTCTTCTTGTCTTTCTTCTCTTCCAATCTCTTTTCATCTCTCTTCTCTTCTCGGCTTGTATTTTCCTGCCTCTTCTCTTCTCATCTCTTCTCTTTTCATTTCCTCGTGTCTTTTCTCTTGTTGTTTCTGTTTCTGACTCTTTTTGTCTCGTCTCACCTCTTCTCATCTCTTCTCTTCTTGTCTCTCATCCCATCTCAATTAATCTGTTCTTGTCTCTTCTCTTCTTGTCTCTCATCCCATCTCAATTCATCTGTTCTTGTCTCTTCTCTTCTTGTCTCTCATCCCATCTCAATTCATCTGTTCTCGTCTTGTCTCTCGTGTCATCTGGTCTCGTTGCAGCAGAAGGCTTGTACAGAGCCACGGAGGTTATGTAATGCCTTGAGAGACAGACAGAGGGTTTGTGAAGGGCACTGCATGTAGTGTGACATGACAGAGACTATGTGCGTCTGTATTTTGACGTGTGTGAATGTGTGTTTTGCACCAAAGCTGTAGGCCACCCTAGACTCTGTTTGGTCAAATGAGATTACACACTTACACACTGATCGCTCAGGAGTATCATCTTTTATTCAGACTTTTGTATGTGTTTATGTCCTATCCCATCTGACTGCAACCAAGCTAACATGAACCCCATATTCACCTCTTTCTTAAGGTCAGCGATATGACAGGACTTATTTGAAACTCTTATCGGACCCTTAAAGCTGGGCTTAAAGAACACCTATCATTATATAAGTCAGTGAAAGATGATCTAGAAGATTGTGAAACAGAGAGGAACAGACAAGCTGAGCTTGTATGATGTTTCAGTCTCCTCCTGTGTTAGAGGTTTGGTCACAGTACATTTGTCATTACATTTTTTTTTCTTTGAGGCCTGATTTTAATGTCAGTAAAAAGTATTTTTGCTTGAAAAACAGTCACAAATTAGGTTTATGTGACACATTCCATCTTCTCTTTGTCCATTTATAATTTACAAGGTTGTTAATCTCTGCTAGTAGTAGATGTTGTAACTACACCATCTAGACCCATAAAGCATCTCTCTCCATTGATGACCTTTCAGAATTAGCTGTTTTCTGTTTAGTCACTAGGTCCAATATATTTGCCACTAAACCATCCCTCACCAGCCTCTTTGCAAAGCCTGCAATACATTGTGACAGATTCATAAAACATTCTGCGCTTAAATGTATTCAGATGTCAGTGTGTTCATTTATTTGATCAGAAAGTTTGCAGTGAGCTGTTTTTGCAATTTAGTTTCAGTAAAATGTCTTTTTGAGCTGGAGAGGGAGTGTTCTGAAAGATACAGTGATTTATGATCCGTTCAATGCTTTTTAACCCTTTAAGACACCGCTAGGTTTGATTGTGTAGGCTGGTGGTCAATTTGATATTTTTGATGTGGTTTCTCCTAGTGTAGTTTCTTGTTCTTGGTTTAAATGGTGCAGATCATTACATTGCACTCAGTGCATTTACTGTGTTTGTTGATTAGTATAACCTATCTGAAATATTCTCAGTTGTGGAGACTTGCATGTATATAGATTAGAATTCATTAGTACTCTTATTTGTTTTGTCTGAAATATGAATCTCCATATATAACTCCTTGTACACTACAAATACTCCTGCAAACATTTTCGCTAAACATAGAATGCTTATTGTCATTTTAGTTATGCATTTTGATATATGCATAGTGGTTACTGCATCACCACATTTTACCTGTAAATGTAGAGGATACTGTGCAAAATCCATATAGTTTTCCTTATTAAATTCTAATATTTCATCGGTGTAGCATTATGCATTATTTTCTGAAACATGTCCTTAAATAACATTCAAAAACCAACCTAGTTCAGCTGGTAAGCAGTTTTAGACGCTTCCACAGTAACAGTGTGCAACTTTGGAGAGAAAATACAACTACAGCATCACTTCCTGTGCTCATTTTTCCTTGCCCTAAGCAACGATCAAAAATTTCATGAAATGGGAAGATTCCTCTTTAAACAAAACTTTAAAGCAAAATGAGATGAGAGAAAAAAACAGCCAGTTTCTCACAATGATATCTGTGCCCCAATGTCAACAAAATGATGTGATTTCTAAGGATTTTAAGACGGGGCTTTAACTGGTTAATGGTAGCAGATCTCGCCTTCAGGATGTGACAGCCATCCGTGGTCATAACCACGGGCACAGATGTGAATGTGCTTCCTCACTGGGCGCCTAGTGAACCAAGGCATGAGGCTTCAGGCAACGCTCACACACAAACACACACACACACACACACACACACACACACGTACTGTATGTCAAAACCACGACAACCTGAGCTCTCTGCGACGTAACGGTCTGTCAAGGGTTCTGATAACTTCAAATGACAGGCCACATCACAGATTTTCCATTGGACAGGAGCGTGTGTCCGCTTTTTCACTCCTTCCATGCCCCATTTAGAGGCTCAGTGGATGTGAAAGCGCAGATCGGTGTGTGTGAACCCACTCAGTCGGAAATGATAAAGAGCACGTCTGCTCTCTTCCAGTAGTGCAATATGGCAACATCTCAAAACAACATCTTTCCACTCCCATGATCCCCAGCTTTGTTCTTTTATCCGCTTCTCTCCATCTCTTTCCATTATTTTCATTTCTCTCTCTCTCTCTCTCTCTATCTCAGTGCTGTAGCGAGCGGCGAGGTGGCGGCACGTCCCAGCGGAGGTCATTTTTAGCCACGGTGGCGAGTGTCTGCCATCTCCCCTCTGATGATAATGGGTGAAATGAGTTTGTCCTTGGCAAGGACGACGCTCAGCCATCTCTGTCCTTCCACCCCTGTCTCGATATCTCATTCCCACAAATTCCTCCCCCACTCTTTCTCGGCCTCCCTCCTCTTTTCCAAGCTTGTATTTCTCTCTCTCCCATCTGTCTTGCCGTCTCCCACTCCAGTGAAGAGTGAAATGTTCTAAGTTGTGAGTTGACCTCTCTAACCCAGCAATTTTGAGGACTCATGCGGTGTGTGCGTAAGTGAGACAGTGACAGATCGTCTGAACTAGGGTTGTCATATCATCAAAATATCAGTGATAAAATGATGGGCAGAGAAATTAATTGCAAGCAATAGAACCAAGATACAACTAAACAGTGCTGTAGGCATGATGAAATTGAAAAAAAGTAAGCAAATGTACAAAAGCATTACCTGAATTACTGGTGTAATCTTTACTGTTTATTATTAAATAAAAATATAGAGTTACATACTAACGTTCAAAAATGTGGGGTCTGTCAGTCTTATTTTCACCAAAACTGCATTTATTTGAATACAGTACAGTAAAATACAGAAAAACCTGTAATATTGTGAAATATTATTACACAAACATTATTATTAAATTTTCAGCATCATTACAGTCTTCAGTGTCACATGATCCTTCAGAAATCATTCTAATGTGCTGATTTGCTGTTCTTATTATTATCAGCATTGAAAACCAGTGATGTATAAGTACCTGAAAGCCATACTTAAGTAAAAGTACAGATATCTTACCAGAAAATGACTTTGGTAGAAGTTGAAGTCACCGTTTAGAATATTACTTGAGTAAAAGTCTTAAAGTATGTGATATTTGTTGTACTTAAGTACTAAAATATTTTTTTTAATCTTAAATGTACTTATGTATTGAAAGTAAAAGTACAACTAAATGCAAAATGGAAAAGAAGCAAATAAATATATATAAAAAAATGCTCATACATAGCTTGAGTAGCAATTGTGTTCAGTTTTAACTCTTTTTTCCATTTTGTATCTTTGGGTGAGAATAAGAAGCACTTCATCTGGTTCTTAGTGTCTTTCAGTCCAACATAAGAAACCATTTCTGGAATCTGCATGTGAAGTGGCGTTTAGATGTATTTACACAGTTTAATGTATCTCAGAGGGGACATGGATGCATTTAAACTGCAGTTACAGATGCATAAATAGGCTTAATGTGTTGTTTTTAACATGAAACGTTGAATACTGATATTTAAAATAAATTAAAACATGAAAGAAATAGTCGAAATGTGAAATTAAAACCGCCAGTAGGTGGCAGCAAGTGACTGTTAATGAGTGAGTTATTGAGATTCAAGCGATTCTTTCAAACGGCTGATTCATTCAGGAACAAAGCATTTGACTGTGTTAATGAGTGAATCACTGAATCATTTATTCAACCGATTCGTTCAAAAAGCTGATTCATTCAATAATAAACAGCGTCCATTGCTCAGATATGCAAAACAGTGCTGTGATCTTTGTTTGGAACTATTTTCGTTGCCAAAATTGAGCAAAAACAAGCAATATTATGTCTAAAATGTAAGTCACTTATTGCTTTACTGAACTTGTATAAAATTATTATTAAATGTGTTATAATGCTGATATCTGCAGAAAAACAGTACTCTTTGTGTGATATAGATTAAGTTAACTATATTAAATTATATATAAAAAGCATACAGAAGCATTTTTGCCATCTACAATTTAGAATGCCTGGAATTTTGAGTTTTAATACACTAATAAATCAACGTGCGTTGTGTGATTTGGTGATATAGCCTACTTGGTAATGTCAGATAGCATATCATTACAACAACACTTACCATATTATCGCAGAAGATGTACTGTAGATCTCACACCCCAGCCTCGACTTGACTGGAAGATGAAAATATCTGCGGTCGTGCGCGCACTTGTTTGCACTTGAGAAAAGCTGTTTTTAGGAGTCTAACTTGCAATCGCCAGACCACTGAACCTGCTTTCCTGAAGTCTGTGTTCTTCTGACTTCTGACTATTTTGTAGTAAGTTACGAAAATGTATCGGAGTAAAAGCAGTTACAGATGCATAATTAATTAAATAATTTTACCTAATTAATTTTAATTAGGAAATGTAGTGAAGTAAAAGTTGACTGAAATATAAAAACTCAAGTAAAGTACTATACTCCCAAAAAATACTTAAGTACTGTAACGAAGTATTATTACTTAGTTACATTACACCAGTGTTGAAAACCATCGTGCTGTTTAATATTTAGTGGATTCTTTGATTAATAGAAAGTTCAAAAGAGCAGCATTTATTTGAATTACTTAGGCTTCTTTTATAACAATATAAATGTCCTTACTGTCATTTCTGATCAATTTAATACATCCTTGTGGAATAAAGTTATTAATAAAAAAAAAAGTAATTATCCCACATTTTGAGAAGTAGTATAAAGATTAAAGCTGCTGACATTTTCCAACTTATTTTTTTCTTTTTCTTTTTTCCTATTGTTGCTTAAATAATGGTAATACACAATAAACCTGCAGGTATTTTAGTCTTTGTGTCCCATTGCAAATTATTTTTTAAACATACATAAATAATTATTGTGCGCATTTAGCAAAAATATTGATGTCAGAGATGCATAATGATCATCCTTATGTAAGAAACACACATAAACTGGTATGTATCAAGAGAAATTCAATGTATAAATGGATGCGTTTTGGTATACATTATTTGTTAATTTACAAATTATTTTATATATAAATTAAATACAGACGTGGTCAGAATTGTTGGTACCCTTGGTAAATATGATAAAAGAAGGCTCTGAAAATAAACCTTCATTATTAATCCTTTTGATCTTTTATTTAAAATAATCACACAAATCTAACCTTTCATTGAACTAAAACAATTGAAAATGGGGGAAAAGCCCAGGGATAAAAAGTACCCCATGTGTACAATGAAATATACTGCTGTATTTTTGATGTTGTGGGCCTATATTTCTGCTGGAGGTCCTGGACATCTTGCAACCTAGGCTCATTGGAAATACGTGCCTCTACATACATTTCTGCAAAACTGAAAAAAACGTACTGTACGATTCACTGCAGTTTCCAGTTGAAATGAACACTAGAGGCAGTAAAACTCTGACAACTTTTATTCTTTTTCACACGAAGTGTGACTTACAGGAACAGTTTTGATTATTTTCTCACAGTTACTTGCAGAATGGTATGTTATGACTTCTAAACAATTTTAATATCCTGCACGATTTGAAAACTGATACTTTTGAATGTTGTCGTCACATATACAGCTTCATATGTATGAGTTTACTAACTCAGTAAGTTTACTCGGTAGCTCACGTGATACAGCGTTGCTCTTAGGTGAAGAAGAGCTCCGGTACGAATCCCGTCAAACTACAGTTCAACAAAACAGCTCAAATCTGCATAAGGAAGTTAAAATAGCATGGCTCTATCAGCGAATACGTTTTTATATTACTTTTGCATTTGTTAACACTTTCGGGTAGGTTTAGGTTTGGGTTTGATGTAGGGATACTTCCAACTTCATAGAGCTTAATCTTTAGCGACACTCACCGGATATTTGAATTATGAATGGCTGCAAAACGTACTGCAAGCAGCATAATAAAAACACTGCAAAACGTGCCTGTACCAACGTAATAAAAACGTGTCACGGTCACGTATTAAAACTGCACTTTGAAACTGCAGCGAAACGTGCTGCAAGGTTCATAATTACGGTGTTGCAGAAATGTATGTAGAGACACGTATTTCCAATGAGCCTGGGTTGACATCTTGTTTAGACACATGGCATCATGGATTCTATCAAATACCAACAGATAAAAAATCAACAAGTGACTGACTCTGTTAGAAATCTTATAATGGGCCATGCTTGGATCTTCCAACCGTACAATAATCTAAAAACAAATCTTAAAAACAACACAAAAATGGGTCACTGAGCACAAAATCAAGCTTCTGCTATGGCCATCCAGTCCTCTGACCAACCCTGTAGAAAATGAGTGAGGTGAACTGAAGAGAAGAAGCACCGTCATGGAGCTGTGAATCTGAAGGATCTGGAGAGATTCTGGATGAAGGAATGGTCTCTGATCTCTTGTCAGGTGTTCTCTAACCTCATCAGGCATTATAGGAGAAAACTCAGAGCTGTTAAACTGGCAAGTGGAGGTTTCAAAAAGTATTGAATAAAAGGTTGCCGTTAATTGTGGCCAATGTGTATTCGAGAAAAACATTTATTTCATAATGATATTTCCCCCCATTTTAAATTCTTATTCTCCAATGAAAGGTTAGATTTTTGTGTTTTTTTAAATAAAAGATCAAAAGGATTAACAATGCAGATTAATTTTCACAGCCTTCTTTGATCATATTTACCAAGGGTACCAACAATTCTGACCACGTCTGTATATAAAATATATAAATAAATTATGAAAAATAAATTATTCTCACAGTGGGTTGACTGAGTTGGGAGGTATAGAGATATTGCTTTTCCTTCATCAGTAACTTGAAGATAATGTCAGAGATGCATAATTATCATTCTTATGTGAGAAAAAATACCAAATATTTTTAAGATGGATACATTTCGAGCAATAGTGAGCAGAAAAACCTGTATATTTAGTTAATTGTATACACACACTGTGTGACCTACACACTTCCATGACCCTGTGTGCTTAATGAATAATAAATGAAAAGTTGACATGCCACATGATGGCAGCGATCCAGACTAACGTGAGAGCAGTGGCATCTGATTTGGAAGCACAGATTGGAGGAACAGACCAGTAAACTGAACAGTTTTAGAACAGAAGTCAATAATGAAATTGCTATTGCGTTTGTATATTTCCTCCAGTAGACAAATTAATATGCATTGGTTTTGAGTTGGGATGTTAATTAGCACATAATTTATATAGGGCTGAAAAATAAATTATTCTCACAGCGGGCGGAATGAGTTTGAGACTCCTTAACAGATATTGTTTTCCCTTCATCAGTATCTTAATTATTGAAGTTCAGTCACAGCTTGGAGTTTCTGAAGGCAAACAGAGCCAGTGATTTCATCAGTTCATTAGAACAGAACATATATTACACAGGAGGAAAATAACTGGGAGGCTTTAAGGTTCATGATTCTGCTTTTAAAATTTACCATAGTTTTGTAAAGTTTTAACCATGATAAACACACTTTAAACCATTCATTGATCCTCATAACTATAGTTAGAGATAAATATAGTTTAAATAAAACAAATATTTATGAACAAATAAATACAATAGTCGTGGTAATCTAAAGTTAAGTTTAGCTTCAGTCCCAATTAGACCAGTTAATCAAGGTATTCTGGTTCAGGATTGAAGTAAAGTATTGTAATATACTGTACAACATGTATGTCAAAACACCATGGTTTCTAGACTTAGTTTAACTACACATGCATGGAAAATGGTGTTTTGAAACACTTTCAAGTCTATGCTGGTGCCAGTTTTCTCCTGCCTTCCTTATAAATGCTGTCTGGAGTGTCGGGCCTGTTAATATTTGCTTAAGTAAAGAGTCATTTGGTGTTTCTGCTCAGGTTTGTAACAGATCTTTCAAAATGTGACCGTTTAGTCGGTGACTGGGATGTAGTATTACAGCAAATGACCAGGATGTGAGAAGCATTTCAAACTACTCGATTTGTAGTCTGTGTGACTTTAACGGGACCAGATTGAAATCTCTGCTGATTTTGAAACCTTCACCATTCTCAGAGTTCTGTGAATTCCCATCCGTTATGTGTTTGTTTATAAAATATTCTGGACAATTTGATTATACTTGCAGCTGAAGAGGAGTGAAGTAATCAGCTATGTTTATCACATATTACAACATATAAATCCATTCCATGGAATTAAACAGATTTTCTTCCAAAGTCAGCCTAGAAAATGCACAATAAAAAAACCTGCAGATTTCATCTGGGCCTGGTAATAACTTTATTTATACTGGGATTTACACTGACAGCCAGAAGCCATCTTATTTTGGAGAATGTAGTAAAGTAGGCTATTAGAAATACATTAATCCTGTATAGTAGGATGCTTAAAAAAAGATTACAATGTAATTGCATGACACTGTAAGTTCTAAACACATCAAAACATAAATATATTTAAAAATTTGGAACAATAAATCCTAAAATTAAAGCAAATTAAAGTTTCCTATGGGGTATGAAAAAACCTCCAAAAATTTACATTTACATATAGTCATTTGGCAGACGCTTTTAACCAAAGCGACTTACAATTGGGGAATACATAAAGCGATTCATCTTGAAGAGGCAATCAGACAGAGGAAGTGCTCGTAACACCAAGTCTCAGTCATTGTTCAAATAAGTACAAGCTAGCAAGGGAAGGAGAGAAAGATAAAGGGAAAGTTTTTTTTTTTTTTTAAGAACAAGTTTAGGATGAAGTCAAGTAGTGCCGAAAGAGATGAGTTTTCAGTTGTTGCTTGAAGATTGATAGGGATCTAGCATTCCGGATAGGGGTGGGAAGATTATTCCACCATCCAGGAACGGTGAACGAGAATGTTCTAGAGAGTGATTTTGAGCCTCTCTGTGATGGTACCACAAGGCGTCGCTCACTAGCAGATCTCAGACTTCTGGAGGGGATGTAGATTCGTAATAGTGATTGGAAGTAGGAGGGTGCTGAGCCTGTGGTCGTTCTGTATGCAAACATCAGTGTCTTGAACTTGATGCGAGCTGCCACTGGTAGCCAGTGCAATGAGATGAAGAGAGGTGTAACATGGGTTCTTTTGGGCTCGTTGAAGACCAGTGGTGCCGCTGCATTCTGAATCATTTGTAGAGGTTTGATTGTGTTTGATGGAAGTCCAGCCAGAAGAGCATTGCAGTAGTCCAGCCTAGAAACGACAAGGGCCTGGACAAGAAGTTGTGCAGCATGCTCTGTCAGGAAGGGCCTGATTTTTCTGATGTTGTGTAGCGCAAACCTGCAAGATCGAGCAGTCTTTGCAATGTGCTCTTTGAAGGTCAGCTGGTCATCAAAGATTACACCAAGATTTCTGACCAAAGTTGATGGGGTAATTATTGATGTGCCTAACTGAATCGAGAAGTCATGCTGTAGAGTCGGAGTGGCAGGGACGACAAGAAGCTCAGTCTTTGCCAGGTTGAGCTGTAGGTGATGTTCTTTCATCCATGCCGAGATGTCCGCCAGGCAGCCTGAGATCCGTGCAGCTACCGTTGGATCATCTGGTTGAAAAGATAGATAGAGCTGTGTGTCATCGGCGTAGCAATGGTAGGAGAAGCCATGTGCCTGTATGATGGGTCCCAGTGATGTAGTGTATGTGGAGAAGAGGAAGAGAAGAGAAAATTATGCCAGAAAACAAGGCATAGTTATTTTTTATATTGTTTTTGTGCATCTTAATGAAAACATAAAGAAAGGCTTATTGGATAAACAAGTCTAAGCAAAGTGGTAGTATGTTGCTTATGCACGTTTTGTGACACTTTCAATATTAGTCAAATGTCCAGGGAGTGACATTAAATATGTGTTCTGTTTAATCCGGTGGATGTGAATTTGTCAAAGTATTATTACGTTGGTTGTTGTAAGTATTGTGGCAGTTTGGGTATTAATGTTCAGTGAGTGACATTAAAATAACATGAACATAATGTACCACCTACATTAAATCCTACTATAAACCTAACCTTATTAAAGCAAACTTGAGATAAAAACACAACCATGCCATTTTAGCTTTCTTCTTCAAATCCACAAAACTAAACTGACCTGTTTTTAAGGGGCGGGTCCTTTAAGGCTTCTCAGTAATCGGCCACTCTTATGATTGGCTAACGTCATTGCATAGGAAACAGTATCAATGCCCCCTCGCTATCAGAGCATGTGAGCGAAGCGCTCAATATTCCGCTCTGTGGGCGTGCGCTCCGCTCAGTCGCTCACGGCCAAAGCAAACGCTCCGCTAATGTTCCGCTCACGCTCAGCGGTAAACCAAATCCCGCTCAGATCACGCTCTGACATAACATTTCTCTGGTAGGCCTAATTGTGTGTTTTTTCCCCGTTTATAATGAAATTCATAGCAGTTATGTGTCAGGGTGACGTTCAGATTGTACTTTTTCAAATAAATTTTATTAATTTAAATGTAATGTATGTCTTGTTTTTGAAGCCACTTGGCAAACCTTCCTAAAAAATGTAATAACTGAAATGTAGGGTATATTTGATTTTCATTAGGCCTACTTTATTTCCATGAAAACACAGCTTCAATTATTGTGCAGCAGAACATGCAAAACACACACACAAGATGAAATAAATGCACATATAATTTCACAAAATACACCTTGCTTATCAGGCCCATGAAAAGCACACACAAGATGAAATGCACCTAAAGAATTATTTAGTGGCGTTAATAAAATAAACACTTTCTAAAGGACCAAAACTGCGGGGAAATGCGGTCTATTAAAACGTCTGTCAATCTTTACAAGATTTTATAATTTACATTTAGAAACATTAGACAAACTATTGCTTATTCCACAGATTCTCGCACTAGCAAATTACCAAAGAGCAGGTGCTGAGGGGGTGCTAGATCAATGACAGGGGAGCTGGGCAATTAATAGTTAATGACCAAAACAGGTTGTTATTATTATTATTTTTATATGAATAATAAAATCGCTATAGTAGTAGTAGTAGTAGTAGATTTATTGTCACATACACAATCATACAGAGTACAATCAGCAGTGAAATGCTTTGATTTTTGAAGAAAAATACAGCAAACATGAGGAAAGAGACGAGGAAAAAAAAAATAACCCCCAGACTATACTCCTTGGGGAGTACAGTGTGAGAACAGGAAAAACACCTCAAGCATAAAGCACATAATACACCATAGACACACAACTTTGCAACAGGGGAGGTAATCCAGCTCTGGCAATCAGCCATCCAGACAGGCAGCCATATCCCGGCGCTAGTCACAGACCCGCTTGTCAGGCTGGCGGTTTAAAGCGACGGAGGCGTTGGATCGGGGGTTTGGGGAAGTGAGTGCAAATGTTTGTGTGTATGTGTAATAGTTTGTAATCAGTATGTGTGTATTTGTGTGTATGTGTAATCAGCAGGTGTCTGAAGAATGGGGGAGGAACGCAGAGAGCGTCTCCCTGCGGTGCTCTTCTCAGGGTTGATTTTCCAACAGCGGCCTTGGCCAAGGCCAGTGCTGGTAGAGGGGAGCCGGAAAAGATAAGATTGTGCTTGTTTAGTCTTAGGGCGAGTAACCGCATTCCAATTCCACGGCTACTCTCTTTGTCCGTTCTGGTCTCCATCAATTTTCCTTTGCAAAGCCGTGAGCTTCTCCATGATAGAATCCATATTGCGGTTAATAGTCTCAGTCTCAATGCTGACCGCTCTTCCCACTACTTCAATCATGACGGGCAGCCTTGTGAGGCTTTGAACAGCTGTTCCCGTTTTCTGAATTCACTCGATAACCCAGGGCAAAGCCTAATCCAATCAGCAGAAGACCTGTTATCATGGTTCCGAATAGATAGATATCTTCAATGTCCTCCACGGAAAGAGCCGCTAAACACACGACACGCCATCTGTCCCACGCGTCCATCGTGTAGCCAGCGGAGAACGTTCCGTCAGGGCAGTTAGGTTCCCCAGAACCCGAACTTCTCGTCGAGAAGATGGTGTCAATTGCGTTGAGAGACCAGTTGATCAAATCCATGATTTTTCAGTTTTGAGGAGCAATGCAGAGAGAGTCTCTCAAGTATTACACGAGACGAGACAAGAGAGCAGGCAGGGAGGGAAAAAAGGGCGAGGACGGGGAGCGAGAAAAAATGCGACATATAGGCGCATTTCAAATGTTTATGAAGAATGTGGGAGTATTATCGCGCTTAGCCTACTGTATGACATGGGGGCGCGCACGCAATCATTTTTATTTTTATTTTTTCCTGCGGAAAGAGCTTATACTCCCGTCATTTTTGGATGTGCTTTCTGTCGTCTCATGCCGTGAATGGAGCGCGTCACAACAATGAACCAGCTCACAGACATAAGAAATAAATCTGCAGAAAGCTTGAAAACCAATTAAAAAAAAATAAAATCTTCTCTGATTTTGTAGTCCGTATAGGTGCATTTCTCTATTAAAGGCACATCCACTGTGGAGATTGACCACAGTGGGTGGGGCCTATGTTGAAAAGAAGACTATTCGTCAATGTCTTGCTTTGGAGGTGGTGTTTATGCAAATGACTGTACCCAGGTGATGTCACCTTGCCCCTCAGATCGAAAAACAAGCATTTTTGGAGCTTGATTATATAAATGCTTTGTTTATAATGAGGAGGACGTCTTAAGCTATGAAACTTGCAGGATTTATTAATGGTACAAAGACCTCTTGTATGCCAAAAGATCAAGGCAATTTTGATTTCTCGTGTCATGACCCCTTTAATCATAATTTATGCGAAAAGGAATAAAAGTTGTTGGATTGTTGTTTTTTTTACTGTAGGTAGAGGCACATTTTTCCAATGAGTCTGGGTGAAAATATCATTAGCGCCGTATGAACAGAAGTTGTCAATGGAAAGTTCTCACCATGATACACAAACAAATGTGTGGTGTCTGTGAGAGTGTGTGAGAGAGAGAGAGAGAGAGAGAGAGAGAGAGCATCCAGTATGTGGTGTTTAAGTACACTGAAGTAAATGAATGTTATAGTGTGGTACAGAAATTCAGACAGATGGGCAATCGGATGAGATGTGCAAGTGTACAAGAATGAGCGAGCAGGAGGATTGTGTTCTGTATTGTGTTAGTGAGATGCAAATTTCCACTCTAATTTCTAGAGTCTAATTCAGGCTCACCTGTTAACTCCCGCTTTGTCTCACCTCCTCCCTACCTTTTCCAATTTCATTTAATATACTCATTTAATAAGTAAAGTCATCACCATAACATCACTATACTCACCTGAAGCATCCATCTCAACCTTAAAACCTTTAGCAACCTCCTCTACTAGTCATTCTGTAACTGTATGTCACGTTATATTCATGTGAATCAGTTTTGTTCTCTCGTCGGTGATGCGATATGTTTGTTGTCATTTCCAGAATGAGAACTTGTGTTCAGAATGTTCTGATCAGGTTTATTTTAGTATCACTTAGATACTATTATATTTTTATTAAAATTTTGAATTAGTTTTAATATTTATATTTATCATTTTCTTTTTAATTGTTGTGAAAGTTTTAGTAATTTAGTGTTGTGTTTTTGCCTTTTTTAATAGTTTTTTAGATTTTTTTAAAATATGTTTTTGTCAAATATTTTTTCAGTTTAAGTTATTTTAGTACATCAAGTTCAACTAAATGTATTGTATTGAAAATAAGAAATGTTACCTTGGCAACAAGATACAATGATTGTTTTAGTTACCTAAAATAACCCTGGTTCAGAGAATCCAGTTTAATATTAGTGGTGCTAAAGCGAGTATCACTGTTATTTTTTGTATTTCTTGGATTTGTAACCTATGGACAAGAATGACACCTCAAATCAGGGTCAAAAAGGACCTTATTGCCAACATAACTAGGCATAAATATTTTTTCAAACATGATTTTGCATTATATTTTTTTTTAAAATATGCTTAAATCCTTATAAAAATTATTATTTGGTAGTTTTTCCTTGCATGTTAATGACAAACAGCAGCCATTGTGTCACTTGCATCATATACGAGCTAATTTCCTTTCTGCAAATGGTACCTAGCAACTACTCAGAACACCCTAACAGTCGCCTAGCAAAGTCTTAGCAACCATTCAGAATGATCGCAAACCAGCACCTTAATATCATGGCAGCATATTTTGCAAGCACAATGCATATAAAAAAAAATCTAATTAGACCTACCAATTATTTTAAGAATGCACATTATGTATTTTTAAATTATTTATTTGTTTACTAGGCGTGTGTGTCAGAAAAAGGCAGTGACTGAACCACCTATCAGCACCACAGTACATTAATGGTGCCACCTGACAGCTGAGACACTCCAAACCTCCAGCGCAAGATCGGTTTCTTATGTGAATATGACAGTTCAGGACAAATATGGCAGGTTACTCTCTCTCTCTCTCTCTCTCTCTCTCTCTCTCTCTCTCTCTCTCTCTCTCTCTCTCTCTCTGTCTGTCTTTCAATAGCAGATGTACTCCTCAGGCCAGAACTATTAACACACTTCATACACTTAGTATAAAAAACAAGTGGTTCTCAACCCGCGGCCCGTCACAAATCCAAATGCGGCCCACCATGCTGAATGTTAGTCTATGTGCTGAACACAATTAAAAAATAACTTTCAGTTTTACAATTGATTTTAGGTTTTACATTAATTTAACAAATACAAGCTATAATGTTTTTATGTAAAATAATTTTGTTTTTCATATATTATTTTCAGCAAGGGCGTAGGTTTGCTTTCGACATTGGTGGGGACCTAACCCCCCCCCTCCCTTTTTTTTTTTTTTTAAATAGTAAGTTTAACAGACAATAATTACACAATTATGATTTTGTGAACCAACAACATCAGCATCAGAGCGCTGGGTGTCTTAAAGTGATAGTTCACCCAAAAATGAAAATTCTGTCATCATTTACTCACCCTCAATTAGTTCTAAACCTGTATGAATGTCTTTGTTCAGCTGAACACAAAGGAAGATATTCTGAAGAATGTGGGAAACAGAGCAGTTCTGGGGCACCATTGACTTCCATAGTATTTTTTTTCCTACTATGGAAGTCAATGGTGCCCCAAAACAGCCTGGTTACAAACTTTCTTCAAAATATCTTCCTTTGTGTTCGGCAGAACAAAGACATTCATACAGGTTTGGAACTACTTGAGGATGAGTAAATGATGACAGAATTTTCATTTTTGGGTAAACTATCCCTTTAATTACACATCACTTTATTTTAATATTAATTGAATTGGACCCAGGATGATTCTGAAAGAATACTTTGTTTTGTTGCTGTAGTAACGAAACTGTGCACATCTGATTGACAGATAAACTGCACGCTCTTATATCAGTGTTGTTTTTTTATTTTGTGGATATTTCAGCTAACAGTTTGATTTGTACATTCAGTTGAACAACATTAATTTAAAGTTAAAGACTGTCCGCGACGACTCAGGATGCTGTTCCAAATCCTGCTGCACCACACTTACTTACTGCTGCCACTTACATAGTTTACCAAAAATAAATATATTTCTCATTATATTTGTCCCAAATTATTATTGATGTTCATGACTTTATCCTAGGCTGAAAGATTGTGTATCTTTCCGCACTTTGTCTTTCTGTCCGTATGCTTTATATAGGGAGCTAATAATAGCCATAGATCGTGCTTTCTCTTTCCGTTTGCTCTGTTTTGTCAAACAAACACCACTTCAAACTCATCGATGCAACTTTGTTCATTCCTGAAGTGGGCTTTTATATTAACTGTTTTAGACTGCTGTCTTGAATTGGGTGAAATACCTGTGAGTTGTTCTAAACGCAGCTGCGCTTCTAGTCCGGTGTGTGACTACATTCAGCACATGTATTAAATGCGCGTTCTAACGTATTTACTTTAACTTGTTAGGTAATATCAATGGTATGATGTTTCAGATGCGTCTGAAATGACAAAAACATATACATATATGTACTTATTTGATCAAAATATTGCTAGAGACAGTTTGGTAGTGGCTGGATATTGGTAGGGACACGTCCCTAGCATCCCCCCCTAATTCTACGCCCCTGATTTTCAGACATGAGCAGACCTACTCACGTAATTAATGTTACGCATTTAACGAACACTTAGCGCGCACTTTGGAAGAATTCAATTCAAATAGTCATCAGCAGCCATTAGTTCTGTAAAACTGAGCATCAGAATGGACAAATTTGTTAAGGGAGACAACGAAATGTGGAAAATGGCAGCGAAGGAACGCATTCAAACAAGAATAGTCACAGCATCAGCAGTGAAGAGAGTGCTGGACTTTCGGTTTGCCCCGCCACTCACTTGAAGATGTTCAGGTAAAAAGAAACACCCATAGGCTACTACGCAGCAATCATCCTTAATTACAGAAATGTGGCAAAACATCTCTGGAGAGAACCTCAGATTATTAAATTCGAAAAATGCTTTCCATATTTGGATCAACATAGGCTACATTTGTGAACGCACACTTTCTGCACTGTCGCGCGTCAAGTCACGCTTCCGTGCACCTCTTCTGCAATTTACAATCGCAACTTCACTGTGCTGTTACTCCTTTCGAACCGAATTTCACAAAATTGGTCAGCTCCCGACAGCATCAGGTGTTTTATTAATGGTGAGTAGAATTATTTATTTATTTATTTCAATAAATGTAATCGTTTAGATATCATAATATTTAGGCTATAAATAATATTATAAATCTGGTTGGTTTGTATTGATGACGTAATATGTAAATGACATGCGTGCAGCCCGTGAGACTTGCACTTGGACCATAGTGCGGCCCGGTGGAAAAAAAGGTTGAGAACCACTGATATAAACTCTTATGGATGCACTAGATCATTTACTGTTGCATTAAGTACCAGCAGCTGGAATAAGAGAGATGAAGTGCTACATCTGTGGTACCTGAGGGTAAAATCCATCCTCGCTCAGATTCCAAAGACATTTGTCACTAATGTGATTTTAAGTGAAGAGTGAAAGAAGAGCTCTCTCACTCACACACACATCCACGAGGACACATTTGAAACAAACATGCAACTAGCAACATGATATGCTTTTAAGATACCGATGAGTCATCAGAATCAGTAAGGTGCAGCCTCTTTTAGTGTGTGTGTGTGTGTGTGTGTGTGTGAGAGAGAGAGAGAGTCAATGTGCCCACATTAAAGAACCAATTAAAGCTCTCAAAATCAAAACGATGTCAAGTGAATAGAGTGATGTGAGATGAACGCAGATGAAAAAGAGAGTGAAAAAGCTTTGTTTAACAGTAAAGAGGGATAAGTGCTGTTCAAGCTGTGTAAACATTAGAGAAAGACACAAAGATTTTTATTTGCAATGGCTTAAAGTTACCCAACCTTGTGCCATTCTAAACCTTTATGCTTTTTTTGTCAGTGGAACACAAAAGAAGAAATATTTTCCATACAATGGCAGATCATAGTGACACAGCTGTCAAACCCGACAAAAAAAACATCATAAAAATGACCATAAAAGTGGTCCGTGTGAGTCGTGCACTGTATTCCAAGTCTTCTGAAGCTCAACGGTAGCTTCGTGAGAGGAAAATACTTAACATTTAAAGGGGTAATTCACCTCTGGTAAGATGGGCTTTTAACCAAACTTGGCTGTCTATGCAGCAGATGTTTTTTAATTGGTGTTGCATGACCAGAAGAAACATAGAAAAACAGCAGTACCTGATCCGTTTGCCAGTGGTTGGGTATACAAAAATGCAGATGTTTGATCTGTAGTTTTAACGAAAGCCCTGGAGCTCACAAAAGTGATGTTGTGTCATCCAATGGACCTTTGCTGACAAATGTGCAAATAACAGAGAAAAACAATACACATTTTGTATTTACATATACTACTGACATTGTAACAATACAAAACTGGTTGAAATTCTGTGAACTTGTCCTTAAAGTCATTCATTACATTCAGTGCAAATGTGGCGCTTTTAGGCAACACTGCAGGAGATTTGACATGTTGTAAATGAAAGTGATGAATATGCGTAATGAAGAATGACATTTGAAAGCTGCGACAGATGAGAAGATTTTCAGTGCTGCTGTTGTGTGTCCTCCTGCGTACTTTTGGCACACTGTGTTTGTACAGATATTTTACTTTTCAGCAGGGCTGGACTGGGACAAAAAATCGGCCCTGGCATTTGTTGGTCCAGGCGGCCCACCACCACCATATAATATATATATATGATATACACTACCATTCAAAAGTTTTTGAACAGTAAGATTTTTTAATTCTTTTTTTAAAGAAGTCTCTTCTGTTCACCAAGCCTGTATTTGTTTGATCCAAAATACAGCAAAAACAGTAATATTGTGAAATGTTTTTAATATTTTAAATATATTTTAAAATGTAATTTATTCCTGTGATCAAAGCTGAATTTTCAGCATCATTACTCCAGTCACATGATGTTCTGAAATCATTCAAATATTCTGATTTGCTGCTCAAAATACATTTATTATTATTATTATTATTGTTATTATTATTATGTATTATGAAAACAGCTGAGTAGATTTTTTTTTCAGGTTTCTTTGATGAATAGAAAGTTCAGAAGAACAGCATTTATCTGAAATATAAATATTTTGTAACATTATAAATGTCTTTATCATCATTTTTGATCAATTTAAAGCATCCTTGCTAAATAAAAGTATTAATTTCTATAATTTCTTTCCCAAAAAACAAAACAAAAATTATACTGACTCCAATCTTTTGAATGGTAGGCTATAGAGTATAATGTTACAAAAGCTTTTTTATTTCAGATAAATGCTGATCTTTGGATCTTTCTATTCATCAAAGAATCCAGAAAAAAAAATGACTCGACTGTTTTAAATATTGATAATAATAATAATAATAAATGTTTCTTGAGCAGCAAATCAGCATATTAGAATGATTTCTGAGGGATCATGTGACACTGAAGACTGGAGTAATGATGCTGAAAATACAGCTTTGATCACAGAAATAAATTACATTTTAAAATATATTCAAATAGAAAGCAGTTATTTTAAATAGTAAAAATATTTCCCAATATTACTGCTTTTACTGTATTTTGGATAAAATAAATGCAGGCTTGGTGAGCAGAAGAGAATTCTTTAAAAAAAAAATCTAAATCTTACTGTTCAAAAACTTTTGACTGGTAGTGTAGATATGTATCATTGCATCTAGTTGTTTTGAATAAGAATAAAACGTCAGGTCCGACAATATCGTGTCTTTTCGAATTTAAATCTAGATTTATTCGCATTGGCCCATGGAAACCTCTATGAACACACTTGACTTGACTTGGCAAAAAAATGGCGGGGGACGAATTTACGGTTTATTAAAAAAATGTTTTTATTAAAAAGCGTATTCTGCACTCATGGTGCGCGAGCGCACACACTAGATGCCTGCCTCCGTTCCGAGTCCCTTATCAAGCACTTTACCGATTCAACTACTCTCCTCTCACCTCCCCTCCTGCCTGGCTCTTTGGCCCGCATCACTCACCACAGAGCAAGCCTGTTTTTATAAAGCTGCTGTGAAACGTGGGGAAAGCCGATACGGAAGAAGTCGGGGTTTATTTAGGTGGAGCAAAATACTTCATCGCTCTGTCTATAGCGCATTGTGATTGGGTGGTTTACACTGTCAATGCAGGAGACAAACCAATGGGCCACTGACTGCTCGTTGTCCCTGCATAATGGTCCTTGGCAAAAAAAAATAAATCAAAAAAAACTTCTGTCGGCCCCTTCAGTGTGTCGGCCCACCGGGAAAATGCCCGGTATGCCCGATTACCAGTCCAGCCCTGCTTTTCAGGTATGTGCTTATTTCTCTAAGCTCAGCCTCTCTCTTTCCAGATCTGCTTCGTAAACCTGGACAGATATACTGTTGAACGGCATGATGTTAAGGTGGGTTGAGATTATCCTTCCTTTCTTTAAAGATATGAAAATGTGGGTTTGATTCCCAGGGAATGCATATACTGCTATAAAAAAAACATTGCTTGCTTTGGATGAAAGCATCTGCTAAATTTTAAACAATTACTAATAAATTGTCTAGTGTTTTGTCATTCCCACACTCTAAAAAATGCTGGGTTAAATATAACCCAGTGCTGGGTGAATATTGGACAGAACACATGCTGAGTTGTTTTCAACCAACAGTTGGGTTAAATGTTTAACCCAACCTTCTGGGCAGTAACCCAACCGCTGGGTCTAAACAACCCAATCGCTGGGTTTGTCCATATTTTACCCAGTGCTGGGATGTATTTAACACAGCATTTTTTAGAGTGCAGTTGACTTTTTCATTCATATCGAAATAAATATCCACCCCCTTCTACCCTTCTCATTTCTAATTCATTTAAAATGAATAACAAATATATGGATGTCTTTCATCATTTCCTAAGCGTATGACAAAAACAATGTTTCATCTAATTAAAAGGGAAATTAGAAACAATACAAATTACCAAGATGCAAGCAAAGACCCACATTTATGTGATTTGAATATTAGCATAAATTTCCCCACAGAAACTGGCCTCGGTGTGCCCAGAGCTGCCACGGTTAATTGAGTCTCTCGGAGTGCGGCAACCCAAAGAAAATGAGATTCTGCTTCTCAGCAGCCTAGAGTCACCGGACTCCTGCCAGCATGACCCCAGCCACCCACAGGTAGGATATGAATACAGACCAGAACATCTGACATAATTTTACAGCTTACAGTCTGCCTGGTTGAACTGTGTTTGTGTTTATGTATGTGTATCTCAGAGCCAGAAAACAGCGGATGTCTGTCTGGTGCATTGTTCCTGTGGGCGCCGCCCAAACCAAACCAACAGTGTCATTTTTGAGATCAACAAATTCCTGATTGGACTACAGTCAGGGCAAGAGAGGCAGAGACATGGCCGATTGGCTGGTCAGCGGGCTGCTGAAGATGACACCAACCGCTCTGTGTCATCCATAGAAGAAGATTTCCTCACTGCCTCTGAACAGCTTGGGGAAGACAGCGAGGATGACCCATTCAGAAATGGTAAACTGTGCATCCATCTACCAGAAATCCAATTCCAGCCAGAAATCCAGTCATTGTAGTTCCATATTTTATCTTTTGTATAGTATTTTCTATGTCCTTGCTGCTCGTATGTAATGATAAAACTCAAATTCAGTGCAGCTCTGGCACTTTGACTGCATCTTCCCTCCTGTCCACCTTGCGAGTAAACGGAAAATTGCTTGAATTGTGGCTGAAAGAGCATTCAGCCATTTATGTTTTCTTGGTTTCTGTGAGCCTGGTCGATAAGATTGGCCCTATTTGGAGGACTGTTTGGGAGCGTTTCCACCCCAAGGCTATTTCTTAGTAACACAATGTAGCCCTAGTCACTACCATTGAGATTATGGTTTTCAAAAGAATTTGGGCATGTCAAATAAATTTGTCTTTAGTAATAAGTCTTTAGTTTTGCCTTTGGGAATAATTCGGATCCCGACTTCTGTCTAGATTGCACTGCTTATAATAATCTTAATCAGAACTGCAATCTGCTATACTTATTTAGATACAAAGTAACCAAGCAACAGCATGGATGCACAAGAACCTACAGCAGTGAAACAATTAATTCACTTCAGTCTATGTTAATGAGTATGTGTGTGATAGAGAAAGAGAGACAAATGGGAAGAATAGCAAAACATTTTATGAAGGTTGTTTTTGGGAATATGCCATGGAAGACTCCCTAACAAAGAAGCACTGTCCCCAAAATGTCTTGTGCATTTCCTTTGTGCATGTCATGAAAGCTTGTTTGTCTTGCATTATTCTGTGCTACTGCTTTGGCCTCTAACAGTAAGCCAAACCCACGAATGTCTACATGTGGCGATACTCGCCCCAAGTCTAATATTAAAGAGACAAGATGCACTGGGCTCTGCTGGGCTAATCTATAATTAATCTCTCATATGAAATTAGAAGTAACACTGTGTGAAGGTTATGCTCTCCTCAAAGACAATGTAATATTCATAATCATATCAGCCCAGATATAGATCTGCATTTGTATGGTCTTGGTTATGGAAAAGGAAAAACGGATACAAATACAACAGTGTGCTATGGACCCTCACCCTCACCTCGGCAGGAGAGGATAAATCTTGACACTTTTTACCTCCTTTCTCAGTTTTGTCCTTTATTTTCACTCACACTTCCTCATATCTCCGTCTCCATATCTCTGACTTGGCCTGTGAATGGGCTTCATTTACATGTGCATTAAACTTGGCTTTTTGTATAGGATTATGAAACTGTTTTCAGAGGTCTGGCTTTAATCTATTTCCTCCCTCTCTGTGCCCTCACCCCATTTCTCACTAACCCTGCCACATGTCTTTCTTTCTGCAGATCCTGAGATTTCTATCATGCCTGAGTCGGTTAAGGTGTTGAGAGCAGCCCATGCTCAAAGAAGGAGTGAAATAGAGAGAGAGGATAGTGAGGACTCTGAGACCCTCTGCCCCTCTTCCAACTCCCAGAAGCTTTCAAGAACATATTCCACCACCTCAAGAGGCCCACCTGCTACCCCAAAAAAAGTCAGTCGTCACACCAGCGAGTCAGCTGGTCACTATGCTACCAATCTGGCTGAGTCAGTCCTGCAGGATGCTTTTATTCATTTGTCACAAGACGAACCTTCTTTTGTCATGGAGGCAGCGGTGAGTGTGTCCACCACCTCGCAGCACTCAAGTGATATAAGTCATTCCAGTGAAGAGCCACGGAGGGCTCGAGCCTGCTCTTTTGAACTTCCTAAAATCGTGATTGTCCAGAGTCCTGACAACAGTGAGGAGGTAGCAGAGTGGCCGGAAGCTCAGGCACATGGGACAACAGAGCATGATAGAGGAAATAGGACCAAAACAATACACAACTCGGCAATTGGACACGCCGCCAAGCCAGTGGAAATAGCTTTGGCATGTGCTGCGAGTGTCATCGGTACCATTACCACCCCTCAGGTCACAGAACAACTCACACTGGAGTCAGGAGAAGAAGATGAGTGTGAGGATGAAGAAGAAGAGAGTGAGGCCGAACAAGGGGAGTATTCGTTTTCCTCTGCAGTATGTGGAATGTCTCAGGTCGCTGGAGCCGTAGCCGCGGTAGATCTATCAGATGACTCTGGGGATAATGACGACTCGACAGACATCTACTCTGCCTCTATGGGACTTCTGTCAGTTGCCCAAGCTTCAACTGCAGTGCCTCTCCACTGTAGCATTGCAGAGGGCACCAGCGTCGAGGCTTTCAGAGCCAATGTTGCTGAAGTTCTCCTCAGGGAAGCTTCAGCTGTACTCACCCACAGACAAAGTTACTCAAGCATTGCAAACTTCCTTGAGACCACACATAACAAAATAGTGGATGGCATCACAAATCCAAGAAGGCCCTATCAGGAACAACAGGATCTTGATAATTTTACCCAGGAAATATCAGATAATATCTTTCAGTATGCCCTTGAGAAGGCTGAGAAGAGAAAAGAGCTAGAGGGTCCTGGCAAAGATGCCCCAAACATTGAGGGTTTCCTCTTGGATTGTGTGAATAATTTGCTCTTTGATGTCTTAAGTGTAACATCAAGGAAAATCGGTGACATTTCAAAATGTAACATGGGATCATGTGACAGGCAAGAAGGCAGCATCAGCTTTAGGGAGTATGAGGCTGATGCCAAGTCTGGCAGAGAAGCATTGAGCCAATTACAGCATTTGATTGAGCCAAGCCACGCTTATAATCAGGACGAGAGGCGAAGTAGTGTGGAGAATTTGTCTGCTCTCATAGGGAAAATAGAGAGAGAGCAAAAGCATGTACAGGAAGAGAGAGAAAGCGAGCCAAAACTGAAAGAACCCTACAGACTTACTCTGAACAGAGTGACTGCCATGGTCAAAGAGCAGTCTGACCGGGGCAGGAGTGACAAGAACGCAGACTCTGTGCTCCCTTCAGCTGAAAGCTCACCACTTCACATGCCACGAGGGAGGACAGGAGGAGAGAGCGAGACCAGGCAGCAGTCTTTATCGTCCTCTTCAGGAGCACTTGTGGCACTTAAAATGGATTCATGTGAGTCCAGAACTCCTGTTACATGCTTCGCTGAAGACTTGGCGACCACGGTGGTCTCCATGGCTACAGAGCTGGCAGCGATATGCCTGGAGAACTCCAGCGGAAAGCAGCCGTGGTTCTGCGCCTTCAAGGGTGGTTCGGAAGGTCCAGAGGGACTGCTTCTGCCCTGCCGCACAGCCGCAGCCCTCCGCCGGAAAGAGACGCAAAATGGCACCGCAGTCACCAAGAAACACAGACCTCCACGTCTCAGTGAAATCAAACGTAAAACCGAAGAACAGCCCGAACTCATGGAGTGCCTGGTCAACCGTGTCGTGGACGAAACTGTCAATCTAGACGAACTTACCACCTCTGATCCATTTGCACTCTTTGCATCAGAGGTCACAGCCAGGATAATGAACTGCCCGGAATTGAGTGTGGTGGACACTTCCAAATCTGGCCAGTCGTCTCGCAGCCGCCTGCAGTGTGAGAGATGGAGCAGCAGGGGCAAAGCGTCAAGCTACGAGAGCATTCCAGAGGAGGACGCAGATCCCTCTGGGACAGCAAACACTTTGGGACCGGGAAACAGGCTTGGGCATAATTTAAGCAGAGGTAGCTCTATCTCCAAGCAATCCAGCTGTGAGAGCATTACGGATGAGTTTTCTCAGTTCATGGTGAACCAGATGGAGACAGAAGGTCGAGGGTTTGACCTTCTGCTGGACTACTATGCTGGGAAAAATGCCAGCAGCATCCTTGCAGCAGCTGTTCAGCAAGCTGCCAGTAAAAAAAATGGACACCTCAATGTGCGCACATCATCTTGTCTCTCTAAGCAGTCTAGCACTGAGAGTATCACTGAGGAGTTTTATCGCTTCATGCTAAAAGACATGGACAAGGAGAACAAGGACTACAGTCTGGCCAAGACCAAAGAGTGGAGTAATAGCCTATTACCCCCATCTCCCAGAACCCCATTTTGTATCCGTCAGTCTTCTGTTCCTGACAGGCGATCCTCAGATTCCAGACTAACTGTAAACTCACCCATCAAAGCCAATTCATTCGATGGTTTTGCTCGAAATGTACACAGGGACTCGCTCAACATCTATCCAACCAACTCTGTGTCGTCAACGGGACTCTGCAAGTCTGATTCATGCTTGTATAAGCGTGGCCAAACGGACCAAATCACAGACATGCTGATTCACGAAACCTGGGCCAGCTCTATCGAGTCACTAATGCGCAAGAATAAGATAATAGCGGAGCCCTCAGAGGACAGTGTGGAGCTCGATTCAGCAGACTCGCAGCAACATGTACAGCTCTTTGCTAACCGTCTAGCGGCAGACATCGTAGAGAGTGGCAAGTCCCTGCTTGGAGGCCAGCAGGACGGCGTTGTGACTGCTTGTCAAGTTCCAGTTGGAGAAAGGAGACATGGCTTTAAGCAGTCTCGTCGTGAAAATAGTGGAAACCGGCCAAGACTAGAGCATCAGGAAAATTGCGGTAGCTCTCACAGTTCGTCCTGTGTGAGGCAAGCATGGCGTGGACAGAGGGAGGTACCCTTGATCCACATTGAACCAGATCAAAGAGAAGAGGCCTCAGAAGACAGGGGGAGGGTTGGGCCCCACCACACAGAAGCATCCCATCAGATCCAGCCACAAAGTGTCAAAGAGAGTGAGACAGCAACCAAAAGCAGGTACATAATATCACCCACATCCTTTGTTTCAGAGGCTAAGCCTTAGTTCTCATAACTGCTCACAGCACAGTGTGTGCGAGAATGAAGTTGGTATGAAAAACGAGAGGAGGATTGCACAAATGTTAAAGGTGTCATGAATTGCCTTTTTCTTAAATTGTATTCTACCTGATTTTACCACGCCAGTGGCTGGGCCAAAGAGGGAATGATGAAGTAAGCACTGATCTGTGTCTGTGAAGGCAGTCTTGTGCTGATGTATTAATATTTATTACGCAATGAAGAGAAGGAAGTACAAAATGAATTGTTTTGGCTGTCAAGAAAAGCTGTTTTTGGACTAAGAATGATGTTTAGAAACTTAGTGTTTTTCTATAGTACAGTGACTTCTTATAGATCATGGAGAATTCTCAATTCATGACCCCTTTTTCAGAAGATAACACAAAACATTTTGCTTCATGTATTGTCACATATGGTGTTTATAAAACCAAACAGCACAACTCTGTAAAGGGGTTCTCCTCTGTAACACCCATTTTTACCTACACTGCTAAACAAAAAAATAGAGAAACATAGATTGACATTATACATATGTTCCCTTGATTTTTCCTTTTCTTGACCCAGGCTCTGGACAGTAAAGCAAAATTAGAATTACTGGCTCATTGTGACACTGCAGTTTTGCCGTGTGTCCTCTTTCCCCCCTCAGCAGTGACAAAGACAGGGCCTCCTCAGTGGCCACAGCGCCCTCTGCAGGTGTGGAGGTGGAGCGACGCTCTCTCAGCGTTAGCAGTGAGGAAAGTGGTTCAGGCAGCTGGGCCCAGATTGCCCCTGAAGATGACCCTCAGGAGGAGACCACCAGTAGCTTTATCCAGCTAAGCGAGGGGTCTGTCTTCCAGTAGACCATCATGCCTTGCTGGACAGTGTGGCTTCTCCATTTGGCTTTTCATTAAGCTACATGTGCTAGATGCAATCCTTGACAGCGCTGGGCATGTCCAGAGCGCAGTGTAGCACCCATATACAAGTCTGCTTTCCTCATCTTTAAAGTAACAATTTATTAAATTAGAGCTCCGATGAGAGTTAAACATAAAGCACTTAGTGTATAACTAATATAACAATTTTGACATATCTTAATTGATATTATTGTAATGTGGCTTATGTGATTAGTCCTCAGGCAGACAGTATTGTCTTTAAAGTCTGTAGCGTTGCCCTTAATTTACTGTCTAGCACACAAATGCACAGACACAGTGATACAGAATCAGACATAATGGCTTAGAGGCTTAAAGAGACATGCACATACAAAGAATAAATATAAGAAAATTGCCTACTAGACGTTCATGTCAATCCTGTTATGTAGCACTTTTTGAGCTTTGTAAGTTTTAGAAAATGAATATGCTGGTGTTGTAATTTATAGTTTATACCAGACTTTCAGTAGTGCTCTGCCTACACTGAGGCACTTAAAGACTTTACTCATTTTAAAGGGATAGTTCACCCAAAAATGAAAATTTGATGTTTATCTGCTTACCCCAAGTGCATCCAAGATGTAGGTGACTTTGTTTCTTCAGTAGAACACAAACGAAGATTTTTAACTCAAACCGTTGCAGTCTGTCAGTCATATAATATCAGTCAATGGTACTCACGGCTTTGAGAGAAAAAAAAACATACACAGACAAAACCAAATTAAACCCTGCGGCTTGTGACGATACATTGAGATCTTAAGACACGAAACAATCGGTCTGTGCAAGAAACTGAACAGTATTTATTTTGTTTTTTTACCTCTGATCTGCCGTACTGTCCAACTGTCCTGAGCGCGTTCACACCAGCCGGCGCGTGACGCGTCTTCTTCTTATAAGACTTATAAATGCATTACCGCCACCTATCTCTCAAATGGACCATTGACACTCCTAATAGAGATTGTACATAGAGTGTCAATGGTCCATTTGAGAGATAGGTGGCAGTAATGCATTTATAAGTCTTATAAGAAGAAGACGCGTCACGCGCCGGCCGGCTATTGTTTCATGTCTTAAGACCTCAATGTATCGTCACGAGCCGCAGTGTTTAATTTGGTTTTGTCTGTGTATGTTTGTTTTTTTTCTCTCAAAGCCGTGGGTCCCATTGACTGACATTTATATGACTGACAGACTGCAACAGTTTGAGTTAAAAATCTTCGTTTGTGTTCTGCTGAAGAAACAAATGCCACTTTTCCACTGCGTGGTACGACTTGGCTTGGTACGGTTCAGAACGGCACGGCTCAGTTCAGTTCGGTTTGCGTTTCCACTGCAGTTTAGTACCGCTTTAGAGTGGGCGGGATTATTCACGTGTCGTTATAGATGCACCGCCTCTACTGCCGTGACTCCTGAAAAACTTTTTAATTCCGCGTCGCTCCATCACGCTCTCGCTGGATCCGCTCCTCGGCTATCAACGAGAGGACAGTCTGTACCAGTGGTGGACAAAGTACACAGATCAAGTACTTGAGTAAAAGTACCGATAAGTATAATAAAATATTACTACAGTAAAAGTAAAAGTACTGCTTTTTCAATTTTACTCAAGTGAAAGTACAAAAGTACTCGATTTTTTATGTACTTAAGTAAAAAGTACTGATAGATAGATTTATTTTGCAATTTTATATAGACTACTTTATTTAATTTTATATTAGCACATATTTTTAGAATCCTACTGCCCAAAATACCTGGGATTTTCCCAAAATAACCACTATATGGAGTCAAGATATATATTTTGTTGTTGATATGGACTATGTTGATGAGAGTGATGTAGTAGTTCACTGTGAAGCTTACACTGCGATGTACCTGAGAGAAAACAGATTTGAATATGTAATTTTCACCAGTAAGAAAAAAGTGTTTTAAAACTTGTTTTGCAGAACGTCATTTATATATGACATGAGAATTAGGCCTGAAGTTAGGAAGAACATTTTAAGGAAAATATAATTATATTTTCATAATGATTTTTTTTTCTTCTCAAACCTTGTCTGTGGTGTAAAAACACTCCTGGCCAAATGCCCCCAGAGGGCATCACTTCCCACTTTGATAATTACTGTAGTTATGTTCTGAACATCACATCCTTTCTTTTTACCTCAGATGTTATCTATCTAGGTGGCTGAATAAAAATATTTGGACTTTATATCTAAAAAATTCCTCAACTTAGCACCAGCAAGCTTGTTAGCTAGACAGTTAGCATCAGCTAACAATATTTACTTATTTTTAGTATGGTTATGAATAACCATTCATATCTGTCAAACATTACTGGGCTAGATGATCTAAACAATATAAAAATGTATACTGTTGATAAACAATATAAAAACAGATGTCACATAGGGCAAAATGCATAGCATTTTAATAAAACTGCTAACGTTACAGCAGCGGGGAATATGAACGTGCATGAGTTATTTTATTTAATCTGTGTTATTTTAATGTTTCGTTTTTTGACCTAAAACATAGAGACACTGACATCGATCTGTCTGCATTCAAGCAGTTCAGAGGGCTTAAATAGATCACCCTTTACAGCAGACTGACAGTTTTGAGCTAAATATGATTTTCAGTTACAATAATTAATCCTAAAATTCTACATTAGTAACTTACTTTTCGCAGCATCAGTCGCGCACACGCGCGCTCACAACACAAGATCTTCCGGTTCTTTACTTGTGAGTTCAGTTCACTGGAGACTCGCTCTAAACGGATCATTTGAATCAGTGAGTGTTCGACTCGAGAACAGCTGCAATCAGATCATTCCAATTCGTGAATGAATCGTTTGGTGTGATTTGCGAACTGATTTAACGGGTTCATTGAAAAGAATCAGTTTGTTCATGAATCCGCTTCTGCGTCTCGGAGCACGTGATGTATTATAAGGAGTAACGATATGTTTTATGAAATGTAGTGAAGTAAAAAGTACGATCTTATGCTTTGGAATGTAGTGAAGTAAAAGTTACTCAAAATAAAACTACTCCAGTTACTCAAAATAAAACTACTCCAGTAAAGTACAGATACTTGAAAAATTTACTTAAGTACAGTAACGAAGAAGTGTTACTTCGTTACTGACCACCCCTGGTCTGTACTTCCTCAACAGACAACGAAACAGCCATTTTTTTGGTTGTTAAAAGAAAGGTGCACTCATTCAAAACAGTTGCGTTCGATCCTTCGCTGGCTGTGCTGATTTAAATCTAGCGGGTCTGTTGTGTCTCCTGCCGCAAGTTCAATGACGCAGGCAGTGACGATTTTCTCCGGCCAATCAGTGATCAGCAGAGTTTACACGTCACGTTTTGGTAACGGTACGGTTCGCTTGGAACCTCGACCGAGGTGGTACTAAAAAAATTACCAGGTACCAGGTACTGTACCCAGTGGAAAACAAAACAAAAGTGAGCCGTATTGAACCGTACCGTGCCGTACCATGCAGTGGAAAAGTGCCAAAAGTCACCTACATCTTGGATGCCCTTGGGGTTAGCAGATAAACATCAAATTTTAATTTTTGGGTGAACTATCCCTTTAACTTATTTACACAATGGCAAGAAAATTATTTAGGGATATCTAACAGAACAGAAGCCAATATAGCCAATTTAGAGTTAGATTACATGAGGCTGTCACCTTTGTTCATTTGGACATTTTTCTTAACCATCTTTTGAAATCCTGATTGTATTATGTAGTAATTTAAACAAAATGGATTGTTTTATTAACCAACATCAAATCCTTTGCTAATACATTATAATCAAGTGTTTTTTCCCATAAAATTTAATGTCACTTTGTGAAAGATAATGTCATAAAGACCTTTTTTAGTTAATGGGATATTGCAAAAGTGGAAGCAAAGTTGAGGACATATATAAAACAAACTAATAGCAATATTGGGCAGAAAACATAGCTGAAAATGTTTTATTTAAAACCTTTTGATCAGAGAAGTTAAAAATATGAAGAAACACTAGACATATGTCTTAATGAATTGCCCATTTTTCATGTTAATTACAGTATATGGGGAAAATGGCAACATCTACTCAAATCTGAAAAAAACAACAATTTAAACCCATGTTATTGTAGTTAAATAAAATTAAAACCATAAAAAAAATGTTTTGTTAATTGACAATAAATAAGCTTTAACTGAAATAAAATAAAATATACATATAAAAAAGTATTATTATTTCAGGTAGTTGCTAAGGCAGCAGTTCTCATTTTCATTTAGTTTAACTTGATGTTCTAACTCGAACTAAAATGAAATATATTTTAATATAAATGGTGGAGATATTAAAAATAAATAAATAAATAATAAAAATGACAAAAACACCAAAAGTATACTAAAACTTTAATCAAAATTAAAATGTAATATGTACAAATAAAAACTAAAGCAAAATATTATAATTTAAGCATATAATAAAGCTATATAGATCTATGATTATAAAGCTATTATAGTATCTCAGTGATACTAAAACAGCACTGATTTAAACTTAATTGTGATACAACTAAAATGATTTCCAACTCCAAATTGTCAGTTTAATATTTCATGCTATATGTCTTAAGGTATATATGATAGAGACATGAAAATGTTCTGCATAACAGGAATGACCCATTTGTTATCACATCTGACTATTTCACTTCACACACACACACACACACACACAGGTGTAAACACACTCTAAGATAGTTCCTGAGGTAGTGTAACTCTCTGAATTGAGAGAGATTCCATTTGCGTGTCTAGGCCAGCACAGCTGTGTGAGTAAACAGCTCTGACAGCATGACTGGAGTCTGGAGCAGAGCTCTCACCCAAAGACTCCACAGCCAGTGCTTACAGTCCTGACGGGATGTGCCTCACACTGACAGGCAGATGCCATATGTCACATCCTGTTGACTCTAGTCTAGAATGAAAAGGATGTAATGGGTGTGCGAGTCCCTCTTGCTGATTGAATCATGCCCAGCCTGCCACGCTCACTGACGCTTCAACTCAACGCCATCCTCACTTACCCAAGTCTGGGTATCCGGCCATCCGCCTCCATCTGGCTTTAACCCCCACTTCATTGTCTTTCCACCCTGTCGGGGGGAAAGGTTACTCTCTGCTTGTTCATCCGGCTGTTGCCGGTACGGGTACAGGTGGCTCACGTTCATAGTCATCAGCTGGCAGTGAGCTGCCGGTGATGCCCATGCTAATGAATCTCATGCCAATGCTCATGCCTACTCGCTCTACTCCAAGCCCCGCTGCTGTCCACGGCTTAGTGATCATCGCTGAGAAAATTAGTAGCTTCTGCATTGTTCACACCCTTACAGATCCAACAAGAGGAAGCAGAGAAAGAGCACCAGTCAACATTTGGAACAATTAAGACTTTTTAATGTTGCTGAAAGAAGCCAAGGCTGCATTTATTTGATCAATAAAAAAAGTAATATTGTGGAACATTATTATAATTTAAAGTGCCCCTATTATGCCTTTTCGAATATTACCTTTCATGCAGTGTGTCATGTAGCAGTATGTGAACATAAACTTTCTGCAAAGTTGTGATTATTATTATAGATAGTTATTGTCTATCAAAAAAAAGAGTCAGCTCGCAATCACCTAAACGAGTCATCAGGAATTTGAATCTTATTCTGTTACGGCTGTACGTCACGAAGTAATACATTTGCATAATGTCCGCCCATGGGCTGTAATTCGCGCTGTACACGGTAGACCAATCACAAGGGACTGCGCCATCTGACCAATCACAGCAGCGAGTGCTCACGGAAAGGAGGGGTTTAGAGAGACTGATTCTTCGAACTGCTTCGCACGAGTCGTTTAGGAATCATTTAGAAATTAGGTAAAATTAAATAGATTTTTTGAGAAAACTAAAGTGTTTTTTGACCTTGGATGCATGTAAACCTGTTTTAGGACACTCATAAAACAATATTAGCAACCTTAAAAATGGCATAATAGGGGCACTTTAAAAGAACTGTTTTAAAATGTATTTTTTTCCCTGTGATGCAAAACTGAATTTTCAGCATCATTACTCCAGTCTTCAGTGTCACATGATCTTTCAGAAATCAGCTGATTTGCTGCTTGAGAAACATTTTTGATTATTATCAATGTTAAAACCAGTTGCAGCACAGATGCAGTGCCATTCAAAAGTTTCAGGTAAGTAAGCTTTAATAAAAAAAAATTAACTAATACTTTTATTCAGCAAGGATGCATTAAATTGACCAAAAGTGACAGTAAAGATTTTTTAATTTAAGATTTTTCAAATAAATGTTGTTCTTTTGAATTTTCTACTCATCAAATAGTCCTGAAAAAAATGTATCATGATTTCCACCAACATTATTAATAATTGAGTACCAGTAGTAATTGCAAAGCATGTTAGATTGATTTCTGAAGGATCCTGTGACACTGAAGTCTGTAGCAATGATGGTGAAATTCAGCTTTGCATCACACAAATAAATAATATTTTAAAATACATTCAAATACAAAACAGTTCTTTTGAATTGTAATAATAATTCACAATATTATTGTTCTAACTGTATTTTAATCAAATCGATGCAACTTTGAGGAGCATAAAAAGCATTCAAAAATTAAAAAGTCATAATTGTTCCAAACCTTTGACTGGTAGTGTATGTGTACACATTTATCTTTTTATGTGCATGTGTGTGTGTGTGTTTCAGAAATGGGAACAGCAGCGCTTCTAGTCTGGGATTGGCAGACCTGGAGGGCTTTCTAGACTACTCCATCTCCAGCAACCTAATCAGGTATCCAACAGCAACACGCTAACCACAGCACACTTAGAGATACTCGCTCAGAGCAGCGGAGATAATGGCTGTCAAGCGCTCATCCATAACCCAGAGCGCTGTCCAAATCCTCACATCTGCAGCTCCCGTGAGGATACGGCCATAGTTAGAGGACGAGAAATTAAAGTCAAACTTGGATCACATTCTGTCATATTAGAGTGATGTATGTAAATGTGCTCAGTTTGGTGTGTCTGGGAACCGTCTCAAACATGGACAGTTCTAATGGGCTTTGTCGCCAAAAGCCTTCAGTCGTTTACTATTTTGAGCCCTTATTAGATGAGTGCAATATAGTCATGGCCCCTGAGAGGCTCCATGAGGTGACTGGAACACGGCCAGCATTGCTCTATACAGCATGATAATGATAGTGTCTCTGTTTGCAGCGAGGACAGAGAGAGGAAGACCTCACACTGTCAGGATCAGATGGACGGTGAGTGATACAGCCCTCTACATGCACACATACATATTTGAATGAAAGATCATTCATCGCTGGAACTTCACAACTGTGTTTGGAGTTAAAAGGAAATCATGCTATCGCTGCTCTTCACACTTCTGCGCTAATGTATTCAGTCTGAGGCCGTTTGAGTTTCTCATTTACTGTCAGTCTGATCTTTTATATAAATGTTACATGTTGTTCTCGAGAGTGAACTTCATGTTATTTCTCTGTGAATGAGGATTTTTAGATTTTTAAGGGGCACCGGAGGCTCACTTGGAGCCCTCGATGAGATCCTTTTCAACTTTAGTTTTACTTCATGCAAATTGTGATATAGGATAGTCTCTAGAACTTGATTTTGGGAGTTATTGAATGTAATTATTCAAATGCACTTGGCTCTGAAATCTGAGGGGGCAGCGTGAGTGGGCGGGACGCTTCTGAGCCAAAAGTTAACATGTTGGACTGCATGGGAACAAACAAACAAACATTGCAATAGGCTGCAAGATTAATCAAAATACAACCAGCATCATGCAAATGCAAAATAAATATGTGTTTCAGCTGCTCGTGATCTGCTGGTGTTTGCAGCATCTCAGAGTGGCTCGGTTCACAGTAAATGCTGCTCCACATGAACCCATCTCTGCATCAGCTTTGAGTTTGGGTCATTTAACGTGCATTTGGGAACACAACATGTGCCAACCATCTTTCTATACTTGAGAAGCACTTATAAACCTGCGGTTGTCAACAAAGAGAAGCTTTAAGAGCTCCCTGCAGTTTTCTGCCAAAAGAAAAGCTTGATGGTTTATCATTTGAAAATGAAGAAAGACAGACATATACCATATATGAGCATTGTAATTTTTCACTGTAAAGAAAATAGTATTATTATATTATTTTCCTTAAATACTTTTTTTATGGCAATCAAATATAGTAAGATTAATTTGACTAATTATATAATATTAATAATTATTTTTGTTGTTATTGTCATATTATGAAGTCCTACAAACAAGGACAGAAAACCTGGAGTTTTTTTTATTGCATTTTAAATTGCAATTTTCAACAGACAACTTGTTAACATTTTTATGACACAAATGAGCATGTCTGAAGGTATTTTAAAGAGATTGCATTTTTATGGCATATTTATAATTAATGAGCAGATCTTATATTTCCCATAAAGACTGAACATCACCAAACTTAATTTAAAAAGATTGGTTTGCGGGGAAAAGCCTTTTTATTTAAAAGTCAGATTGTAAAATGCACAAAAGAGGGTCAGAATTGTTTTATTATTTATTGGGGAACTAATCTTACTTTTTAATGTTTTATTAACATTTTTTCTAATGGTCAAGTTCAAGTAATCACCTTTATTTATATAGGTTTTAACAATACAGATTGTGTCAAAGACTTAACAGTATCAAGTTGGAGGATAGAGTGTCAGTAATGTATAATAATAAGATTAAACACTCAATTTTCAGTTAAGGGCGTTTCATTATTGAATTCGGAGATGTCATTGTCACAAGTTTAGTTTAAATAGTAACTGTGAAATCAAATTTACTATAATCTAGAAATTAAGTGTCCCCAACTGAGCAAGCCAGAGGCGACAGCGGCAAGGAACCAAAACTCCCTCTGTGAAATGGAGAAAAAAACCTTGGGAAAACCAGGCTAGTGGGGGGCCAGTTCTCCTCTGGCCAGGATATTATTGTTTATTCATTGTTTACTTATTGTTTAATTACTTTTTAAATGTATAAATGTATTATATTACTATTTTTATATTGTTGCAATTTCTAACAATAATAGTATTATGTAGTTAGGTATTTTATTATTATATTTTTAATTATTTGTTTTATTTTTAGTTTTATTGTATTTTAGTCGAGGTCTTCATGGGGAATGTCTCTGGGGCTCATCGCTACGATCAGGGCCGCAGACATACTCCGGCGCCGATCCACCATCTGAGGACACGGACTAAAACAGAATAAGAAAGAAACAACTATTAGCGTAGATGCTCTTTTATGATGTAACGAGTACATCGTGTGTTATGGGAAGTGTTCCCGGTTCCGGTTGATTAATTAATGAGCCTAACATCTTTAACGGATTTGAATAATAGAAGTGTAGTAGTGTGTTAGGTGTATGTCAGGTAAAGAGGTGGGTCTTTAATCTAGTTTAAACTGACAGAGTTTCTGCCTCCCGAACAGGTTTGGTAGATTGTTCCAGAGTTTGGGCGCTAAATAGGAAAAAGATCTGCCGCCCGCAGTTGATTTTGAATTCTAGGTTTATCAAATGGCCAGAGTTTTGAGAACGCAGCGGACGTGAGGACTATAATGCGATAAGAGCTCACTCAAGACTGAGGAGCAAACCATTTAGGGCTTTATAAGTAATTAACAAATTTTAAAATCTATACGATGTTTAGTAGGGAGCATGCAGTGTTGACAGACCGGGCTAATGTGGTCATTTCCTGGTTCAGTAAGAACTCTAGTGTTCTTTGAACCATTTAATTTGTTTATTAAGCGTGCAGAACAACCACCCAATAAAGCATTACAATAATCTAACCTTGAGGTCATAAACGCATGAATTAATGTTTCTGCATTTGAATTGAGAGCATAGGTCTCAGTTTAATATATTTTTAAGATGAAAAAATGCAGTTTTACAAATGCAGAAACGTGGCCGTCAAAGGAGAGATTACTATTAAATAGCACACCTAGGTTCCTGACATGACAAGAATACAAGCAGCCATCAAGGTTAGACAGTGTTCTAGGTTAACTTGTGGGGGTTTTAGGTCCGATAATTAACACCTCTGTTTTTTCAGAATTTAGCAGTAAGAAATATTATCCAGTTTTTTATTCGACTATGCATTCCATAAGTTTCTCATTGGTGTGTTTCACCGGGCCGTGAGAAATATAGAGCTGAGTATCATCAGCATAACAGTGAAAGCACCCCGTGTTTCCTAATGATATTTCCCAGGGTAACATATAAAGCGTGAAAAGTAACGGCCCTGTTGAGCCTGGGAACTCCATCCACTTGTGATTGATATGATACTGTCATCCTGCTACGAATTGATGGCGTCAGATAAGTACGATTTGAACCATGCTAATGATTCCACTAATGCAACAAAGTTTTCTAGTTTCAAAAGAATGTTGTGATCGATGTTGAACGCAGCGCTAAGATCCAGTGAACTAATAGAGAGATACAACCACGATGATGATAGAAGCAGATCTTAGTAATCTAATGAGAGCAGTCTCAGACTATGATACTCTAAATCTGACTGGAAATCTCACAGATATCATTTATCTCTAAGAAGGAATGTAATTGTGAGGATACAACCTTTTCTAATATCTTTGACAAAAAAGGGAGATTCGAGATCGGTCTGTATTAACTAGATCTTTGGGTCAAGTTGTGGTTTTTTAATGAGAGGCTTAATAACGCCAATTTAAAGTTTTTGGGGACTTCCTAATGAATGACAATTAATAATAGCCAAAAGAGGATCTATGACTTCTGGAGCACCTCTTTTAGTAGTTTAGATGGAATAGGGTCTAACATACTGTTGTTGGTTTAGATGATTTAACAGTTTATACAATTCTTCCTCTCCTATAGTAGAGAATGAGTGGAATTGTTCGGGGATCTTGCCCTCGATGCCCCTGGTTACATCTCTAATGCTCACTGTGTGCTTCTAATAGTGTTTGGCAGACGGTTTCTACACCTAAAATTGTGCAGCGCAGCTCTTTGAGCAATAGCAAAGCATTAGACTCATTGCACGTGTTCTTTGTTTGATTTTCCAAGCGCCAGAAAATAAACTTGCAGTACCTCACACATACAAATGGTTTAAAATAGTTTTCCTTATTAAATTTTAAAGATTGCAAGCACAAATGTGGCACTGTACAGCCCTGTTGTGGTTCCTCTGATTCTACTCGTGACCTTGATGCATGTTTCTCTGTTGTTCGTGTGATTGGCCTTTAATCTTTGACCTCCTCTATCTGAGTAACATCTACAGTACATGAGCTCTCGTGTCTTGAATCAGCGTACAGTCTGTCTTACTGAGCAGCGTCGCTTGCACTCTGCCCCTCATCGCTCAGTGTGCTGTGTGTTTGGCAGACGGACAGATGCTATCCAGCAGAGAGAGAGAGAGTTAAAGAGACTTTTGTATTGCCAGCACAGACTCACACCTCACAAATGACTCATTCACATGCAGGAGAACAAAAGAGACGTTCAGACACAGGAGCTGACAGGCAAAGCATCATCCTGCTGGGAGAGAGATGGAGGGATGAGGAGAGGGTGTTAAAATGGGAAGATGTGTGATAGAGCAAGAAAACAGAGGACAGATTAATTTTGGAACAGATCTTTACGTTTTTGGAGCGTTGAGGAGGAGGATAGAGAAGTCATGATGAAATAAATATTACTGAGGCAAAGAAAAAGAAAGAACTGCTTGAATTGCTTTTGAAGAGATAAGCAAAAAACCAAGAAAAATGTTCTAAGTCGAGAAAAGTGGGAGGGAGAAGAGATTAGCCCACCTTTCCTAGAATGACTGTAAAACAATAGGCTTTAGCAGTGAGACGGTGGGCTGTGTGAATGTTTAAGCCCCTCTCTCTTTATTTCCCGTGAGCTCTTTATCATTCACACTGATCCACATTCATATAGAACAGTGGATATTAAAGTAAAGTTCTCAATCTGCCACAAATGTTGGCTTTTGACTTTATAATGTGAATTTACAATGCGTAAGTACTAGGGCCTGTAAATCAGACGTTTCATCACAATATGATCTGATATCAATTCTATGCAACCAAAATGTAACATGATCATTTAAATAAACTGTCTGAAAATTGCAAATCCTGTATCCTAATTGGGACATCCACAAAAAAATATATATATACATTTTAGATGTTTTTTGTTTGTTTTTTTATAATATAGAGAAAAAAATATGGAAAAAAAAGAAGCTGCACATGAGATCATCAGTCATCTGATGACAGCTCATCATTGGCTTGTGCAATAAGATAAGCCAGAGGTCTTCAACCCTGTTCCTGGGGACCCACTATCCTGAAGAGTTTAGCTACAACCCTAATCAAACACACCTGAAGAGGCCAATCAAGCTCAAGACTGCTTGATAATTGTAGGCAGGTGTGCTGAAGCAGGTTGAAAATAAACTTTCCAGGAGAGTGGGTCCCCAGGAGCAGGGTTGAAGACCTCTGAGATAAGCAGTGACAGATGAGAAAGTTTTCTGTTCTCCCTAAAATGTGCAAATCATTATCCTCATTAGCACACAACAACATGAGCTACTCCAAAAAAATAAAATACTTAGTGTCTCATTTTTACTAAAATGTGACTAAAAAGCTGAATTCATATTAGCCTTTATATACTAAATTATAAAATTAATACAGTTGAAAAAGTGATTAAAAGTATTATTATGAAAAATGCACAAAAATACTATTTAAAGTATAAGGTATTTAAAGTATTTAAAGCAAACTTAGTAAACGAAAGCTATAAATCTAAACAAGTTGTGTTGCAAATTTGAGGTTGATATGAATTTGAGGCAAGGTTTTGTTTGGGTGCAGAACCAAACATTTCCACTAGATGAAATTCACCTCCTATTATTTTCCAATGCTGTCATTTTTGACCGCTAAGAGTACAATTGTAATTACTTTTTTTTGGGGTGTGTTCACATAGTAAGTCCCAAAACCTTTACCAAGTTTCACACTATTCCAATGAAGTTTAAAAAATGCTGCATTTTTCTGTTAAAAATGACCTGAGTGTTAAAAGATGCATGTTTATTAGAGCTACTCATTTCTGCACCAGCAAATGCTTTCTCTTACCTCTCCATTAGATTCAGCTTGCAACATATTAGATCTACAGAAATCACACTCAGAGTAGTGTCTGAAAGTGAGCGGTCTGGTTTTGTCTCTCAGAAGTCACGTCCGGTCTGTCCACAGCGGGCAGCAGCTGTCAGCGGGAGCTCCTGGTGCTGAACTTTGACATGGATTCAGAGTGTGTGGATGGAGAACTGAGAGCGGCGCTGCAGTGGATCGCTGCGTCTGAGCTCGGCGTGCCGGCGCTCTACTTCAGAAAGACTCAGGAGCACAATCTCGCTAAGGTGAGGACAAATGGAGGTCATGTGTTTGTTAGAATAACTAACCAGGTCCGAGCAGAATCTGCACACACAGAACTACACAGATTTCAGCGCTTGCCATTCAGAAAGTTCTCCAGTCTCTCCATGTTTAAATATTTTGCATAATTTGAATATAGTGTCAGCTAGCAATAAGAGTTTAGTACTCTGAGCTGTGGTAAACAGAGTAAACTTTGCTTACATTTTACAATATTTAAATCCATCGTGCAGAATCAGAACAGAACATTCTAAATAAATAAGAAATAAAAATAAACAAACTGTGAAATCCATCTGGCCATTATTCTCATTTTACTGATGAAAACATACAACATGAATGCAGTATGGTCTTGTGACAACAATGTTGCATTTTACAATTTGAAAACATTTAAACAGTGCACATAATGTACTGTTTTTAGAGAAAATAGGATGAAGTGTAGAGTGTATGGAGGCCTTCGTCACTGTGTCCTTCAGCAAGGCTCCAGGGGTGTAGAGCTGTGCAGTTTGTAGTCCTAAAACCTGAAAAACAATTAGCATGGATTCTCTCTGGAATTTCTAATGCGTTTTTAGAATAGCAGTTTTTTCGATTTGTGAGTAAAATAACTTGAGGAGACTTTCACATTTTGTTGGAGAACACAAATTACACACACTCGTACCTCAAACATGAATTTTGAAACGTAGAAGCCAGTAGAGTTGATGATGTTTTTATCATTCATAGCTCATATATGCAATAATTAAATAAACCAATGCACTTATAAAATTATTGGTGTGCTTTTTGGAAACCTAGAAGAGTGGAAGCTGTTATAGCTGTAAAGAGGGACCAACTCCATATAAATGTTTATGTATTTAGAATGCAATGTTGTTAAAGGGGATGGGACATCGGATGCCCATTTTCCACAAGTTGGTATGATTCTTTAGGGTCTTCGTGAAATGTCTGCTACATACTTTGGTTAAAATTCCGCAATGGTCATGTAAAACTCACTCTTTTTACCCTGTTAAAAACAGCTCTGTTCACAGCGACTCGTTTCGGTGCATGGCTCTTTAAATGATAATGAGCTACTGCTCACTCCACCCCCTCTTCCATTTTTTGTGTATTCGGTGGCGGCATTACCATCAAAAACAAAACTAATCCACTGCGTCCTCAGTGGCTCTAATGTCAGGAGAAAATGAAGAGTCTTATGTTCACTTTCACATTCAACTACGAAACACCCGCATTGCTTACGAGACATTATTGTTGCTACAGCTGACCGAGTGCATAGGAAATGGTGGAGAGCGTACAACTGGCTGAGGGTGGAAATATGCTAATACGGGGCAGTATGTCAGCAGTTGTGGGCAGGGTCTGAGCAGTATGACATCATCAAAACAGCTTGATAATTGAGACTGTTTAGGTTTTTGGCGGATTAAAAAAAGAGGAGTGAATGGATTTTTGTCATTGTATGGTGGTTGTGTCCACACACTGCTATATCCAAACACCACGTAAAAGTGAATTTTGCATCTAATGTCCCCTTTAAAGTCACTGTTGGTTTAATGGTAAGGTGTCCCAATAGTTTTGTCCATATATTGTATATATATTTTGGTAAAATTTGTTACACAAGTTACATGTACTTACTATTATAATAACAATAAATTATGCATAATTACATGCAAGCAACCCTAAACCAAACCCTAATCCTAACCCTAACCATATAGCAAGTACAGTTAATTAATATTACTTAGTACTTAAATGTAGAATTACACTGTAACAAGGACACCTTAAAATAAAGTGTAACCTATTTTTTTCCTTCATTTGTTCTGCATGGCTTTGGCAATTGTACATAATTGGTGTTGTTTTGTATTATATGCATAAATATGCATATATGTTACCGTTACATGTATGCTGCATAAAAAAAAATTGAAGTGTGCATTTTAAAATTGAAAAAAAAAGAATATTGGTATAACAGGGTTATTGTTGTTAACTAACACTAACACCTCAAATAAGCATTTTTATTACTTAAAACTGAAATAGAAATATTTTTTTCATATTTTCGTACACAATAGATATGTTTAGACAAATAAAAATAACAAAACAACACTTTAACTAAAATAAAGTGAAGAATAAAATCAAATTCAAAATATCAATAAAAACTATAATAGTATATCAATGATACTAAAATAAGAGTGGTATAACTGCACTGACTGCTGATGAAGATGGTCATGGCTCATGAAGAACTGAACAGCGTGTGTTTGTTTCTCAGTTCCACAGAGTGGTGCAGTTGGCAGGTCAGAAGGCTTGGCGTGTTGGTGACTTGTTCAGCGCTGTGGCTCAGTTCTGTCAGCTCCACCAGGACCTGGAGCACAGAGGACGGCCCGTGCCCAGCCTGTTCGACTGGATACTGAAGACCAAGCGCTAGAGCACCACCCATCTACAGACCAGGAGCTGGAGACGCCACATATCCGTCCTGTGCTAGCACACGTATATAGTCAGGAGCCAGTGTGAAAACACCAAACACCAATCCCATTTGAGCCGCTAATACACCCTCACACAAGCACTGTTTATATACTCATAGATCCCACAGACTCATCCACAGCCACCATCAGCACGTGTTTCTAGAGCTCAGCTGTGAAACTCTGTTTATCACAGGATAGCTAGGTTTACAAGACACTCCCAATCCCAAGATCCTTAGCATGAGGCTTCCTCAGTACCGAACTTGCCCTCTCTGACCACCAGCACATCCACATTTGATATCCTTAAGATTCACAGCTTGCATTCCACCATCTCTGTCACACTTGTATATGTCTTTGCTATATCACAGGAATTATGGGATATACTGTAGGAAGAAATGCCTTGTCCATAAATATGTGCTAGAGATGCACATTTGCATAGATTGTGATTTAAGGATATTTCCCTTTAAATTACGCATGTTCCTGTCTTTACGCGCACGCAACGTTAGATCCACTGGTCACCAGCCAGCACTGGTTAGAGGAACATGGTTTAAACCGACCAATCAGCCTTGACGTTTTGTAGCTTGCAGATTTTTACTGTACAACAAACCCGTTTCAAATGCACAACGTGACTTTTTATCAAGAATAACGGACGTGCGAGCTCTGGTGTAGGGATTTAAAGATACTTCAATGTTTGTATTTAAAGTGTGAAATATAGTGAGATCTCATTCCAAACACACTTTGATGTTTTAAGTTTACATTGGCGAACACGTTCGGTCATTGTATTGTACCTCTGAGACTGAATTGTATGTTTAGTTTTGTGTGACTACTGTTATTTAAGAGATTTTATTTTGGCTAGATGTAAATAGTTTAGACTGTGAGCTATTGTATCTTTGGGCAAATGGAAATTTCAGTTTTTATGTTTTATGATCGATGCAGACGGAGGGGATCACAGCACTGAAAGTCTCACCAGACTACTGAAAAAGTATGAACATAAAAGAGTATATTTAAAGTACAAGTCCAGTTTTGTCACGTAAAAGTTGACGTGTAAACGTGAAATCTGGTGGCGTTATGGTTTTCTCTGCATAGTATCATAATAGTAATGTGTTTTAATATCAGCGTTGAAGGCACACAACTGTATTCAGTCTGTCACGGTATACCTGAATGTATTTATCTTTTCAAAATAAAATTTGTGAGTTTGATGTCAACAGCCTTTATTTGAATAGAGCCACACATGTTTGAATAATTGAGATTATATACACATTCAACCAGCTGTTAAAGGAATAGTGCACCCAAAATAAAAAAAAAAGTTTTCAATAAAAATGTATTCATCCTCAGGCCACCTAAAATGTAGATGAGTTTGTTTCTTCATCAGAACAGATTTGGAGAAATGTAGCATTCCATCACTTGCTCACCAATGGATCCTCTGCAGTGAATGGGTGCCGTCAGAATGAGAGTCCAAACAGCTGATAAAAACATCACAATAATCTACAAGTAATCCACATCACTCCAGTCCATTAATTAAAGTCTTATGAAGTGAAAATGGGTGGATTTTTATGTTTTATGTAAGAAGACAACAGAAAATGTTTCACTGGAAGGAAGCATTATCATAGATAATGGAGTCCAATTTTGGCCAGAAGCGACGGTTTAAAGTTAAAGCACCTTGATGGATTTGTTTCTTACAAACACACAGCTTTTCACTTCATTGATATACTGGAATCTTGTGTATTATTGTGATGTTTTTATCAACTGTTGTTTGGACTCTCATTCTGACGGCACCCATTCACTGCAGAGGATCCATTGGTGAGCAAGTGATGCAATGCTACATTTCTCCAAATCTATTCTGATGAAGAAACAAACTCATATACTGTACGTCTGTGATGACCTGAGAGCGAGTACATTTTTAGCAAATTTTCATATTTGGGTGAATTATTCCTTTAACCTAAAAAATAGACTTGCTTGCTAAAAAGGCATTCCAGGATAAATGCAGCAGAAAATAATTGAATACCTGACTTCATATTTAAGTTTGTACAATGAAAAAAAAAAGGTTGACAAGCATGCACTTAAATTGAAAGTCTATAGAGCAACAGTTTTCCCATTGACTTCCATTATATATCATTATTTTTGGTTTACTAAACCGGTATGAATCATTAATTTTTTGTGATAATTGACAGCATGAGTTTAACGTATTTGACCCAGAATATTCTTTAAGGGGAAAAATAACGGCAAAAATTATGTTGGGAACACTTTAACTCAAAGCCCTATATTATAATGCTTTATAAAAGTATTTTTAATGCATTAATTATGCCTTGTAATGCACCTTGCAATGCATTGTATCTCATGAATAATCACAGTTATAATAAATTATAATATTTATCTACTCTGCACTACACCTATGAAAATCATTATGCATTAAACCATGACAAACAACCATTTTTAAACATTACAAAGAATCTGCAAATATTATAAAGCATTTTAACTTTGCTTACAGTTATTCATGAAAGATATAATGCATCACAACATGCATTATGAATACCTTTACAATGCATTATACATAACAGCTTCCAGTAAAGCGTTACCGTAATGTCCTCCACACATACATGTTCTCTGTGAACTGAAATACTACGGCAGTGTGACAAGATGACACACAATATCTTAATCAAAAGAGAGATAGGAATACTGTAAGATCAGAGTTCAGGCCGCTCTCTCAGTGCCAGATCCTGCAGGTGTTGTCTTTACTGCCTGCAGAAAGATTGACAACAAGGCATGAAATTACTGACGTATGATTATGTTTGTGGATCTATGAGTGTTACGCAGGTGTGTGTAATTGCCTGTAATGATGGTGTCTCCCTCGTAGTTGAACGCGCAGGAGAAGATCTCATCAGAATGTCCCTCCAGCACCTGCAAACACGCTCCTGTGTTCACGCACCACACACGAGCCGTCTTATCCACGCTCGCCGTCAAAACACGGCTCCCCTGCGGATTAAAACACACCTACGGCAAGAGGGAGAAAATAAAAAGCTAATTATATTTCTGCCTTTTGTTATGATAATGCATCGGGATGGCTCCTCATCATATTCTGTCATAAAACAATTACTTTTTGTTTTGCATGTGGAACATCCTATTTCAATGTGCAGCAGAAAAACAGGAGGAGAAAGAGCGCGAGAGAGACAGCTGAACTGAATCTGACCCGTGTCAGTATGACAGGTGTTTTATTATAGCGCTGAAGAACCGAGTGTGTATGAGCGTACTTGAGTTATCACCTCTATACAGGAAATGGAAATATTCTGCTGATGGTGATGACGTTCCGGAGGGGGATGGAAAAGAAAGGAGAGGATATTATGGCAAGATGGTTTAAGGATAGGCCTGAGAAAAGACGAGATGAAGAGAGCAATAAGAATGAAACGGCCATATGAATATGCAGAGAAGATGACGAACGACAGGCAGGATGCTGGGATGGAGGCAAGAGGGCAGAACAAGTGGATATAAACAGGAAGGGACCTAGACAGGAAATGACAGGAACGGCAGGAAATGAGCGCCTGAGCAGACCAAGAAAGAGACTGAGTGACGAGATACGAGAGGATTATTGAGTCTGAAGCTGGAGTGACAGACAGAGGATGGAGAGATAATGTGATTTCTTACCTTTGATATCTCTCCTTTATGGCCCTCTAATTGACACAAACATTGGAAGGTTTCTGCGCTGAACACTCTTGATGTACCTGCGCACAAAAACACATGATCAGACTCGATTACAGATCAATCTCACAAAAGCATGTCCAGGTCACAAAATCAAGTTAGATGTGAGTGGGTAAGATGTGCTACTTTGTACTTCATGTTGGCATGAAATCTATCTTGTATGGAGCACTGCACATGACATGGAGGAAAAAATATATACAATGTGGCCATGAATTAAGCCATGATTTACTCATTTGTAAAACGTAGCCAAGATTTACTAAATCGAAGGAACCAATTAGTAAATCATGGCTATCAATTAACAAGTTCTTAATTTGTGGCCGCGATATATCGTTTTTGTTCCTGCGTGTCATGTGCAGAGCTCTGTAATATTGTAAATGCATGTTATAGATGTGAAGGATTCATCTATGCATGTTTTATTTATTAAAAGAAAATGACCTTGTAATTCAGCCCCTCCACAATCAACTGCAAGCTCGCATTCATTTTTGAACACAATGCAAAATCCAATTAACAACTAATGAATATCACCAAATCCCCAACCTACATTATTATTTTTTTAATAATCCATTACACTTGGATCAGCATCAAAATAAACAATATCTGCCACGACTTGTTGTCCTAAGTTGTTCTCCAGGCAAAGAGATATGTAAAACTAATATCTCTAATTATATATCAGAATGTCTGCTATCACCTCAAATGAGAGGAAAGCAGCTATATTTATGGGATAAACTGTGTCATACTAGTTTTATTCTGTGGTAATAGAATTACATGGTAATGCATGAAAACAGAAATGAAAACAAAAAACAATTCCCCTTAAAGTAGTCTTACTTCACAGCACATACTACAATTTTTATAAAAAGGCAGGAAAAGAATTGAATTGTCCTTCATCTTTTGAAGTAAAAGAGTTCAGTCGTGAACAATGTAAACAAAGTTTCAGAACTCAAAAAGATCAATTCCAGAAACGTCTTGTTCTAGATTTACTGTCTAGAACCGTACTACACAAATATATCAAATAATGACAACCAAATTCATTTGATTCAGCATCTTGCTCTGAGCTGCTTCTGATGCAACCGTCAAACACTGGTAAGAGAGAAACTACATTTGGATGCAAAATCATTATAATTCCCCTTCAAAGTCTTATTTTACAGCACATGTTAAAATGTGTATAAAAAAGCTTTCATTTTTCAGAACATTTGAATATAGTGAACAAATATTTTGTAATAAACATATGTAAATATTAATAGTATTTGTAGTAGTATTCCTGCAATTTATGGCAAAGTTATTACTACAAGCTGAGACACCGACACAGCCCTAAGCTGGCATTTTAGGAAAAACACTTAATTGTTTTAGTTTTTATATATAAATAATATTTTTTGCATATATATAAATAATATTATATAGCCTCTTAATCACAAGTAGCTGTAGCCTTTTTAAATACAGTATATAGACATATGAAAAACTCACTGGCAAATCGTACCCCACAATCCCAAAATATTTTTTCCATATAGAAAATAAAGACTTAGTGTTTGTAAGATATGAGAGGGTTGAGATTGAGGGTTGGATTGAGATGTCTCACCATCAGCAGAGGCTGTAGCAATCAGTTGACCGGTGTAGTTAAAACACACATCCAGCACTTCATCATTATGACCCAAGAGAGTAGCCAAACACTGACCGCTGTCTGCGTCCCAGACCTACACACACAACCTGTTATATAACACACAAACCACACCACGACCCGAAATAACCTCACAAACACACTGTATGTTAGCCAGATTGAGTGAATTCCATTAGAAAGTGGGTGAGTGCTGTGAAGGGTGCAGTGTGTCCCCTTCAATGGAATTCTCTTAATTTAACACAGACACATGCATGCAGACATCTCAGTGCTATTATCTAACCACAGACACTCCACCACATGAACTGACACCGACACTTGTAAAAACCTGTGAGAAGACTTTGTCTCACTGTGTTTTTGAGAAACATCAGACTGTGCTGAATAACTAAGAGCCCTCACACTTCTAGAAACAGACAGACAATCAGAGGAAGAGAGTTACTCAGATGAAAGTGAATGAAGCATGTAGAAAAAAAACATGAAAACATTAAAGGGGTCACATCATGAAAAACAGAATTGTCCTTCATCTTTTGAAGTAAGAAGTTTGAAGTCGTGTACCATGTAAACATAGTTTCAGAACTCAAAACTCAAAAAGACCATTTGGAAAAACATCTTGTTCCAGATTTACTGTCTGAAACATTACTACATAAATATATAAATAAAAATGAATGACAACCAAATTCATTTGATTCAGCATCTTGCTATCACGCTGCTTCTGATGCAACCGTCAAACACTGGTAAGGGAAAAACTAAATTTGGATGCAAAATTGTTATACAAGGACCCCAGGGGAAAAATCATAATTTAAGAGGCTCTTTTATGAGACAGAATGAGAATTACAGAGTGAAGAGAGACAGAAACCTTGCAGGTTTTATCCAGAGAGGCCGTGACGATGAGGGAACTGTCCCAGTTGAACTGAACACAACTGATTTCTCCTCGATGACCTGTGAGAACGTGAACTTTGCTAGAAGAGACAGACAAAATACTAAATCATTACGCTGTCTGAAAAGCCAAGTCCAATTCATTCAGAGTTTCTACAGGTCTTAAACAAATCTGAACTTGCACAAATTAAGGACTTCAAAAGGTCTATCAGACTAGAAAGTCTTAAATTCACAAAGCTGTGGTATTAAATGTATTCTTCTCCAAACAAGCTTAAATCAAGATATATATTTACTTCAAATTGAAATTGACTCAAATTAAATCTAATTCAAACTGAAAATATATGAAGAAATTGATATGTTCAAAAGGTATGTTTTCAAACTGTTGCTTATTTAACTCATTTTTTGCTCACTAGACAATTATATTTAGAGAACATATTAATGTATTGTCCTTACTTCAATTTGGTACCTAAATGTTATTTACTTGGTCTTAAAAAGGTCTTTAAAAAGTCTTAAATTGACCTTAATAAAACCTACAGAAACCGTGTTATTTGTAAAGCTCTTTTCATAATACACTTCCTTTCAAAGCAACTTTACAGAAAGACCAACTGTTATGTCTTTAACGCCTTAGTGCCTTAGATTTAGAGATGGGTGCTATGACAATATATAAGAATGATACGACTGATTTAGATCTTGCTGTATTATATTTATTTATAGTGTTGTCTATATCAGTGCTGCAGTGACATGTAAGAGATGTAAATATTGGCCAGGATTGTAATGAAAAGGAAGTTTCAACATTAACTGTGAAGTACATACTGACCTGCCAGTAGAAACGTCCCACAGAATGGCAGTGTGGTCAAACGACCCCGTGACCAAACGATCGCCCGTTGTGTTAAAGGAGAGAGAGATGATCTCGGCGAAGTGACCCTGAGAAAGTGTTGAATAGAGAAACGCTGTGAGAGGAGAGATGAAGCTCTAATAGAAAGGCGGCCTTTTTTCACTTCAGCAAAGAAATATCGTATTAATTTCCCCAATTCATCGGTATGAACTCACTGAGCTATTCATAATTTAGATTCATAGAGAAATAACTGGAGAGTTAAGAGGGGTAATTACACACACACACACACACAGCTCTCAGTCACACTGCTCTGCCATGTGCTGCGGAGAGGAGAAGACCTCCAAACGCTCCGTCTCTTCTCCTCTCCCTCTGGCCCGTGGCACGTTTCTCACATATACACAGCTCCGGTTCAGACTGCGCTGCATGACGCATCTGTTTGTATTCGGTACGCTGCTATTCGACTAAAAGTGGAATGCATGAATTATCCCATAAATGGTCGTAATGACAGATTTGATGACAAATCCATTAATAAACACACGCATGGATGAATTTTTACTCATCACTTGAAAGAAATCATTAAAAATCCCATAGGAGATAAACAAATGAGGGGGAAATGATTTAGCAGGCTATGTTTATGATTGAACAAGAATACAGAAAAACCACAGGATGAGACGTACTGCCAATGTGGACACCTCTTTCCCACTCTCAACATCCCATAATTTAGCCATGGTGTCCATGCTGCCCGTAGCAACCAAGGTACTCTGAGGGTTAAAGGCCAGGCAGACCTAATAGTAGATACACACAGAAAACAGACACAGTATTTGAGATTAATAGAACAAATGGTGTCTGATAAATTCCAAAAGCTTCTGCCCCATCAAACCCCCAGACACAATTTGTTCAACATACTTAATTTGGTGCCCCCTAAGAGATGGGACCCTATGTGTTTGAACATGCGTCCCCTAATGTGTTAAATGGCCTTGCCAGCCATTTCTTTCAGTTAGAAATATATAAAATAAACATGTTATTTGCATTCACACTGTCATTGACCTTGAAAGTGGATTGGATCTCATTTTGGTCCACTTTAGTTAGGGGCTCCGATAACGTTCCCTTTACACTATTGTCTTTTGAAATCCAATGTAGGCCTCCTAAAATTGTTGTGTTAGATGTCCTGTCCTAATTCTTTTTAAAATAATAGAAAGAAAGAAAAACTACCCCAAAAAATCGATGAACACAATCAGACACAATGCATTAATGGATTTAATTTGGTCTATTCTTAAGAAAAGTGTTTGTGCATTTTTTGCTTCTAAGGGACAGCGTTTCTTGTAAAAAGTCAGTCTTAGATGTCTTAATGGTATAGTTCACCCAGAAATGAAAATTCTGTCATTTTTTAAGAATGATAACTATAATATTTCTGTTTATTCTAAGTGCATGCTCGTCAGCCGCTTTAAATTCTCCAGCTTGTTATAGCAGGATTGATTCTGATCAATGTTTTTTATCGCTCATCAGCTGGAAAAATAAATCGTGCTGAAAGTGATTCCAACTATATCGTTTCTCTGTGCCTTTATCGTTATAGTTGTGGTGTGGACTCTGCTATTCTTTAATACCGAGAACAATTTTTAGAACTACATATTTATCGTTATCTTTATAGTTATCATCCTTGGTGTGAACAGGCCCCTTGTGTCGTTCCAAACCTGTATGACTTTCTTTTTCTTCTGCAGAAAAGAGATATGTTGGTAAACAAACAGGTTTGGTTCCCATTGACATCCATTGTATAGACAGTAAATACAATGGAAGTCAATAGGAACCGAAACTGTTTGTTTACCAACATTCTGCATACAAATGTGTTCATTTCCCCGTATTCCTGACATTCCAAACCCATTTGTTTTTCTTTCTTCTGTGAAACACAAATTTCGCAACAAACATAAAAGCATCATAATCGTAACTGATATTACTTGCTTTATATTTCTAGTCTTTCACAGCCTTTGTGGGAGGAACAGACTGCAAATTAAATGGCTTAAATCACTAAGTTCACATACACCGAAACATATCAAGACACATTGTGCCAGGCTTGAAGTCAATGACGTCAAATGTCATTGTCTCAGTGTGTCTCATGCCAGGACATATCTCCTGAAGAAGGTTTGGAACGACAGTAAATGAGCACAGAATTATCATTTTGAGGTGAACTGTTGTTTAAACTGCTGAGACTAGAGTGAATGCAGTGAGAATGCAGACGTACGATTTCTGCTGTGTGCCCTCTAAACGTGTAGAAACACTTTCCTGTTTCAGCACTCCACAATTTGCAGGTCTTGTCAAAGGAGCCTGTGGCAACCTTGTCTCTGAGAGAGAAAACGAGAGAGAGATAGCGAGAAAGAGGGCAGAGAGAGAGAAAAAAAAGGACAAGGGCTCCTGTTATGACTCAAAGTGACAAATGGTCCCATTGTAATAACAACACCAGTTACCCTGCAGTGCCCTAACCCTGCAGAAAGAGACAGAGGTGACTGAGAGTGTTTTTCTCTATTTCATACAACAACAAAAAAACAAGGGAAAGATGAAGCGTAAGCCATTCTGAAGGATTCGGGGCATAAGTGATCCAATGCACAAGAGCCCTGCTGTTACCCGTAAGGGTTGTTGAAGGCGATGGCGTACACAACGTTCCTGTGACCCTCCAAAGTGTGCAGCTCCTCTCCGGATGCGGTGTCCCATATTTTACAAGTCCTGTCATAGCTTCCGGTTATAAAACTGCAAACAGACGGAAAGTAAAAGAGAGAGGCAGAATTAGAGGGAGGGAGGGAGGGAGAGCAGGCATGTGAGCACAGATGATAAACTCACCTCGATCCTGATTTATTAAAGGCTACATTTGTTAGGGGCAAGATGTGAGCCTGAAGTGCCTGTAGAGGAAGACAGAGAAGATGAATACTCGGGGGGGGGATGCACTTAACCACATTAATTCATTTCAGATCTATAAGCTTGACTGTGTAATTTCCATACATAATTACTATGGCTTTGATGTTCAAAAACAGCAGTTTTCCCTCTGCTGCCACCTAGTGGGTAATATCGATCTAAGACGTGTTGTTTAGAGTAAATGTTGTTAGAAAATCATTCGAATGCATTTATTTTCAGCTATTTTTGGTATATGTAATTGTGGTGGTAATGAACAAAAGCAGCTGGATGGAAGTTTGGATTAAATAATGATGTAATGTTCAATAATTAAATATCATGGATTCTTCACAAGTCCTTTGAAATAGTCGTGCTGTGTGACAAATGAATTAATAAAAGTACAACCGGCATGTCTCTCAATTATAAAAAAGGGAATATAAAATGAAAATTTGCTTAAAGTTTACTCACCCTCAGGCCATCCAAGATGTAGATGTTTTTGTTTTTCTTTAATCAGAACAGATTTGGAGAAATTGGGCATTACATCACTCACCAATGGTTTATCTGCAGTGAATGGGTGCCGTCAGAATGAGTCCAAACAGCTGATAAAAATATCACAATAATCAAAAAGTAATCCTCAAAACTCAGATCCATCAATTAACATCTCTTTGAGGCCAAAGCTGCATGTTTGTCAAAAACAAATCCATCATTAAGATGCTTTAACTTTAGACCGTTGATTCTGGACTAAATCTTAGTCAATAATCAATAATAACTCTTCCTCTAGTGAAAAAGTCCATTCCCTGTTGTCCTCTCACATCAAAATCCACCCACATATTTGTTTAAAACTGTTTTGGAGTGTTTGTTCACTTTTAAAGTGTGCTTTATCTGTGTATATTTCTCTCCTGATTCAGACAAGACGACTTTTTCACTAGAGAAATGGATAGAAGACTTGTTTGAAATTAAAATGATGGATTTGTTTCTTACAAACAGGCAGCTTTTCACTTTACAAGATGTTAATTGATGGACTGGAGTGATGTGGATTACTTGTGGATTATTGTGATGTTTTGATCAGCTGTTTGGACTCTCATTCTGACGGCACCCATTCACTGCAGAGGATCCATTGGTGAGCAAGTGATGGAATGCTGAATTTCTCTGTTCCCATGAATAAACAAACTCATCTACATCTTAGATGGCCTGAGGATGAATTTACATTTTTGGGCGAACTATTCCTTTAAATTAGTTTTTGATGAAGTCTAACACTGCAGGACACTGCTGTCACTGCATTACCCTAGAGATGAAGGACTAGACAGCCAAACATTTTTCAGACTAGAATCACAATAAGCAAAACAGATCAAATATGCATGACCCAAATATACTTTTGCGTGACTGGTCAGTATTTATTAGTACCCTGAAAAGGTAGAACTTGCGGTCATCTTTTTGGCCGACTTTCTCTTGTAGTTTGCAGATCAGGACTTTCACCTGCTCAGCGCAGGATGAGGTGATGAGAGGTTCAGCTGCTCTAATGTCTGACAGTAACTCATTCACATCAGTCCTAGAGAAGGAAAACAGCATAAAGAAGAGGTAGACTTGTTTATCAGATGAACAGGGAGTCAGTTATATATAACTGTTAACAAGTAGAACATTATTTTAAAGTGTAACCTAGACATCACAAAACGGAGGAATATGAATGTGTAGTTATGAGTGAACTGGTTTGACAGTCATACTCTGGAGTCAAGTTTAACAGATCGATGGATTTCGTCCTGAGCTGCCCCCCTTTCTCATAGTCCAGGAATATTCCTGCACAACAACAAAACAGACGAATCAAACGAACTTTCGATCAAATCATTTGCAGTGTCAGATTGATCAGATTGTCAGATAGGTGAATGGTATGCAATATAAAACTTTAAATATGTATATTACCTGGTGGGTAGTATCGGATGTGTAGCCGTTTCAGTCTCATCACGCCACTTATGACTGTGTCAACAAACCGTTACTAAGTAACGAAAAATGTGCTGCTTACCGCGCATGCGCACGTGCTGCGTGTTTTTGCTATTCCTAACTATTTTATTATGAATGGTTAATTAGGAATTCGTACCTTTTCGCATGAGTTCATACGACATCGCCACCTCGTAAAATAGCTACATGTTTTCATGAGATCGGCTTGAAATAATTGCACTTTTTTTCTTATTATTTTAAAATAATAAAAATACAATATAATACAATTATGAAACTGAAAATATTACATAATATTTACGACACACAGCAGATTAGTTAAGTGCCTTATTTTAAAATATTCTGAATTTTCTCAAGCTACTGTAAACCCTGTGGTCATATATCTGTAGTTTGCTTATTTATTTATTTATTTATAGCTGCTTTGAAACCATGTGTATAGCAAAAAGTGCTATACAGATAAACATGAATTAATACAGTAAAATAATTCAAATCTCAAAAGTTTTTTTTTTTTTTTAATCAACACAAACACACACGTCAACAATTAGGGCCTACATGCACACAGATCAAAGTCTCCATCATAAATATATTCATTTACCTACCTTGCACAGCTCCTTATGTGGAAATCAGGGACTGGACTTGGCTTACTTTACACTGCACAGCAAAAACACCAACAGATACACCAGACCAACAGCTACTGAACCTAAAATGAGAGACATAATCTTGTGCTAGTGAAAATACAGACAGGCAGATAAAAATGGATTTCTGGAGGAAAATGAAGAGGTCAGACTGGGTCTTTCCCACTGTTTTGCTCTCTCTTTATGGTTTCTTTGCCAACTGCAGACCGGCAGAGCCTTTCCTTACTCCTTACTTGGTGGGACCCAAAAACATCTCAGAGGAAGTGGTGAGTATTGGGTTTTGTTTTTGTTTTTCCACGTTGGCTGAGAGATTGTTTAAGGGCTCAGACAGATAACAACAGTGAGAAACAAGCACACACAGTACAATTTACACCATAATATACCAAGCATTTAGTATTTCAAATACTCCCGTTACAATGGGAATGATAAAGGATGAATGTCTAGTGCTGATTGGGTTTTGAAAGCTATTGTATTATAATAGGTGCCCTCGAAAACATATTTCCTTATCCAAACTTTTCTCTGGGGTGAAAAGTAATCATATTATCAGTTCTAAAACCTCAGAATCTTATAATTAAACTAAAACTAGTCAAAATATTGGTTAACTGCATTAACTTTCTCCGTTGATTACTGCTATAGCGATGTCTCACTCATGCTACGTGTGCCTTGTGAGTCTTATCTCTTACGCAATACACCTTGATGAAGCCACACTGATTTCAAATCATTTACCAAAACATTTCCTTCTGTTTCTGATTCAAACGACCAAAAACAATCTTCTTTCCACTTATCCAGGTAACAAACTACCTGTTCCCCATCTGGACATACTCATATCTGGCCTTGCTCTGCCCAGTCTTCCTATTGACAGATTTGCTTAGATACAAACCTCTAATAGTAACTCAAGGTCTTTTTCTTGTCACAAATTACATACTTCTGTGCTTTGCTACCAGTTTAATTGCTCTG
>CM049846.1:32964440-33151940 GCA_027422415.1 Schizothorax lantsangensis | reverse complement strand
GATGACAATATGTGGTTGTATTTCTCTAGAATGACTCGAAGACCTTCTGGGGGAGGACGCCAACGCCTGTTCACACAACAGCAGGAACTTGCCGTTGTGGACCTAGTGAGGGCAGACAATGCCATCCGTCTCCACCAGCTACGACAGAAAATACTTGCAGACAGGCAAGTGTTCAACAACATAAACCATGTGAGCATCACCACCATCAGACGCATCTTGGGAAAACACAGCATCACCATGAAGCAGCTCTACAGAGTCCCATTTGAGAGGAACAGTGACAGGGTCAAAGGACTTCGAGCTGAATATGTACGGGTAAGTGTAACTGTCCTTTACATTTACAATACAGTATTGGTGAAATCCAGTAGCAGCTGAATATGTACCATATCAGTACCACATGGATCCATTCTGAGAGCTACACAGGTACCTGTGTGATGGGGTGAGGGTTCTGTATGTGTAGCACTGTAGTACAGTAATATGTTCTCTTTTTTTTTTTTACAGAGAATCTTGGCCTTGGATGGAGCTGCACAGCCTCATGAATTCATTTTCATTGATGAAGCTGGATTCGACCTGAGCAAAACAAGACGACGGGGTCGTAATGTAATTGGCCAAAGGGCAATTGTGCACGTCCCAGGGCAGCGCGGGGGAAATATCACATTGTGTGCCGCCATAAGCCTTCGAGGGCTTCTGCATCATCATGCAAAACTAGGTCCATACAATAGCCAACATATACTCACATTTCTAGATGCTCTCCATAATATAGTTGTACAGACCAGATCAGCCCAGGTTTGTGGTGATATGGGATAATGTCAGTTTCCATCGGGCTGCTCTGGTCCAGGCCTGGTTCACCAACCACAATCAATTTGAAGTGGTATACTTGCCCCCTTACTCACCATTTTTAAACCCTATAGAGGATTTTTTTTCGGCTTGGAGATGGCGTGTATATGACCGCCAACCACATGCCCGCATGCCTCTTCTGCAGGCAATGGAACAGGCCTGCGGCGACATTCAGGTGACAGCAATCCATGGATGGTTTCGACATGCAAGAGGATATTTTCCCCGGTGCCTAGCGGGAGAAGACATTGCTTGCGATGTCGATGAGGTCCTGTGGCCAGACCCCAACAGACGGCGAGATCCATGAGCCCACGTATGCACAATTGTCATGATTTTTTGTGTTTACGGTATAGTGTTTTTTCTATTACTGTATTTTTTTTTTTTTTTTTTTTTTTTTTTTGCTTTATCTGAATTCATGGTACTGCAATGTACAGTGCTGCAATGTACAATATTGAGTAGGCCTATTTGCTTTTTTGGTTGTTTGAAAATGTGTCTCCTGAAAATATGCCTTCTGAATAAACAATGAAAATCAAAGACTGCAGTGTTTTATATAAAGTAGACTAGTGTGTTCCCCCTGATCTGAAAGTGTTTGCATATGATGCAAGTATGTCATTTTGTCAACAGAGTTACATTTTGACAAAGGAATGTTAGGTTTTGATAGCAGAGTTTAGGTTTTGAGAGTAGAGTTTCAATTTGGCACAGATGTGAATGGTATATTTCCCAGTGTTGTGTCATGTTTACTTGTGTTTAGAGTTTTGGCACAATGAGCGAAGTTTTGCAAAATGTGTTCAAGCAACGGGCAAAAACTGTAATATTTTGAATTATTTTATTTTTTTTCAGTTTTTATATTAAATTTAATAGTATTTTAATATAATTTTTCATTTTTTTTGTCTATTATTGACATTTTTATTATCATTTTTAAAATGAGATTATTTTTATTATTTATATTTCAGAGTTAGTTTTGGTTATTTTAGTACATCAAGTTAAACTAAATGTTGAAAATGTTACATTGTTGAAATAAGATAAAGTTGATTTTATTTTAAGGAACAAAAGTTTTGTAATGGTTTTAGTTTTAGTTATTATTATTATTTATAGTTTTGTTTTTAATGGTTTTTAGTTTGAACTATAATAACTCTGATTAGATAATACCATAAATGTAAAAAATAATCTGCTAAATAAGTACAACAAAACATACATTTTCATTATTTTTACACCATTCCCCCACATCTCATTACTGCACTACCAGAAAAGACACATTTTTCAAGTATTTATACTTCAAAAATGTATCGATTTTTTATAATACAGTAATAAGGATTTATTTTTCAATTTGGGGGAGTTATGATGAAAATAACGATGCTTTGTAGTCCTAAATAAGTCTTATTTTCTTTATGCAAAATAACATTTCCCCCAAAATAATATTTCTTTTGAAAATATGGCCTTATACCTTGACATTTATTTTACAATAAATGAGATTCACCCAGAATTTCTTTCTCGTATGACTCCCACCTGACCAATCATGATGGAGAAAGCAAAGACTCCCACGAAGTAGTTGACGAGTTGGAAGACGATTTCAAAGACAGTGGTGGGATCAGGCAAACCTCCGATGGTGATCAGAGTCTTCACAGCAAAGTAGTAGCAGCGAATATAACTGTGTGCCACAAACACAGACTCGTATTACATGATCTCCACTGTGCACAATATACCACTGAGAAACAGACCGAGATGGATAAGCTCACCTGTTTCCTTTGCCATTATAGACCCATTTGGTAGAACCCAGTCCTTCATAGTCAGAACCCCAGTAGAAAATACAGGCATTACAGTGCAGAGAGTACAGCAGGTAGGCACTCGTCCGGATCACCCTGCAATCCATGGCAATGAGTTTTATTTTTGGGTGAACTGTCCCTTTAAGAGGTATCTGCTTTGTGTTATACTGACCTCTAGTGGTGGCATCTGGTCTTACCTGTAAATGTAGGCTTTGCTCATCACAGCTTCCAGACGATCATTAAACTCAAAGAATGCATTGTACTGCAAAAGAGGCACAGAATTAGTGTGAGTATTAAGTACATGTGTGTGAAAGGAACGAGAACAGGGTTGGTGTGTGTGTGTGTGTGTGGGGGGGGTACCTTCAGAAGGCGAGGGAACCTCAAGAGTGATTTGACGCCTGTGAAGACGTACAGCAAATCCAGTGGAAAGAGACTGATCACATCCATCTGAAACACCCAACACCAATGGAAGTTTCACTAACTGATTGAAGTTTTTTGTTCAGTGTCAATGCATAGATTTAGAAGAAAATCATTTGACCTTGAATCGCTCTGTTTGCCTGTAGTTGTCTCTCATATCTTTTTTGTCACACTGAGACAGACAAAACATAAAAAATAGACATCAACCAAATAAAACAAACAGTGGCCTCAAAACATATCCAGATACTTACAAATGTATGAATGGCATTGAATTATATTGCAACAAAACATTCATTTTAAAGAATGACAGTATGGAAGCCTGTTTAATAAAAATAAAAAGTAATTCTGACGACTCACAATTCTGACCTGTTCTCTTGCAGTTCTCAATATTGTATGTCACAATTCCAAAAAAAAAAAAAAACTTTTTTCTTGCAATTCTGAGTTTATATCTCACAATTCTGACTCAAATTTCCCATAGAATTCTGCGTTTACTTCTCGTAAGTAATTTTTATTTTTTTCAGAATTTTGAGTTTACATCTTGCAAGACTGTTTTTTTGGTTCTGCCAAGGAATAAAAAAATAAATGAATAAAAAGGTTGCGACTTTTTATCTCAGTTCTGTGCAACTGTGAGTTTATCTTTTCTTTTTAGGATTGCAATTTTATATCTCGCAGCTCTGAGTTTCTATCTCGCAATTAGACTTTTTCTATGAATTGTGAGACATGAACTCAGAATTGCGAGAATTTTTTTTTTATTCTGTGGCTGAAACAGGCTTCCACAATTTCAGGCAAAACATTCACAAACAGAAATTTGTGATGCTTGAAACACTAAAATAGTAGATATACTGTTCAAAGCTACAACAAACAAATGTTGCTACACTTTCTGGTTGTCAGAAGTGAATTGACGTTGTGTTCGACGCTGCAGGTTCTCTCGCTCACCACAATGTCCCCTCCTCTCACAAACTGCAGTCTGGGCTGCATAACGAAGATGTCGAGAATATAAATGCCATCACAGAGGTAATCCATCAGCAGCCACCAGTGAATGTTCTCAGACGTCTGGTACGGGAAAGTGCAGCGCACAGGGATCAGCCAAACATTCCAGTTCCACGCAAACGTCACAAAGAACAGCCACACCACGTAGGTCAAGTCTGTGAAGAATCAGAAAGAATCAGTAGGCCTACAGTATTCAGTATGCATGCCATTATACAGCACATTTGAATCTTTTTCCCTGTAATTTTAAGTGCACTTAACTATAAGAGCTGCTTTGAGAGTCACTTCACCAGCATTTCAACATTACATTTGATATAAAAAACTACTGTCAGATACACATCTAAACTCAAAGGTCTTCATGACATCTTGTCAAAATAAAATGTTGGGTTAACTTGAAGAAATTATGACCGAGATATATTTATATTGTACAGTAGAATTTACTTCTCAAAGTAATAATAATAATAATACAATTCTGAGACATTAAAGATGAATCAATTTTTCATCTGTTACTTTTAATTTTAACAGTAAACTCTTTTTGCACCACTTTGTTGGCCAAAAAGAAAAGGAATTGTTAAATTTGAATTAAATTACATTTTAAATATTAAATTGACTGATTAAATTAATGTTTTATGCTTTTGTTTGATTATCACAATTTTTTTTGTATTAAATCATAAATTCAGAAAAATTTAAACAGACAACAAAATTTCTAAACACACACTCATGGGCTGTTTTTTTGTTTCTTGGTTTCAATAGACTGTCTTTTTGGACTAGGACACATATTCAAAACAAAACAAAAATCTTTTATTTAAACAAATCATATCAACTTCTCATTATAGGACACTTCTAATAATGGCCCACTGTGATCCATCGAGCTCATCTACTCTTGCTGGTTGTAGATCTCACCTGTGTAGGGATCAATGCTGGATGGGAAACGGTAGTCCAGTATGACTCTCAGCCATGCAGGAATCTGGGGCATTTTGAACTGAGGAACTGGGAACTTGTATCCCATATACTCGTAGATTTTAACCTCCTCTTCAGCCTTCTCCTCAGCGTCTTTCGTTTCCTCTGGAGGAGGTGGTGGAGGTGGAGCTTCACTGGGCTTTTTGGCCGGAGCTAGGGTTCAAATATCAAAGGTGAAGAATCAATCTATCCTTGACATGAAATTACTGAACTAATACAATAAAATAAACCACAAATAAAAGTCTACTCACATGCTGAAGGGCTTTCATCATCAGACTCATCTGGATCCACCAGTCTCTCTCGTGCACGGTCTGTTCGCTCTTTAAACAGCTTGACCAGCTCCTGCAGACGCTCATTCACAACAATACTAGTCTGACTGGCTGCAGACGCTGGACGCTCAAGGCCTCTACAGGAAATGACAACACATCAGAGGAAGTCATGTCAGGTTGAAGTATGACATCTCAGTTGAGTCTAAAGCAACTATGTGGATTTTTAAAGACTCACTCATCCACATTAAGTAGATCAGAATTGTTCATGTTTTCATCTTCCTCACCAGGAGCCATCTCCTCCTGCATTCTTCTGAACAACATACAACACATTACAATCTATACTATAGCAGCTGTAGTTTTACACACTAGATAAAGAGTCTGAATCCACAGCTTTACTGAGCATGGAAAGAAAAAACAGGACTTTCAGAGAAATAGCATTGCACAATATTTATAGTATGCACAATATTTAGCCAGTAAATTATATTATTAGGTCAGATGGATAAACACTGACCTGCGGGATGTCCGATTTGTTACAGGAACAGTGAGGGTCATTGAGTCTAACTCTGAGGGCACAATGATTTTGGGAATGCTCATCTCTCCATCATCCACTTCCTCAACCTTCAGTGCTGGCTTCACATGAGTGCTTTCTGAGAGCACACACAATGACACAATGAAACGGATACATAACAGATTCTTGTGCAAATACTAGTTTGAAAAAAATTTAAATGAATATATATATACATACATATATATGTAAACACACACACACACACACACACACACACACACACACATATAAAAAATAAAATAAAACATATTGTGACTGAAATGCTTGCACTGTCAATCCTTGCTCTAGAACATTTTGGTGCTTAAATAAGTGCAAGTCAAAAGACCTCCAGATCTCTGTGATATTCAGAACACTGTCAATTTAAGGGCTTTTTCACTCTTTTTATTGTCCAGCACGTCTCCTCAACAGGACACAGGATCTGAGGCAATATTCATGTCAATAGCGCACAGTATGTGGTAGAGTTTGGAAAAAGCCATAACCTTAAGTGTGAGCTATAGTAACATTGGTACTTGCATTAGCAACAAATAACTGGCACACAACAGACAGCACAGCACAGCACAGCACAGCACAGCACAGCACAGCACTATCTAGCACAGTCAGTTCACCTGAGAGATTGCTGGAGGTTTGGTGTCTTTCTGTAACTGCAGGGCACTTTAAAGTCATGTCTATAGATGTCAAGCACGGGATAATTTGGATTTTAGGGCACTTCAGCATGGGATGTTTTAAGAATAAAATCCACTAACTACAAATTCTAACTCCAAGACTACATGCTGCTGCTGAGGCGTTCTACATGGGCTTGAGGATGTTGAGGCGGTGGAGAACGTTCTGGAAGCACTGGTTGGCTTGTTTAGGGAGCTGGGACATCTCCTGGTATAGCAGCAGGAGATCGGAGGGCATCTTGGGCAGGGGAACATTATTGTTTTTCAGCAGATGTAAGCTGCTCAGACATGCAGAAGCATGCGGGATGCGAAGAATCCAGCTCTTTATGCCAGTACAGCTAGCAGGCACTGCAGATAGGCAGACCACTTCAGTTATGCTCACATTACATTGCATTGATTATGCACAAACTGGATATCAGCAGTTACAGTTATGTTCATTTGGTTTATACTGCACATCTTTCATACTTGTCTATAGTCACTGTATGTATGTGCGTGTGTTTATGTTCACACCAACCTCCACATCCTTCTTCAGGAGGTTCCTCTTCCTGTAACAGCAAATCAGAAGATAAATAAAAGAAACATATAAGACAGCAAATATGAGTCAAATACGACCAATTCATCAACTTTTACAACATTTATAAACTTGTAAAGCTGCAATTCAGAACAATCCCAATATATTATTTTTTTCTGCACTAATAAAAAGGCTGTGAAACATGTTCACTCAGAAATTGCTATTAAATTTCACAAATAATTATAAAGAAAACAGCATGTAACTCATTAAATGAAACATGAAATTTTAAAGTATAAAGACTGACATAGTATTTTTTTGTCAAATTTAATCTTTGTTTTATTTACAGTACATTATCATTTACAGTGTGAAAGAAACTGACTTTGAAATAAAGATTAATTTATTCACTATAAGGTTGCATTTAATTGAACAAAAATAAATAAACAATTGTCAGATTGTATTTTCAGATCTGTTACGTGTTCTAATAATTTTGGCCACCACTGTATACTGCAAGTCATATTTGATTATTATATTCAGAAATAATGTAAAATACATGGATATAACATAAAACCTTTACAAACATTATAAGCACTATAAACATTCTCATGTTTGTCTCATTCAGCAAATCTAAATGTGTGCATTTCATGCATGTTTTGTGTACTTGACGTTAATTGCATTATATAAGTCACAATGGAATATAAATCACAGCACGTTTCCGATGATAAAACATGCGGGTTATATTTTTGAAAATACGGTAATAATAATGTCTGTTTTTAATCAATTAGATGTTGCCTTGGTGAAAATAAATATAAATTCCTTTCAAAAAGTTAAAATATCTTCCCAAACTAAATGGTACCTTTCTAAAATCTTTTAAGCAATGTTACCTGGTCAGCATCAGGAGGTAAAGATGCCCGTTGAGGCTGACTGGTCACCGGCGGTGGTGGAGGACTTTGGGGTGTCTGATCTGAGACCTCAGACTCGTGCGGCGAAGGCTCCGCTGGGCAGACGTCCAGCAGGCTCCTGAAAAAGGGGTTTGAGCAGAAGTCTAGTCATGGAAACACAACCAATCACAGACGTCCAGAGGCTGGTTAACCACCAATCAGAACTGCAGATGTTGACCAGATAAAACTCAAAGAAGCCGACAAAAACAAGTTATTGGATTATCAAAATTCTGACAGACAATCACATTTGTACTCAGCTGAACGGATGTTTTTAGATTCAGGTGCAGTGAAAATGGATTTATGATGTTTTTTAGGATCTTTCATAAAGAGATTACGGTTTAAGGAATAGTTCATTCAAAAAAGAAAATGTACTGAAAATGTGCTTACTCTCAGGCCATCCAAGGCAAATCCAACTCATCAGAACAAATTTGGAGAAATGTGTCCTTACATCTCTTGCTCACCAATGGATCCTCTGCAGTGAATGGGTGCCGTCAGAATGAGAGTTCAATCAGCTGATAAAAACATCACAATAATCCACAAGTGATCCACACCACTCCAGTAAAAGAGAAAGTGAAAAACTTTTTGAAAGTTTTGCTCCCAAATAAAATACGAGTCCTCTAAATAATATTGCTTTCTCAAGAGAAAAAGTCATCTAGTCTGAATCAGGAGAGAAATATGCACACAACAGTTCAAAACAGCTCTAAACAAATATGTTGGTGGGTTTTGATGTGAGAGACAACAGGAAATTGACTTTATCACTGGATGAAGCGTTATTATGCATTATGGACTCGTATTTTGGCCAGAAACTATAATTTAAAGTTAAAATGCCTTAATGATGGATTTGTTTCTTACAACCACACAGCTTTTCACTTCACAAGACATGAATTGATGGACTGGAGTGGTGTGAATTACTTGTGTATTATTGTGATGTTTTTATCAGCTGTTTGGACTCTAACTCTGATGGCACCCATTCACTGCAGAAGATCCGTTGGTGAGCAAGAGATTTAACGCTACATTACTCAGGTGAAGAAACAAACTCATCACATCTTGAATGGCCTAAAGGGGTGAGTAAATGTTCAGCAAATTCTCATTTTTTCTCGTGAGGACTACCAGCAAATGCAACAAACTGCATGATGGTGACAATGCTGGTCTCAACAGAACCTCAACTTTTGTATTCCTTTCACCTATGTTTGCTTGTAAAGAATGGATAGAGTGGTAATACTTTACATCCTCTGGTACTAAAAGTAGCAATGCTACTAATTACATTTTTCAGTAGTGCAGCTGTTAGCGCAGTAGTGGGGTAGCAAAACAAAAGTCTCCAAGTAAATACGTTTTGTGGCACGTGTTATAGTAGATTATGAGTAGTGTATAATGTAGGAAAAATCTGTTTAATAATCACAAACTAATATAGGCCAGTCTAACATACCTTTTCATGTCGGCACTGTTTACAGGGGATGTCAAGTTGGTTGCGAAATGTTGATAAAAAGTGCACATTTCAGTTTAATTCCATAACTTTCTGGCTTTCTGAATTCAGCACTGCAATACGCAGCAGCAGCAGCAGCAGCAGCAGCAGGTCTGAAACTGTGTTCTACTTCTACTTAAGTGCTTTGGCCTAAAAGCTTTTTTGGCATCAGCTGTTCTGGTTTTCAGACAGAATGGTTTATAGTGACACGGTAAAGCAGGATGAAGCCTAAATGAAGCATCTGTCATCATGCCCAAAATAACACAAAGTGCTCAAAAGTGGGTCACTTCTATATTTGTAATGGGTTGTCTTTTAACAAACTGAAACAACACTCAAAAGAGGTTTGCTTTGATTTAAAGAAACATTCTCGACATGGACTAAACCGCTTATTCTAATTTCTATGTTCCTTTTTAGTGTTGTTGAAAGAAGTCTCTTATGCTCACCAAGGTTGCATTTATTTGATTAAAAATACAGTAATATTGTGAAAGATTATTACAGTTAAAATAATTGTTTTCGATTTGAATATATTTTAAAATAAAATTTAGTCAAAGCTGAATTTTCAGCATCATTACTCCAGTCTTCAGTGTCACATGATCATTCAGAAATTATTCTAATATGCTGATTAGCTGCTCAAAAAACATTTATTATTATTTTTTATCAGTGTCGAAAACAGATTTTTTTGGCATAATATTTTTGTGGAAACGGTGATACATTATCACTCAAAATTTTGGGGTAAAAAAAATAAATTAATACTTTTATTCAGCAAGGATGCATTCAATTAAGTAAATACATTATTATTGTTACAAAAGATTTCTATTTCAAATAAATGCTGTTACATAAATAAATTTCACAATTCTGAGAAAAAAATGTAAGATAGAAAAAAAGTAAAGAAAAATGATGTTCTTTTGAACTTTCTGTTCATGAAAATAATGCATTATGGTTTCTACAGACTTATTAAGCAGCACAACTGTTTTGAACATTAATAATGATAACAATAAACGTTTCTTGAGCACCAAATCAGCATATTAGAATGATTTCTGAAGGATCATGTGACACTAAGGAACATTTCACTAAAGAAAAACTTAGCTTTGCATCTGTGGAATACATTTCATTTTATTAAAATAGTAGATATTTCCCAATATTAGGATTATACATAATTATATTTTTAAAACAACTGTATTGAGATGTTTATGTTTAGTGAATATCAAATGAAAGTTATTTAAGATATTTTGTACTGTATATATATCTGATATATAATACGGCCCACCCTAAAGACAATGTAAAACATTGCATGAATGTATGAAGGCTTCATACTTATCTCAGGAGTACATGCTTTAGTTTTACAGGAACAGTAGAGGCAGTGTGGGGACTGTGTAGATATAACAGCAGCTAAAGCATGCGTTGCAGCTTTAATGAAGTATAATGTGACACTGAAGGACCCTGCTATCACTGCTTTATTTGTCATGTCATCTACCCCAGCAGTGTAATGCTCAGGCTGCTAGCTCTTTGCTGCTTAGCTCGGAGGATGAAGGCCTTACTCTGTGTTCTTACTATCCTCACTCTCCTCCTCACTCTCTTCACGGAGCGGCTGTAACCTGTATGGTGAGCCGGAGAGGACAAACAGCACTTCAGCTGACACTCAGGAGAAGAAAGTGACGGTACAGCAGTAAAGAGAAGCAAGCAAGAACTCGCATCCAGTCATATAGTGAGTTATATCATTCATTCTGCTGTGAGGAAAGATGCAGCACTGAAGGCTTGGACGCAGAGTCCAAAATTAAGTTTCTGCGAATGGAAAGTCAAATACTAGCCATGCAATATTTTTTATATTTTTACTGGCCATTAAAGTGCACTGAATATAGATCAATATAAGATTTGGGCTATCAATCATACACTTTAAAAAGATTTTTCAAAGTTGTAAATAAAGATTATTGGAGTGTTTTACAAGAAAATATTTTAGTCTTCTACAAAATTTCACATTTGTTTCTGTGTTACTTGCCGTTTCTTTGTAAATATTTGTCAAATTTACCGGCAGTGAAAATATCAAAAATTGAGTGAAAATTATTTTTACATCAAATTTGTTTCAGTGTACCACGTGACCAGCAGCACAGGTCATTTAAGACTTTATTTAATTTACATCATATTAAATCATATAAGAATTTAACTGAATTTAATTACATTTGTTTTAGAAAGAAAAAACACAAGCAAGGCATGTGACTTTGTAATTATATTGTGTTTTTATATATACAGTACACTATAGTTTAAAAGTTTGAAAAATATATATATATTTTTTTTTTACTGGAAGAAACTAATACTTTTTTCATCAACCAACAATTCATGATCAAATGTAACAGTAACGATATGTATAATTTTATAAAAATATCTATTTCAAATAAATGCAGATCTTTTGAAGTTTCTATTTATCAAAAAATCCTAAAAATTATCATGGTTTCCACAAAAATATGAAGCAGCTCAACTGTTTTCAACATAATAATAATAATAATAATAAATGTTTCTTGAGCAGCAACTCAGCATATTAAAATGATTTCTGAAGGATCATGTGACACTGAAGAGTAGTGATGCTGAAAATTCAGCTTTGCATCACAGAAATAAATTACTATTTACAATATATTTAAATAGAAAACAGTTATTTAAAATTACAATAACATAACAATATTACTGTTTTTACTGTATTTTTGGTGAACATAAGAATCTTATTTCAAAAACATAAAACAATCTCACTTATTTTGTAAATCGTAGTGTTATTTTGGTTAAAGCAAGGAATATTCACATGTATGTAATGAAGTGTAATGTAACGAAGCACATATATGACCACAAAGCTAATAGAAATAGACAAAAAGCTAGCTGTAATTCTAGGCCAAAACTATTGTTACTTGTTTTTATTATTTGGTGAGTGTTAATTTTGGACCCTGGCAGAAAGCAAAGAGTGAGAGCGGAAGAGAGGGGAGACACTTACTCTGGATCTTCTTCATTCTCTTCCTCCTGGATATTTGGCAGTCTTTGTAAAACAAACAGTGAACAGGTGAATTCTGAACACTGTAAGTGTGTTTATGTGTGTGTGTGTGAGACAGAGAGAAAGAGATAGTATGAGAGATATAGAGACAGCGCATTGGTCGCAAAAAACTTTTGTAGCCACTTTGTGGTTTATCACACCCCAGATCTCAGTCTTAACAAACACAGAACAGGGTTCCTCTCTGAGTTTGTGGTGTGTTTGTGACTTACTGCTCCTCATTGTCCGGCTCTTCAGTTTTCTTGTTGATGATGATCTGCGTGGTGTGCTCTTCCTCCAGCTGTCTGACGGCCAATTCTGCAGCCTGACGGGCCAGATCCTCCGCCATACGAGCCGTTTCCACACGCTCCTGCTGCAGTCTACACACACACACACACACACACACACACACACACACACACACACACACACACACACACACACACACACACACACACACACACACACACACACACACACACACACACACACACACACACACACACACACACACACACACACACACACACACACACACACACACACACAGAGAGAGAGACAGATGTAATGCCTTCACATGCTATTGAAATGAAAACAAATATACTGTATGCCTTCAGGGGGTATTTATGTGCAACCTCCCATTAGGAAACTCATAATTGTGACTGGGAAATAATTTTGATTCCCGTGTTTCAGAGTTGGAAGAAATCATACAATACACACATGACATAGCATAGAAGAGTGTGTTTCTGTAGTAACCTGTAAAATACTTTTAAGTATATCCGTGATCATTTGATGCATTTTTTACACAGGGATACTGGCATTTATTTAATTTTGAAATACTCTGCAGTAAACCTGGGTTTCATTTTTCTGACAACAAAGCAACATTCAGCATACTCAAACTGGAAAAAGCTCAAACTGGGTTAAATATATTTCTTTAACCAAGTCTTAAAGGTACAGTAGAAAAACGGACTGTTTAACTCCGAGGGTCAGTGAGAGGGTAAAAAACAGTCATAAAAACTAAATTATGAAGTTTTGGTGTGATTTACCTTGAAAAACATTAAAAGTGTAGAATATAATCTAGCCTTTATTTACCCTATAAACCTTTTTATATTTAGTCGTATCTGATGCACAAATTATTAAGGCCTCTAAATGATCAAAATGATCAAAACTTTGCTGAAAACCAATGATCTACATGCCTTCTGTCATCTACTTATACTTAGGAAGTAAAAGGCCTTTTAGTGTAACTCTAAAAATATCCACCTCCAGGTCATGGTTCACATGTCTTTACCGATTTTAATATGCAAGTGTGAGAGAAACTTTTATATTGTTAGTAATATTTCAAGATGAACACCTATTGGACTGAAGAAACTTAGATTTATATGATTATCCATACAATTATTTCTAGTAAAATAATGTTAAAATGTATCATGTCCAATTCACGTCATCATCGTATTGCATTGCATTAAGTTTTGCCTCCACAATAAAAACTAAAGAGCTTTGATCATAAAACTAAGCATTTTAATATTATCATACTGAGACATATTATTGGAGATATAGAGTGACAACTGATATTTATATGCGTTTTATGTAAGTAGTCTCCTATACTGTAACAAAGATCTCATTGATTTACATTACAAGCTATCAGAATTTCATCTTTTTGGACTTATAAATAAATATCAGCAACTAAACCAAATTGCATATTTTTTGCTCAGTTTGAGAATAAAACTGAGGTGTTTTTTTCCTGAGGTGTCATTATTCTCCTATCAGACTATATGAGCCATAAAAGCCTGATGTATCAAATATGATACTTAACAAAATAATATTTTATTACGACTAAAGATTCAATAAACTGTTCCATTTCAAAATATGTATGGCTTCACATGGTTAAATCCATCACACGGTCGCTGGGATCTAAACCACTGGCTCTCACCTGTCCTCTATGTTTGCTATGGCAGTCTCCTCCGCTTCCTTCTTGATGCTCTCAATGAGAGGCGTCCAGCGCTCAGTCTGGGTCTCTGCGTCCTCCTGCTCCTGCATGGCCATCATGTGTGGCAGGATGTTGGGCAGCACCTGCAGCAGGGATGAGCCCTCCTGCCCCGAGCCCTGCTCCCTCTTCTGGGCCTCCCAGTCTGAGTCCACCTCCTCCAGAACCATATCACACGGGTCCTGCAGGATGCAGACTGCACCGACAACAGTAAAAAAATCATGCTTCGTAGGTCACAGAGATTAGGCTTAAAGACTGAGAAACATATTTTTGACAGTTTTCCTTTTCTACTGAAAGTTTTTGTATCAGTGCATCACAATTGACATGGTTTTCTCAGCATCTGAAGCATGCAGATTCACTTCCGAGGCAAAAACTGCATAGCATTGATCCCACTGGAGCCCAAAGTGGTTTGCTGGTCTCAAAGCATGTCCATGCAGATTAGGCTGTTCTGTTTTGGTTCTGGATGTTTTTTTGTGGGGTTTTGGGCAATTGTCAGCTGTTCAAGCTGTATCATGTTTTATTTTATTTGTATTTTTTATAATTATTAATCCTAATAATGCATTGTATGTCTGTATTATGTATTTAAAAGCAACACATTTAGACTCCAATGGCAAAAATTGCACATTTTGTAAGCTGTAAGAATTGTTTAAAATGTATTTTAAGGTCCAATTCTCACTATTAACTAGTTGCTTATTAGCATGCATATTACTCACATGTTGTCTGTTTATTAGTACTTACAGTATAAAGGGCATATTAATGCTTTATTCTACATGATCATGTTCTAGATCCCTTAACCCGACCCAATACTAAAACTTAACAACTACCTTACTATTAATAAGCAGCAAATTAAAAACGCTAATAGTGAATTTGTGTTCCCTATTCTAAAGTGTTACCAAATTTGGTTGATGAAACACCTACAGTATATTGTATGTCTTCTGTAAAACTTACTGAAACAGAATGTATGTTAAAAATGAATTAAATCATTTTAGCCGCAGTTGCAAATAATACAGTAGTGCTTCTTCCACGTACAATTTTGCAAGCATTTTACACATTTCTGCTCTGACCACACGACAAACAATCTGCTTTTTGAAATCATTTATTTATTATTGATTTCATACAGCGGACAAAGTAGCTGCCTGTGCTGTGTTAGCAATAGCCCTTCACAATAAACATAAACATAAATAGCATCAATATACAGCATGAGAATGTTCCACCTTGCTGTAGTGTAGCCTGATATTGATGAATCGCACACAGTGACTTTGCTAACATCCTTAGCATGGTAAAACAGCTCATAGGTTTTGTTTTTCAAAGCATTTAGACTAACTCTTGCTTTTTATAGCAGGCAATGTACAACCCCAAATCAGAAAAAGTTGGGACAGTATGGAAAACGCAAATAAAAAAAGTAGTGATTTCTAAATTTACTTTGACTTGTATTTCATTGCAGACAATATGAACACAAAATATTCATGTCATTTGTAAATATACATCCTTTCCTGTCATTCAGACCTGCAACACATTCCAAAAAAAGTTGGGACAGTAAAGCATTTACCACTTTGTAATGTTGCCATTCCTTTTCACAACACTTAAAAGATGTTTAGGGACTGAAGACACCAAGTGATGAAGTGTTTCAGGTGTAATTTTGTCCCATTCTTCCTGCAAACAAGTCTTAAGGTGGGCAACAGTACGGGGTCTTCGTTGTCGCATTTTGCGCTTCAAAATGCGCCACACATTCTCTATTGGAGACAGGTCGGGACTGCAGGCAGGCCAGTCAAGTACCCGTACCCTCTTCCTCCGCAGCCAGGACTTTGTAATGTGTGCAGAATGTGGTTTTGCATTGTCTTGTTGAAATATGCATGGACGTCCCTGGAAAAGATGTCTTCTTGAAGGCAGCATATTGTGCTCCAAAATCTCTATGTACTTTTCAGCATTAATGGTGCCATCACAGAAGTGCAAGTTACCTTTGCCAAGGGCACTGACACAACCCCATACCATGACAGACCCTGGCTTTTGGACTTGTTGCTGGTAACAGTCTGGATGATCCTTTTCTTCTTTGGTCCGGAGCACACGGCGTCCATTCCTCCCAAAAAATACCTGAAATACTGATTCATCTGACCACAGTACACGTTTCCACTGTGTGATGGTCCATCCCAGATGCCTCCGAGCCAAGAGAAGTCGACGGCGCTTCTGGACACTGTTAACATAGGGCTTCCTTTTGGCACAGTACAGTTTTAACTTGCATTTGTGGATGTAACTACGTATTGTGGTACTTGACAAAGGTTTGCCAAAGTAGTCCTTAGCCCATGTGGTGATATCGCTTATAGATGAATGACGATTCTTGATGCAGTGCCGCCTGAGGGATCGGAGATCACGGTTGTTCAGCTTAGGCTTGCGCCCTTGTCCTTTACGCACTGAAATTCCTCCAGATTCCTTGAATCTTTTAATTATGTTATGCACTGTTGAAGGTGAAATATCCAAATCTCTTCCTATCTTTCTTTGAGGAACATTGTTTTTAAACATTTCAATAATTTTCTCACGTCTTTGTTGGCAAACTGGCGATCCTCGGCCCATCTTTGCTCCTAAAGGACTAGACCTTTCTTGGATGCTGCTTTTGTACCAAATCATAATTACAATCACCTGTTGACATCAACTGTTTCAAATCACATCATTATTTAACCAATTTACCTCATTACTAGCCCTGAATTGCTCCTGTCCCAACTTTTTTTGGAATGTGTTGCAGGTCTGAATGACAGGAAAGGATGTATATTTACAAATGACATGAAGTTGACCAGACAAAACATGAAATATTTTGTGTTCATATTGTCTGCAATGAAATACAAGTCAAAGTAAATTTAGAAATCACTACTTTCTTTTTTTATTTGCGTTTTCCATACTGTCCCAACTTTTTCTGATTTGGGGTTGTAGATATTGACAAACGCATTTAGTGGCATGGGGATTTATGGGCATATTTTTTCTTTCTTTTTTTAATTTTATGGCAACAATATTGCATATAATTGTGCTCCTTGACACTGCAAAAATTATTTTCTTACTCAGGGTTTTTGTCTTGTTTTCCAGTACAAATATCTAAATGTTCTTAAATCAAGATACCTTTACTTAAGAAGCACAATTATATTCTCAAGTCTTGTTTTCTGAAAAATGTATAAAAATGAAGCAAATTTATGCTTAAAACAAACAAACAAAAAATATCTGTCAATGGGGTAAAACAAAAATGGTTTTCCTTTTCCTGATGGTAAAAATGCAGACAGTATATAAGCAGTAAATGACATTGTAAACTCTGACTGGGCTACTGTGTGTTTACTGCATGTCTGCGAGGTAGCCTAATCATCAAAGCACTAAACAATCATCGCAATTAACAAGCCAGCGTGCTAATCTGTAACGCAGTTAACAGAAATCACCAAGGAAGATTACATGAAAAAGCACTTTGAACTGCTACAAATGTTCAAAGCTGAAATAGCTGTATAGAACTAGAGGATATTAGTATGTGTGTCTGTCTGAACATCTCTCGCTGGCTCTGTGTGGAGGTAATGACTCTCCCAGTCGTCTTCTCCTTATGTTTAGGGGGCTTTAACGGCCTTCTCCCCTGAAACAGAAGGAGAAGAGGAGCTGAGTTAACACCTCCACCTACAAATAAGCAGTGAGAGAATAGCAATGCCGCTGATAAATTCAAATATATAATCTTGGGGAGCAAAACACCCTGTCTTGCAAAGCTGTCTGCAGTTATTATATCTATGCGTGTAAAGACGTGTTAAAAAACACAAACTTACCGTTTTGAACGATATCAGAGCTGTCCTGCAAATAAACACAGGAAATGGGTAAATAGACCACTAGCAGAATAGCAGTCTTTCTTACTTTTACATACACTACTTTACTTTAAAGGGGACAGTGTGCTTACAGCTTACCTCTTTTGGTTTCTGTACTGGTTGTGGTATAATGCGTCCAAGCCCCTGTACAATCCAGCCAACCATTCTTGAAAACAAATTAAATATAATGCATGTCATTAGACTTATATATAAAAACATTTTACATTTATCCAAACAATTAAAATCTTCAGATATATGTTATGTTCACAAAACCAAACAAAAAATACAACAAACAAAACCAAACAAAATTAAAACAACAACAACAACAAAAAACAACTACAAAAAATGAAAACAAAACAAACACAAAAACAAAAAAACAAACAAAAATGAAAACAATAACAAACACGGAAAACACAAAACAAACACAAAACAAAAAACAAAAACAAAACAAAAACAAAAGAAAAAACAAAAACATCAAACACAAGACTAAAAACAAAAACAATGCAAATGCAAAACAAAACACACAAAAACAAAAACAAAAACAAAACAAAATAAAAACACAAAACAACAAAACACTTTTTTTTTATAAAAAAACAAACAAAAACTGTTTTTTTTTAAATGAACTCAAAACAAAACAAAAAAACTAAGAAAACAAAAACAGAAAAACAAAAACAAAATGAAACAAAAAACAAAACAAACACAAAAAACAAAACAAACACAAACAAACAAACAAAAAAACAATACAAATGCAAAACAAAACAAACAAACAAACACAAAAAGTAACATACAAACCAAAAACAAAACAATGTATATTTATTAACCAAGGAGTCAAAGCTTGGTTTGTTAACATAACCATAGACATTGTAAGGGAAGCAGATGGACACTTACTTCGTGCCTTTGGAATCCTCAACTACTTTAGGTTGCTCAGGTTGCTCAGATGCAGGTGCTGGTGCTGGTGCTGGTGCAGGTGCAGGTGGAGCTACAGGTGCAGGTGCTGGTGTTGGTGCTGGTGCTGGTGCTGGCACAGGTGCAGGAGAAAGTGGAGGTGCAGGTGCAGGAGCAGGTGTTGGTGCAGGTGCTAAATAGAAAAAAGAAAATGTCAAATGCAGACCACTCTGTCACCAAGAGAGCCTAACATTCTTGATTTTTTTAAATGTTACCTGGCTCTTGTTTGCAGGGAGTCACAGGTGCAGAAGCAGCTTTCTGGGCAGGTGCATCTGTACCAGCGGGAGGACGAAGATGGACAGGAGAGTGAGGAATTACTTTCTCAAAACCATGCTTAATCCATTCTATTACCCTGAAAGAGAAAGAAACATATAGGTTAAAGGTGTTCAGCCAGAATGAGAGTTCAGATTAGCTTCTGACAGCTGATTAACATATACCTGGGAGAGAAGGGCACGTTAGCAGCGCCTGGTTCCTCATCAGACACAACCTCCACCACAGGAATATGAGGCAGTGGCTCAGCATCTGGTGAGAGTGAGAATCATGTCACATGTGTTGTGTCCTCTCTCATCGACCCTTTGCAATGCAAATTCTGAAAGCCAAAGTTTATACTGTTCTATATGAAGTGGTAATTAAGAGGCTGGACTCACCACGGGCGTCTTTGACCTCTTGCACCTGTAAAGAGACGAGAAACACCAAAGAACTCTTACTGCATTAGTTTTTGACTTAATATTGGTGTGAAAATTAAAGGGCCAGGTGATTGGCTTGCATTTTAGTTTTTATCTGTCTATATTAGTGTCACTCATTGGTGTTTGCAAGAAGGTTTTTAAGTATATGTAGGTATTTCTTCAACTTCAGGCACTTTTGCCTCCGTAAACTTTGAAAATGTAGAAAATAAACTCTTTCAAAACATACTTTTCATGCTCTCGCTATATTTTAACACACCATGATATGCCTATTTTATTTTGCAATGGTCAGCCATAATTTGTGTATAATTTGTAACCAATATTATGAGTATTTCACTCATTATTTCACATGGTTTGTAATTATATGTTTTTATTTATAACATTTCAAAGTTGAAAGTCTGGGGCTGTGATGAGTAAAACAAATACACATAAGCATTTGAAAAATAGCCATAAATAAATAAATAAAGTTTTATGTGATTTTTATTTAACACCGTGTTAGTTTTGATAATGGTTACGGTTGAAGAAACACCACATACACTGTATGTAAGCAAGCATGCCGTTTTAAGCTGCTAGCCATGCAAGCATCTGATGTTTTTGATGTAGCAGGGTCAAGTTACAGCAGGATAGTTATAGAATATAGCAAGAAACTTTAAGATATTTGAAAGGCAATGAAGCTGAAATTACGAGTATTTCTTGACAAGAGGGATTTGTTTTGAAGACTCAACCTATAACCGCCTAAAGCAGTCTTGAAAAGCTCGTCTGAAGCAATCAGCTTGTGTTTACAACCTTAATTTGTTGTGACGCTATACTGTGATGATAACATAGCTGTAAGGAATTAAGTAGAAGTAGAAGTCATTAATATTCAGCAGTTTGGACTGGTTGTTATAAATGGTTCTTGTTTACATGTATTCAAACCGGCTGATTACTCTGAGAAGACACGCAGGCGAGGATCAAAGAAAGGAGCTCGTATTTTGACGGAATCCACTCTTGTGGTGGAGTTTGTAGACCAAATAACTGGAATGAATGTCTCACCACCTCATACTTGGAGACATATGATTGTGCAGTCTTAATGTGTACAGTATATAGACATCTTCCAATATTGACAATTAAAATTCACAGAACATTTACTATAACTGAACTGCAAAAATTGGTAATTTGGATGAACCAATGGTAACACTGGACCACCCAGATTTAAATATAAGCACATATTCAGCAACTTGCCCTGTCCTAATGATGTGATGATGAAAAGTGTAGAATATGGCCCCTTTAAAGTTGCCTTGAGGGACAGAGGAGGGAACAGTTAGCATGATCCTGACATAGCTTGCTCCGAAAACACTGTACTTACTGGAGGATCCACTTTAACCACTGGAACTGTAGGCTGAATGGAAATGCAATGAAACTCTCACAGAAGTTCGAAAACCTAGACACCTAAAGGTGTCTGTGGACCTGCAATACTCCATTAACGCTAACTCTAAAAATGAACTTCATTAACTCTAAAATGTAATCTAAAGTAAGTAAATAAAAAATATATAAATAAAAAATAAAAAATATATATTTTTAAATCTTTGTAAAGTCATTCTTCCTCAATCTTTATCTAATAACAAATAAAAACTTTCTCAGTAAAAATAGTCATTAAAACAGTAAATAAATAGTAAAAATAATCTTCTTTGCTTATGATATATATATATATATATATTATATGACATTTTTGTGGAGTCATTGTCTTCCTCAATTTTAATCTAATAACAAAATAATTGTCCTTTTTTATAACAATGCATTTTTTTTGGTAAAGGTAAATCTTATTTTCATAATTCACATTTTAAAATAACAAATAATAATAATATTATATATAGTATATATATATACAGTATATTGTTTCAACATTGTATTGCAATAAAATGCAAAGTACCCAAAGAGATAAAAGATTAACTTTAATTAAATTTTACTAAAGTATTTAAAAATAAATAATTTCTGAAATAGGTTAAATAAAGAAATATATTTTTTTAATGTTATTTTTTTAATTAAAGTAAATATATGTTACAAAAAAACATTTTTTATTTTTTATTTTTTATTGTACTTTGGACACACTTTGGAAAAGGTCTGTTTTCATAATCCATGTTATTTAAAATTTTGAATTTAAATTTATTTGAAATGGATGGAATATTAAACACATGAATGATCATTCTTCACAAACGTCCATGAACAGCATAAAAATGTAGTCATTAATATGCTTCACAAATTCTAATATGCCTAACTAATAAGCTTATGTAGTAAACTGCAGCAAATCCGGCAAACTTGTAGGAGGAAATATTATAAAAATTGACTTGGTAAATAACCAAATCAGCAATCATACTGCACAAAGCCTCAGTGTCTCATGAGATTAGTGAATGTGTGCGGTGTGTGTCTATACCTCAGTGACCTCCTCCGGCTCTGTGTGACCCTTGCATTTCTCATCTGGCTGTGGAACCACTTTTTCCAGTCCCTGCACAATCCAGCCTATCATTCCAGCCCTGATGGAAGAGGAGATACAGTAAAGTCCATCAGCTGCTCTGGGCATAGGTGAGGATGTGAATGCATGCAAATAACCTGCTTTGCTATAAGTCAACTCTAGATGGCAGCAGGGGACAGTAAAAACAAACAGGTTTGCTCAGTGGGCGCCAGTGAAGCAGTTATATATATATATATATATATATATATATATATATATATATATATATATTTATATATAACATTTTATGCTCAAGGGAAGCCAGTCTGCATATTAAAATGCTTAAGTTTATGTCTGTTCAGCATGAGGGTCTTTTGCCTTGAGCTGTTAATATGGAAATACAGCTCAGTGCAATAAAGTATTTTGCGTGTGTAGCATGTAAAGACTCTCCATGCTGGTCTGTAGCAAAGCTCTGCATGTTTGTGCATGACTTAATATCTGCTACAAGCTACTCACTGGTCCGATGTGTTACTGCCATCCATGATACAGTGATGGAAAAATGTGTGATACTCATCAAAACATTCATTTAACAGGCACACACACAGATACACATGTGAAATACACAAGTATTCTTCTAACTGAAGATACGGAAAACAGCATACACATAAAAATAAAACTGAATCCGTATGATTGAAACTATACCTGCTGCTCACTGCATTTTCCTCATGCTGTTCAATACATGGTAAACAAAATGAAAAAAGGGTCAAGAATAAAACACATACTCATATGTGCTATACATGTACATTATCAGGCTTGTGTAAATCAAAAAGCTTGGTTAAATTGCTTGAAATCAGTTCACCAAAAAAAGTTATATTTTTAAAATGTACTAAATTTAAATTCAAAGTAGCAAAAAGAAGGAGATAAAAAGATAATTAAAATATTTGAAAAAGGTACTGATTAATTAAAGAAATTAAAGAGAATTTCTTATCAAAGTAACCTTAAAATAGTTTTACAATTACACAAAGGAATCTGTTTTTCTCATTTTTTAATGCATGTTGTTAAGCTTCAGGACACATCACACCAGATGTTAAATTGAAACATCTGCCTTGAAACTTGCCACCTGAATGTTAAACATAGTTGTTTTTGACACTTTGACTGTGTTCACACTTAAAGGGATAGTTCACCCAAAAATGAAAATTCTGTCATCATTTACTCACCCTCTAGTAGTTCCAAACCTGTATGAATGTCTTTGTTCTGCTGAACACAAAGGAAGATATTTTGAAGAAAGTTTGTAACCAGGCTGTTTTGGGGCACCATTGACTTCCATAGTAGGAAAAACAATACTATGGAAGTCAATGGTGCCCCAGAACTGCTCTGTTTCCCACATTCTTCAGAATATCTTCCTTTGTGTTCAGCAGAACAAAGACATTCATACAGGTTTGTAACTACTTGAGGGTAAGTAAATGATGACAGAATTTTCATTTTTGGGTGAACTATCCCTTTAAGTTAAATTCATCTTCAGCAATGTCTAAAAATAGTATGTATTGCTTTATCTCAAAGTTATGATGACTGAAGAAGGTGTCTGTACATAATGACAAACGGTCATATTTGTGACATTGTAAACACCAAAAAAGTTGAACTTCTATCCTCATTAAAATGGACAAAAACAGCAAAAATTAAAGTCACAATGACCTGTAAAATATGTACTTTGCACACTGGTGATCTGAAAAAAACTTAGTTATTTTTAAGTTATAAGTTATAAGTTAGCCTATATTTGCAAGTAACCTTGCAAATAGAACTTAGTAAGAGTGCAAGTATTCTTATTAAATGCAAGTTTCAAGTTTAGTAATGAAGTATAATTAAGAACTGTAAGCTAAAAGTTATGCTATCAGTTATTTAGACTTTCAAGTGAAGAGATTCAAATATGATTCACCATTTTGTGTCTCTGTGCTATGTGCCGTTTTCAACTCGGTTATGTAAGAATCATTGATTTACCGGTTTAAGCTACTGTTACCCAAAGTTCTGTATAACGCGTTATTAAGTAATGCGTTACTGTAATTTAATTACTTTTCCTGGTAACTCAGTAAAGTAATGAGTTACATTTAAAATTTATGTAATTTGATTACAGTTACTGATGTCAATAAAATTACATTACTTAGGCCTAAGTTACAAATGCAGTGTTTAAAAAAAAGAAGAAGTAAAAATCATGTTTTGCGCATCAGTATGCCCTTTAATAAATCACCTGAGAATGCGAGCTAAAATGAGAGTCCTACAACATTTAGATGCAATGAAAGGTTGCCTATCATATTTCAAAATGTTGCACTCAACATATTTTAGTCTGGCATTATAGTTTTGGAAAAGTTCAACAAGTGAATGTGTACAAGTTTATGTCACAGTAACACTAAAGTAAAATTAATAAATAAATAAATGACTCATCTGAATGAGATCAACCGCTGGATTAAACCACGTCGGCATCACAATTCAAAAATGAAAAGTAGCCGAGATGAACTTGAATCATTCTACAGAGGTGACGTGAGGGTTTACATGTTCGCACGTTAAGCTTGGTTTCGCGCGGATGATTATCTTATAGCACGCGATGTGCATGATCACTTTATCATGAAAAGACTGTCCCTCGCGTTGGTTTCATACGGATTATATTATCAGAGAATATTTGTTTTCGACATGACTTAGCCTGCTTCATTTAATAATAGACACTTCAAGCTTTCTTTAGATACTGTATTTCTCATGTCATTTTCGTTCATTCTAGTGACTCGTTTCAGGAAGATATTCACAGAGACTGAGAAAGCAGAAAGCGCACCCTATTTGTTTTCTTTATTTTACAAAACAAAGAAACGTTTTGTTGATATTGGGAGTGAATCAGGGTATACAAATAATAGGCCTACTTATGTATTTTTTTTCAGTCAATATGAAATTAATGAAAGAACCATGAGTTTCTCTTTGTACTGTATTTTTTAGGTTTGATAACTTGAAAAGTAAAGTAAACTTGAAAGTAACTTGAAAGTAATTAGTAATCTGATTACTTTTTTTTAAACGCAGTAGCCTAATCAGTAATGTAATCAAATTACAATTTTTAAGAAGTAATTAGTAATTTGCAGTGGATTACTTTTTTTTAGTAACTTACCCAACACAGTGTTACCTTAATTGAGGTTGTTCATTCATTTTAAAACTCACTGTTTTTGTGCCAACAAAAATATAGTTCATATTAATGTCTAATGGAACTAAGAAGTAACACAACTATAGAAATAGCTGTAAATTAAAAGATTATAAGATTGTCAGAATACTTAATTTAATTAATATAAAAAAAATCATCCTTTCAATAAGTATTTCTTTATGCATTATGCATTATGCAATCACCAATTAGGCATTTTTGATTTTTTTTAGCTTACAAACATTATTATTTAGATTTTCAGCTTTATTATGTGAATGTACGAGACAGAAGTCATGAAAATACCTTAACTTCACTGTTGGCCAGATTAGAGGAGTTTACTGGCTGAGGGAGAGCACTGCTGAACCCATGAGAGAGCCAACTCAAAACCCCAGTCTGAGAGCTGGACAGAGAGAGAGAGAGAGAGAGGAGAGGAGAGGAGAGGAGAGAGAGAGAGAGAGAGAGAGAGAGAGAGGAGAGGAGAGAGAGAGAGAGGAGAGGAGAGGAGAGGAGAGGAGAGAGAGAGAGGAGAGGAGAGGAGAGGAGAGAGAGAGAGAGAGAGAGAAGAAGGGATAGAGAGCAGTAATTAGGTCTGGCAGGATTACAGCGTCTAGAGACACTGAATACACATATGTCCCACACACACACAAACACAAACATAACATCACCTGTTTTCCTCGGAGACCTCCTCCGTTGGCTTGGAAGGTTCTGTAAAATAACATCATGAAAAGTGAATGAACAATATTCTCAGGTCTGTATTGTTTCTGTGATTCAGTGTTGTCATTGATCAAAACTGCTGTCAAATTTGATAGAGTGCAAAGTTACCTTGTTTTACTTCCTCTTTTTTCATCCCATCCTGAAGAACAGTGCAGAGACAGTGAAGACATGCTTAAACAGTGAAAGGTGAATCAATGTACATGTTCACAAACTCACAGTCGCTGATGCTGCAGTGGAAGCATTCTGGTCCTCCTCTGCCAGCTTCCCAGGAGATGCTGGAGGCTGGGGAACAACCTTTATCACCCAGCTAAACATGCTGTCAGAAATACAGATCAACACAGTAAGAGTCAATGTCAAATAAAGATGTCCAAAGAACCGTCCAACTAAAGCAGTGTTGGGGAGTAACTCACTAAACTCCACTACCTTATATACACAGGAGTAGTTTCAAGCAGAACAGATGTTTTCAAAACAAAGTTGCTTTTTCAGTTTGAGCTGTTTTAAAGCCTGAACTCAGGTAATAATCAAACGCGTTCACGTAAACAGTCATCCCTGAGAAAGTCAGACTCATTAAAGTGAATCGGATCATCCCGATCAGCTCTTTCTCTTATCCACCTCTGCAACGTGGAACTAGGCCTTGTATCTGTGAATGGGCGAGACTTTCGATTCATTAGCCTATATGTAACTAGAGGAATAACAAAGTGCAGTAACCAGTAAATATGCGCAACAAACCATTTATAATTACAATAACACATTAAAATAACATGACAAGAAAAACCAGTACATTAAAAATAAGTATGATTCATTCTAGTGAAACGGTCCAATCGCCCATTCTAGTGATTTGGTGTGTTTGGGTGGTTCATGTTAAAATGATTCATCGACTCGAGTCTATGTATTATGTGTCATTTTTAACCGTCTGCAAGTTGCATTTAGTTTAGGTTTATCAGTTCAAGTTGGATACGCACCTTTATTTGTTTAACGCTTTGTTTCAAACAGCAGTGATAAACAAGAAAATGGTGATTCAATGCTGCAAACAAAATTCAATTCTACTGTAAAGCAGCTCTTAAAAGACAATAGTATACAGTCATTATACAGTTGAAATCAGTTCATTGTTGATTCAGTTTGCTTATGGAATTAGTTTAATTAATTTAGCCTATAAAGCAGCTCTCTCACCAATTAGACGATTTTACATTTAGCCTTAATAAAACTTATTTTGAATGCCTTTTTCATTAAATGTAAATACATGTTGTTATGCATATTTGTCAATGCACAGCCACAGTGACCAGTATGACATAAGGTGAATCACATGAATACTGAGTAAATATAAATATAAATACATTTCATAATCATAGTTCTGCTAGACCGGAAAGCTATAGTTTCGATATAACTGAAAGTAAATTTAATACTTCAAGAGGGACAATGCCAGCTACTATCATTGCATGTTGCTTGCAAAATGATTATCTTCTGAAGGGCTTTTGAATGTATTAAACAGACTGTCAATCATTTTGCACATTTGAATTTGCTGATATGTCTCTAAGGAGTGAAGTTTAAGACAGAAGGTGTGTGATTAAAGTTAAAACAAATAAGTTGAAATTGCTTGCAGCACCTGCCATAGTTTGAAAGCAATTGCCGTGACATATGTAATTGTTAGATCTCAAGAAGAAGCACGACACCGTATCTCTATTCCGAGGCTTTCCTTTATTCTGAACAGTAACTTCACATCTGCACGCTAAACATACTCCTCTTCCCTTTTACTCTCCTCCTTCTCCTCTTCCCCCTACTTAGCGCCTCCAGCGGCAGCACCAGGTTTTACTTAAGACACAACATTTCCCCTCTTTGTAAAACACAATTCTTAACCAGAAGAAAAAACATGTACTCTGAATAAAGTAGTTGTAACTTGTAACAACCTAGGCTACTATTCAGTAACAGCCTTTACAGAACATTCAATGTCATATATATTGCCTAAACTGATGACATTAATACATGAACGGTCAGCAAACAGTCTATTGACATTTGAACAAATTCAACAGCATTTCTTTACAGTTACTTCAAACACTTTTGTAACCAGTAGTGCTGAACTCATACAGAACAATTGTCTTTCCTTTTAAGCTACATTGTGCGCAACTGAGATACAGGACAGTCCTGTTTAGGTTATCACATAGTCCTTGTGCCAATTAGGCATACGCCTCATACGTGAGACTCTCACCGGATTGTGTGTAGTGTTAAGTGTTTGCTGTAACGTATTACTAGCACAGTCAGTCAATCCAGGTGAGTATGCCAGGTGAGCGGCATTCCACTTTTTTCCATCACTGAGCAAGAATGTGTTGGGTCCCACTCTCTTCTCTACTCTTACAGGAGCAGAGAATCTCGGATGACCTTTTGGAGTTGCGCGCGGAAGCTTTATCCTTACTCTCCCTCCCACATCAAAGAGAGGAGCGCGAGCACTGCGTTTGAGATCTGTGTATTGTTTCATTTTATCCTGTTTCTTTTTCACATTTGCACGGACAGCAGCAAGATCACTTTTGCCCTCACCATGTAAAGGTAGGATGTTAAGCTTGGTTCGCATCTTCCTCCCATACAATAGTTCATATGGTGACACGCCCGTAGTGGCATGTGGTGTTGCCTGGTACACCTGCAGCCACTCTGTGACAGCTCTGTTCCATGGTTGTGTGTGTTGAATTGCTGTCTGGATGCACCCTTTCAGTGCGCGATGAAATCTTTCGACAGCGCCGTTAGATGCCGGGTAGTACACTGATGTACGGATATGTTTTATGTCTCGTTGTTTCAAAAACTCAGCGAAGACAGCAGAAGTGAACTGGGTACCATTGTCCGTAACAATGCACTCTGGGTTGCCATGACGACTAAAGACAGTGCTCAGAAATTTGACAACATCCTCAGTAGTCGCACTGCTGGCAAATGCAAGTTCTGGCCACTTGGAATGATAGTCTTTGAGTGTTATAGCATATCTACAAGCAGGGGTGGCTGTTTCGAATGGTCCGATGACATCCAGACCCAATTTTTTCCATGGGCCCTCAGGAAACTGAACTGGCTGCAGGGGTGCTGGGTGCGTCACCTGAGTTTTGTCATTAGACTGGCAGGGAATGCATGTAGAGACTGTTGACTGGACCTGAGAGTCCATCTGCGGCCACCAGTAAAGTTCCCGTAGTCTCTGTTTTGTACGCACTACTCCCTGGTGAGCCTCATGTGCCAAGGAAATCACGGTGTGTCGAAGGGCTACAGGGACTAACAGCCTCGTTCCTCTGAAAATTAAAGCATCTTTTACTGAGAGTTCGTCTCTCACTCTGAAATATGGAATCAAGTCCTGACTCACTGCTTTGATGGAGGGTGGCCAGCCACGTGTGATTTGCTGTCGTAGTTTCTCCAGTTCAGGACAAGCAGCACAGGCAGTTTCAAAGTCAGTCACGGAAAGAGAGCATAATGTTGAGGAAATGAATGCTACAATTTCAGGCTCCACGTCAGTAGAGGAATCAGCAGGTGCAGGTATGGGAAGACGAGACAAGCAGTCTGCTGTGTGATTCAGGGAACCAGGCCGATAGACAACGTTGTAATCAAAACAAAGCAGACGTGCTGCCCAGCGAGCAATCCGCATTCCGGCTCTTCCCATTCCTTTTGTGGTTAGTAAGGTGGTGAGTGCCTGGTGGTCTGTGCGGAGTGTAAAGCGATGGCCCCACAAGTAAGTTCGCCATTTCTCAGTAGCCCACACACATGCCAGGGCCTCCTTCTCTACTATAGAATATTTTTTTTCAGCATCAGTAAGTGTGCGGGAAGCGAAAGCCACTGGTTTTTCTGTTCCATCCGATTGTATTTGGGCGAACACTGCACCCAAACCATAGTCACTTGCATCTGTTGAAATTACTGAATGGATTGTGGGGTCATAAATGGCAAGGGCAGGACTAGACACAAGCATCCGTTTAATGTCCTCAAAGCTGTTTTGAGCAGCAGGAGTCCAAGCAAACAGTCCTTTTTCCTTAGCGCACTCACGCATTGGGGCAACAACTGTCGCAAATCCAGGAAGAAATTTTGAGTACCACGACACTAATCCTAGGAAGGATTGCAGAGATGTTGCATCTGATGGAGGCGGAGCTTTACGGACAGCGTCCAGATGCTCCTGGTCAGGTAAGATGCCCTTAGCATTGATTGTGTGTCCCAGGAACCGCAGTGAAGTCTGTCTAAAATTGCATTTTTTCTCATTTAGCACAAGTCCTGCCTCTTTCAGTTTCTGCAACACAGTGCTCAGGGTCACGTCATGCTCATCCACCGTTTCTCCGTACACAATGAGATCATCCAGGTAATTTTTTACGCCTGGTACTCCCTCCAGGATGGTGGCCATCATCTTTTGGAAAGCAGAGGGCGCCGAAGCCAAGCCATAAGGAACCCTACAAAATCTGAACAGGCCATCATGTGTGATGAAGGCTGTAATATCTCTACTATCATCATGCAGGGGAAGCTGATAGTATGCATTAGCTAAATCGATAGTAGAAAAGACTGTAGCACCCCTAAGGCTGGTAAGCATTTCATCAATGTGTGGTAAGGGATAACAGTCGGTAATGACGGCTTTGTTAACTTCCCGTAGATCAGCACACATCCGTATCCCACCAGTTTTTTTCCCTGTAACAACGATGGGAGATACCCATGCCGAAGCATCCACACGTTCGATCACACCAGCTTTCTGCAGACGGTCTAATTCAGCTGAAACAGAAGCTCGGACTGCAAAGGGTAAGCGTCGGAATTTCTGACGCACAGGTTTCACTGAGGGGTCAATTTTTACTTTGTGGACAAAGTTCTTTACACATCCTATTTCGGTATCGTCCACGGGTGTGGTATTGGTGGTCATGACGGAAGTGCAGACATTATCACCATTGATTTGAAGTTTCAGGGCAGAAATCAAATCCATGCCCAGCAGAGCAGTCCCTTTATCCACAACGAAAAATGTGGCCGCAGCTGATGCATTGGAGACACATGCTTGTGCTTGCAGACATCCAAGTACAGGTATGCATTCCTGAGTATAAGTCACAAGTCGGATGGCAGGTGTAGATAATTGTGTGTCACTGAAGTAGCTTTTATAAATATGGAGGGGTAATATGGACACAGAAGAACCTGTATCCACGACGAAATGTACTGTGGTGCCAGGTGAAGCAGGAGTATTAACAGTCACTTTGCAATGTAGTTTCTGTGGTGCATCAGTCGAGTTCTCTAAGTACAGTACTGTGACGTCATGCACTTGCACCTCACGCACATCACTCGCTGGAGCTGAACGGCACACTCGCGCAAAATGTCCCTTCTTGTTGCATAATTTGCAATAAAGTTTTGCAGCAGGACATTGTGCTGAGTTAGCTAGGTGCTTGTCTGAACCGCATCTGAAACATGACTTACGGGCATAAGAAGCGGGGGCAGCAGCTGGACTTAAACGATGTTTCCCTCTCGCATGGTGTGACTTAACTTGTACAGCTCGCACTGGAGCATCCCTGTCAGACGTCATTCTTTTTGCGTGCTCAGCCGCAGCTTCTAATTGTATTGCAAGGCCGGTTGCTTTCTGTAATGTCAGGTCCGGCTCGAGTAACAGTCTCTGTCTAATATCATCGCTTTGTAAATGCTCCAGCAATTGGTCACGAATCATATCGTCGACTTTATCACCAAAGTCACAGTTAGCGGCGAGTGCATGCAAAGCAGCAACGTACTGTTGTATGTTTTCGTGTGGGGCTTGCACTCTTTTTCTGAACGTATGCCGCTCCACGACAACGTTAACTTTTGGCATGAACTGTCTTTTTAAAGCAGCGACAGCAGTATCATATGTCTCACCGGTGTCGGGCAGAGCGTAGAAGATGCGTTGACCCTCGGCACCTAAACAATGAAGTAGTGTAGCTCTCTTCCGAGCATCAGGCCATGCAGTGCCCACTGCGTTGATTACCAGCAAATAATTGTCAAAGATGCGTAACCACATGTCGAATGGCATGGTAGGGTCTCCCGGGCAGGACAGGAACATTGCCGGTGCAGGGACATTCACAGACATTTTTTTTTTTTTTAATCAGTCAATCAAGTCAGTACTGAAAAGTTAGTATCCTCGTCGCCAATTTGTTAGATCTCAAGAAGAAGCACGACACCGTATCTCTATTCCGAGGCTTTCCTTTATTCTGAACAGTAACTTCACATCTGCACGCTAAACATACTCCTCTTCCCTTTTACTCTCCTCCTTCTCCTCTTCCCCCTACTTAGCGCCTCCAGCGGCAGCACCAGGTTTTACTTAAGACACAACAGTAATATAAATCTAACTGTTTCTCGCTCTTGGTCACAGGGGTTTTGCTCCAGTGGGATCATGGCTGATTGTGTGGGCTCCTATCACTGTTAATCACTGATAAATGCATCTGACCCTAATCTCTCCTGGCTTGAACACCTGCGGAAACTGCTGTACCTGTCTGCCCACACTGCTCCACTTTACACCTGAGCAGAGAAAGATGGACTTTGTTTTGCGGTGGTCTTACTGGTGGGCTCTGTTAACTCAATTTGCTCACTCTAAACTCTCCATTCCAGGTCAGACACTGCGCTGTACATCATCAGTCATGCGATCTGCTTTGAATGCATTCAAACCAAGACTATACACTCCCACAACTGCAGATTTTAAATCGTGATTCACTTAAAACCCCTCCAACCCGGTTTGGTCCAGTGATCAGATTCTGTTTTAGCCGCAGTACAACCAATAGAAACACAACTTCACAAATAACACCGAGCCAAACTGAGAAGAACAGTTGCATGATTATGAGTGAAATGCAGGATGCAGAAGGGTCTCGGAGCAGATGGGTGAAAACACTGAGCCGTAGAGGAGACTCATGGACTGGTGATTTACTGCTAGTCAAACCAGCTGTCAGGAGGTTCATACGGGTTGACATTTGAGGATGGGTGAGGAAATGAGCTGTGACCCACTTCAACTCAAGTAAAACCGAGTTCAAGTTCTGGATATTTATGGCATGGAAATTCAGCTAACACCAATTCTGATAAATATTATGATATTTAAGTATTAAATCTGATATGTAAAATTGTATTTGATCATATTTTCAATTAATAGACAATACTTTACAATAAGGTTCCATTTGTTAACATTAGTTAACTACATTTGTTAACATGAACTAACAATTAAAAATACTTCTAAAGCTTTTTTATTTATTTATTTATTTTAGTTAATGTCAATTTCAACATTTACTAATATATTATTAAAATCAAAAATGGTTTGTGTTAATATTGTTTAATGTGTCTGAGCTAACATGAACTTACTATGAACTAACATTAACAATAATTAATAAATACTGTAAAAAATATATATAAAAATACCTGTATTGCTCATTGTTAGTTAACATTAGTTGGTGCATTAACTGATGTTAACCAATGGGACTTTTTGGAAAATACCAAATTACCAAATACCAAAATATTTTGTCTTTCTTTACCTTAACTTTTTCAAAAACTGGCCTGGTTGTGATGACCCACACAAATACACAAAAAAATTGGTGTAGAACCAATTTTTACTCATAAATTCACAATTAATTACAAAGAAATGGCAAGCAATACATAGAATTCAACATGAAATTTGAATAAAAAATACTGAAATAATATGTTCTTGTAAAACATACTCTAATAATCTTTTATTAATAAAATAAAAATTAAAAAATTGTCGAGAAAAAAAAATCAACCATAAGACACTATACAAAACCTCATACTAAAAAAACACTAATTACAAAATAAAAATGTGTGCCTATTAAATGGACATTAATATGAATATTTCAGAGTCTTGCTTGTTAAATGTTGGCAGACGCAGTATTTACCTGTAGTGTTCAGCAGAAGACGGTCATCCCAGAGAGAGGCTGAGGCTGAAGGACGGCCAGGTGGGAAGTGGAGGGATTATCCATTAGAAAGCACAGCTAACGGGATTAGGCTTTCTCTGGGACGGATGGAGAGAGAGGAGGACCTGGACTTGGACTTCATTAGCTTCACACAATCCTTCTTGGAGCTCAGCCCGTATAGGACCAGAGGGGTCCAGAACAGAGACTGGGACAGAGAAACCCCTCAAATAGTAGCCAATGTAGTGCAAATATAAATTGTGCATTATAGTTTGCCCTGGACTGTGAGTAAATCACTTGCACATATGATTTTGCATCAGGTTAAACAGAATAATGTCTTTAGCCAATATTAAATTGTTATATTTTACTTGCCAGTGATAAATTAATAGTAGCAGTAGTAGTCTCTTATTAGTATTGGTAAAAAATTAAATAACCAATAATGTCTCATGCACCATGATTCTCTAAATTCAGATTTTAGTTTAGAATTAGTATAAATCGTCATGCTTTTAAATAATATGATACATGAATGTATCTTCTAATATAATATACTGCTAGTTTATTTGTAATTATGCTCACATGTTTACTTGCATATTTTAAACATAAATTGCTCAATTAGTCATGGCTCAGCTTACCCCTATAACATGAGGTAAATTGTGTTATTACTAGTGCTGTCAAGCGATTATGATTAATAATTATGATTAAGCGATCGTGATTAATCGCATCCAAAATAAAAGTTTTTGTTTGCATAATATGTGTGTGTCACGGTGCACACACGAGGGAGGAACAAGGACACGCAGACAAGGACGTAAACTCAAATAACAGTCTTTAATCACATCAAGGCAGGACTCAGAGACAGGATAACTATCAGAGGACACCGGGAAGTAACGAGTTGACCAGACCACATCAAACTCCAAAGACAGGACTAATATACAAGGGATAATCATAGACAATTAGACAAACACGGCTGGACAAGAATAAACTCATAATCACATCTGACGAGGACAGGAAACAAACCAAATATGGACACAAGAGGCAGAAACGGATGACACACACACACAACAGAACCCTGACATAACTTCCCCCCTCCTGGAAGGCGTGTCCCACGCCGTAACAGTTCCACCGGGGGGGAGGGCGCTCTGGAGGCCCCTCAGGACAAACACGGACAGGAACACAGGACGGGGACCTCCAGAGCGGAACAGACAGACAAGGACCATGGCGGAGCTGGGAGCTCTGGAAGCCATGGCGGTGCAGGGAGCTCAGGAGGCCATGGCGGAGTTGGGAGCTCTGGAGGTCATGGCGGAGCTGGGAGCTCTGGAGGCAATGGCAGACGGTCTTCGGGGCCTTGGCCTCGGTCCCCTCGGCCCGGCCCCTACAGCCGGAACTCATACTACCCCCCCAAAATTTCCCTGGGGAAGTGAGGAGGTATCAGGTAAACAGACAAGACAGTACAAAACAAGACAGGAAAGCCCTCCAGGGCCAGAAAGACAGGACAGGACATCCCACAGGAACAGGAAGCCCTCCAGGGCTAGCTCGGAGGCTGAGGCTTCTTCTGGGCATGACCAGGAGTCAGAGGCCCTCACAGGGTCCCTCAGCGACCGCCTCCACTTCAGCGACAAGGGGGCAGGCGGCTAGAATGGCCTCCATGGCCACAACAAGAGGAGCCACCTGCCCCAGACATGACATGGTTCTTTAAAATGTTCCTGTGGGCACAACAAAACAAACACGGCACTCCTGGCCGTGACATGTGGACTTGATCCATGGGGCTAGGGATTGCGGTAGCGGCGATCCGGAGGGCATTGAGTCAGAGGCGGGCCGGCGGGCACTGAGTCAGAGGCGGGCCGGTGGCGTGATCTCCCGCGAACGGCGCGCCTGGGGGAGCGGCAACCCGGGAACTAGGCAACCCGCCAGCGGGCTTGGGAGAGCCACCGCTGGCGGCAGATATCTCCCGCGATCGGCGGGCATGAGGGCATCATGGCCAGCGGACTCGCGGCGATCCCGCCGAACTCCCACGCTGTCTTGCAGTGGGCTATGGCGGGATTACGAGCGGCGACTTCCTTGCCGCGGGACAGACACACAGGAACCAAAACAAAGACTTTAGAAAAAAACGGAAAACAAATCGGGGTGAATGGGCGCCGCTTACGGTTAGGTCTGGTCTTCTGTCACGGTGCACACACGAGAGGGGAACAAGGACACGCAGACGAGGACGTAAACTCAAATAACAGTCTTTAATCACATCAAGGCAGGACTCAGAGACAGGATACACCGGGAAGTAACGAGTTGACCAGACCACATCAAACTCAAAAGACAGGACTAATATACAAGGGATAATCATAGACAATTAGACAAACACGGCTGGACAAGAATAAACTCATAATCACATCTGACGAGGATAGGAAACAAACCAAATATGGACACAAGAGGCAGAAACGGATGACACACACAACAGAACCCTGACAGTGTGTGTGTTCTGTGTATATTTATTATGTATATATAAATACACACACATACAGTATATATTTTGAAAATATGTACATGTATTTACATGTCTATATTTATATTCATGTAATTTTATAAATAAATATATTTAATATATAAAAATAACATATTTTCCTGAAATATATACTGTATGAGTGTGTATTTATATATACATAATAAATATACACAGTACACACACATATATTATGTAAACAAAAACTTTTATTTTGAATGCGATTAATCACGATTAATCGTTTGACAGCACTAGTTCCTACCTTTTTTTTATAGTCTTCGTTTTAATTGTAGTTAGATTTGAGTAATTTTGTTGCATGTTTTTGTCATTTCTATTAATTTTAGTTATTTACTTAAACTAAATCAAAATGAGAAATGTTGCCTTGGCAACTAGCTGAAATATAATAAGTGTATTTTTTTATATTTCATTTCAGTTAACGCTTATTTTAAGTAATGTAAATGTTTTTTTATTTTTTTTATTTAATTATAATAACTGCCAGTATTTCATTTCTCCTTGCCTAAGGGACAAGCAGTGAAAACGGTCTCATTTCACCTCAATCTCCCCGATGAGATTCATTTCATTGGTGCAGTTATGGTTTAATGTGTTTGAAAGGTTAAAGCTGCAGGTGAGTTTATGAGTATGATTCAGTGAGATATTATTGCTCCGGGAAGACATCCTATGGTCATAAGACAAAAATACTAATGTCCTAATTTATCCGGTCTTTGGGGGCCCCTCAAAGCTTTAGAAACGAGCTGTGATATCATGAACGATTCCAGTGTGTTTGCTGCTGCCCTTCAGGTGCGGTGACTGTCTCAGTCTGTTGCCATCACCTCCCAGTTTACCATCTGGCACATATTCATCAGTGAGATAAGATGCCGTCTCTCGGCTCATGTTTAAAAATTCTCAAAGCCTGAGATGAGTCACTTTCACCTCTGCTCACGGCTCTCTCGAGTCTGCTTCATTCCTCCTTCCCATATGTCAGCCACCCTGCCACTTATTACAGCCGCCACATCACGTCCATGATCTCAGGAAACTTCACACAACAAAGCTGATTATCTGTGCATGTTACGAGCCCCTGCTCTTTCTTTCTTTCTTTCTTTCTTTCTTTCTTTCTTTCTTTCTTTCTTTCTTTCTTTCTTTCTTTCTTTCTTTCCTAAGTGCAGCTGCTAATTGGAATGGGGCGGAGACTATTACAAACACCTGAGGCCTCTGCCTATTTAAGAGCTGCTGATGGCACTTCCTTCAATGGTGGCTTGCGCTGGGAACTCTGTTTTTGTGTTTGCTTTTGGTCTTGTTTTTCCTTATTCTCTTTTGTTTTAGAATGGTGAGTGATTGCTTGTTTAGTTACAATAGAGTACATAGAAAGCATAAGTAAGTGAGTTGACCCGGTGTTCTGTCGATTTGTGCTACCCTGTTAGATTTTGCTACCTCCTATTAAAACAGTAGGTAGTACAATTCGACAACGAAAAATGCTACCTGTAAAATTGTTTTATTGATGTCTACACCTACCACAACCCTAAACCTACCCTTACAGTAATGCAAATACAGTAATTATGTGTTATATTCGCAGTTGTGGCCAGAAGGGATACAGCTACCGGAAACCAACAATAAATATTTTTTTCTATCTATTAGATTGTGTTTTATTTATGTCTACACTTACTCCAACCCTAAACCTACCCCTTACAGTAATGCAGATACATTAAATATTTTTGTTCAGCGTGAGAAAAAGGATGCAATATTGATGTGCGCATGCGCAGTAAGCCCTGGTAGGAAAATCTTACGGGCAGGATAAAATGTCAGGACACCGGAAGACTTTTGTTGTGTTTATTTCCTACGTCGGGAGATAGGAAGTTTTCTTTACTCTTAAGTTATAGTTTAAATTACTTAGCCCACCAGTCCTTATTTATGATTTGTGTATGTTTAAATACTTTTCTTGCCGTTTTCTGTTATTGGTCATATTCTTTTTCCTGTACAATAAAACTTCAACTTTTTTCCATGGCCACTGTGGTAGTTGTTTCTAGAATGGCTTTTTTATGTTGGTCCCTAAACAGGGTCGTAACAGTCCATCATTTCAGACAACCAAAAACTAAACAAGAATTTTGGAAAAACAACTTTCATTAATGATTCACTGGAAAAGACGATTAAAGGAACATATCACCTCAAAATGAAAATGCTGCATTTTCTCACCCTCAGACCATCCAAGATGAGTTTGTTTCTTCATCAGAACAGATTTGGAGAAATGTAGCTTTCCATCACTTGCTCACCAATGGATCCTCTGCAGTGAATGGGTGCCGTCAGAATGAGAGTCCAAACAGTTGATAAAAACATCACAATAATCCACATCAGTCCAGTCCATCAGTTAATTACAAATCTTTTATATGTAATTTTTAAACCATTCTTTATATGTATTTTAGATGCTTTAACCCTACTGCTAAAATGACACATAATGGGCAGAACATGTGACAATTTTAGTTTCAATATTCTGTTAAATATTTAACAGATATTTGTGAGCTACAAATCTCCCCTCAAACACACACACACACACACACACACACACACACACACACACACACACACACACACACACACACACACACACACACACACACACACACACACACACACACACATAATAAACATAATTTATTCCACTCTTATTTACATCTTTTATTACCATTTTATATTGCACGGTTTCTAAGTAACAGCATTAAAAAAAACAGCAAAAAAAAACAAAAAACACTGTACTTTTGTGTCCAACGGCAAATAAAATAAATATTACACAATATGTAATGGTAAACGATTACATAAAAGTCATTCATTGTAAGATTTTAAACTGCTTTTTTTTTTTTTTTACTTTATGCAATCATTTGAAACGAGTTGGAACCAAATGTCAGAACAGAATGATATGTAATATTTTCAATTGTGTTAAACAAATGCAATTGAAAACAATGTCAATATTCATAAATATAAGAGCATCAACCGATTAATTCCATGATACCTGTATTCCAAAATAAGGATTCATAAACATGTACAAAAGTTGTTCATTACATAATTTACATTTGAAATGTTGTCAATATGTCAATATTGTAAGTTTTATTGTCTATACATAAATATATGTGTGGTAGAACCATACTTTACGTAAATATACATAGGTAACTCCAAACGATGGCAGAGAGAACAAATATCTGTAATCAGAGACCGTAATCATTTTTGCAATTCTTTTTGACACTTGATGTTTTGATGCCAAATGTAGCCATACAGGTGTGTGACTGTACAACAAGCACAGGTGTGTGTGATTGGCAGGCTAAAGCACATGCAGTGTCTCTATGGCCTGAGGGATTATGTATTAGTTTGGCTAGCAGGGCAAACCGCATTGAAATTCAGCATCAGCAAAACAGAGGATGGATCATCCCTGTGTACTGACAGCTCTGACACAGTGTTCTCAATATTCTCTGCCGTCTCTTGGTCTCTGTGTGCTTCAGGAACCTCAGAGGATTCATAGTGCAGCACTTTTTAATAGTAAAGCTAACATAACTAATTTAAACCAACAGTTTCCAGCTGTCAGCTTAAAGGGATAGTTCACCCAGAAATGAAAATTGTGTCGTTTACTCACCCTAGTGTCATTCCAAACCTGAATGACTTTCTTTTCTCTGTGTACAAGCTGTTATTTTCCAGCCACTCTTTCTCCACTTCTTTTTCACCATATAGAAAATATAGCAGCTTGGACATTTTTGTTTTATGTTCCAAAGGAATAAAAAAAAAGTAATTTGGGTTTGGAGCAACATGAAGACAAATAAATGATAACGTATTTTTTTAATATTTTGCTAAGAAAATGCCAAAAGTTTTTGCACAATTCAGATGTTTGTTTTCCTCATGTGAGACTCTTAGAAGAGTTTCTTCCACTCCTCTGCAAATGAACACATGCACAATCTCCTTAAGTGATCAGAGGCTGTAATCCAAACAGATTTAAGCCTGTGAGAAGGAGAAAAGATACCGTATGCCACACATTTGAGATGGTCCCTTAAAACGGGAAGACAGTGCAGCTGAATTTATCAGCAAGTGAGCAGGAGAAATGAGGAGAGTGTCAGGGAATCATGAAGCAGCAGGAGAGCCGCTGTCAGAAGAGTCCATTCAAAAATGATCATGTCAACAGCATGTGTTATTCCGTCTGACAGCTTCACACAGATTTGAAAGGTAAAAGTTCAACAGGTAATTCAAGAGTGTACAAGTAAACACGTTCAGTGTGAAATTAATGCTGCAAAGCTTTTGCAAATACTTAAAGAGATAGTTAACCCAAAATGAAAAGTTCAATTCAATTCACGTTTATTTGTATAGCGCTTTTTACGATACAATCGTTGCAAAGCGCTTTACAGGAAATTAAGTTTCTACAATATATTTATACATTGTAGAAACTTAATATTAACTTATGGCAAAATTTGTTAATTCTGCATGTTGTTGGTGGATCAGAGCTTGGCCTCCATCAGAGGTCCTCCGAGGGGTCGGCATCATCTCTTCTCAGGTGTTTGGTCATCTCAGATCATTTAAGGGCTGGATCCATACTGAAGCTCGTGTAACTCCTAGTTACCACGGGATGTTAATCCCGTGGCAGAAACAGAGAAACAAAGAGACATAATTAGCGTAGCTGTTGTTCCATTCAAGCAAAAATTATTTGTTCAACCCAAGCTAAAGAATAATAATGTGCGTTTTGATCAGATATAAAAGTGTCATCATTTACTCACCCTCATGTCATTATAAAATGGAGATTGTGTTTTTCCATTTTTTTAATGGCATGTTTTATTGAACCTTTAGAGAGAAAAAAACTACAAGAATAAATAAATAAATATTGTGTGTGTGTATGTTTAGTGAATTATATTTGATACATCAGGATTTTATAGCTCATGTAGTGTGAGAATATGGATATAGTGAAACTTAAAGGGGTCATCGGTTGCCCATTTTCCACAAGTTGATATGATTCTTTAGGGTCTTAATGAAGAGTCTATAATATACTTTGGTTAAAATTGCTCAATGGTAGTGTAAAACAACACCTTTTTTTACCTTGTCAAAAACAGCTCTGTTTCAGCAAGCCATTTTAGTCCTTGTTCCTTTAAATGCTAATGAGCTCTGCTGACCCCGCCCCTCTCTTCTGTGGGGTGAGGAACCGTTTTCATGATACTGTTTACTTTAGCCGCAGAACTTGCTAACTAGCACGTAATTAGGAAAGGCGATTTGCAAAGATTCATAAAATAACCTTATACTCACTTCTTCTGTAGGTGAAGCTGGATCTCGAATGATTCATCTGAACATAAACGCATTTAGACAGATCAGACGATGCATTCCCTTCACAAACAAACGTAATACACTGCGTCTTCAGCGGCTCAGATGTCGGGAGTAAATGACGACTGCTATGTTCATTATTACATCCAACATCAAAGCACCTCAGTTGCTTAGGAGACATTCTTGTCTACATGTGCTCCAGTGTTGAAACAATAGAGGACCGATGACAGATCACTCAGGGCGGGTCTAAGGTAAAACACTAGTGTCAATCAACAATCATGGGAGGGGCCTGGGTCTGTATGACATCACACATCTGAGATCAGCTCGATTTGAGAAAGGGGAAATGATTTAACACGATTAAAAAAAACACTGGGTGGAGTGTTTATAACACTTTATCACTATAGGCTGGTTGTGTACACACACTGCCAACACACATTTAAGTTCAAACAACTTGTAAAAGTGCATGTAGCATCTTATGACCCCTTTAAGGAGGAAAAAACACAAACTGAGCAAACATATGCAATTTGGTGTAGATGCTGATGTTTATTTGGTCAAAAAGTGATAACAATCTGATAGTTTGTAATGTATATGTTTTAATAAAGTTAAGAAAGCTGCATTTTTATATTTAAATGCTTAAAAGCTCTGTAGTTTTATTGTGGGCAAAACATATAATGCAATGCAATGATGATTGTGAAATGAACAAATAAATGCTCCTCAAAAGCCTGATCTTTTTTTTTTCTAAAGTGATTTCTAAGTGGCTTTAGTTCAGTAAGTGTTCATCTTTAAATATTACTAACAATATAAAAGTTATTCTTACTTTTACTTTATATGAATTAAAGATTTCACAACAAAAAGACATGTGAACCACGACCTAAATATATTTTCAGAATTATACTAAAATGAGACTGAAAAAGTATAAACTATCAATTAGATGACAGAAGGCAGATCATGTTGATAATTCAGAAATTTGTGTATCAAATTATACAGTGGGTTTTATAGGGTAAAGTCACATTTAAAATGTATATGTGTAATGGCATTAGATAACAACATAAGGTTACACTTTATTTTAAGGTGTCATTGTTACAGTGTAATTATACATTGAGTAATATTAATTAACTACAGTACATGTACTTATTATATAGTTAGGATTGGGGTTTGGCTTGGGGTTACTTGGATGTAATTATGCATAATTCATTGTTATTATAATAGTAAGTACATGTAACATGTCTAACAAGGACACCTTAAAATAAAGTGTTACCCAACATAACATATTGAAGGGTTGTCACAACCCATTGGACTTTGGTTCTGTTGTCTGCCTGTGTTCATGTTCTCATTAGTTCATTATCTCATTAGTTAATCACCTTCATTGTGTCCACCTGTCTGCCCCTCATTATCTGCACTATATTAGTTCCTGTCTGTTTAGTTCCAGTGGTCGGTTATTGTTGATGTTACCCTGTGTGTGCTGAACTTCCTCATCTTGAATTCTATTAAATACCTTATTCCCTTCAAACCTTCGTCTTTGTGTGGCTATTGTGTGTGCACCACACAGATCCGTGATAGAATAACTGACCTTACAAAGTAAAGCGTCGTGTTTCCCCATGTTTCCGTTTGTGTTCAGCTTTTTTTTTGTTTTGTAATGAATGACCCTGCCTGCCTTCTCCTCATGCTGGAGCAGAGGAGCCTTTCCCTCGAGGACCACACCAGACTGTTCGTGGAAATCGCCAACTTTACCCACTATCCGGACTACTGCCTCTGCACTTTCTACAAGACCAGCCTGAACAAATAGAGTGCAGAGCGCAGTTGACCGGAGATGGTCCTCGGGGAAATTTCGCCGTCTTTGTGGAGTGGTGCTGGTGTCCTGTGGATCGCCGCTGACCGTGGATTGCCGCTGACCGTGGACTTCGCGGACGATGACACCAGCCCCACTTCTGACGCAGAGCCCAGCCCACCATCACCCCGAGCCGCGGAGCATCAGCCCGAACCCACCGTGGACGGAGAGCCAGAGCCCAGCGTGACCAACGAGCCATCGCCAAGTGGAGCGACAGTGCTGAGGATCGCCCCGGAGCCAGAGCCCATCACGTCCGATCAGGTGCGAGAGCCGGCTACATCGCACGTGACAGTGGATGTTAGATTGGAGCGTGAGGGTTCTGAGGAAAGCCCCGCCCACTGCACCGCCGCTGAGGGTGAGCAGTCGCTGGACTCTGAGGATTTAATTGATTGGGATACTTATGCAGACATGCCGGTTCTGCTTCCGCCTTCATCTGAACTCTCTAGCTACCCTGAATTACCTACCTACCTGGATTACCCACCCACCCTCCCTCTCCTGCCGCCTCCTATCATCCCTGCCACTTCAGCTCTGCCACCGCTGCTTCCTGGCAGCCCCTCTGCTCACCCTCAGCCCACCATCTGTGCGGTGGGATCGCCGCGGGTCTGCCCGTCTCCATCAGCATCATGGCTGGAGTATCCCTTGTCTCCGCCTCCAGCCTCTGAGTCCTGGATTCCGCCTCGACCCTTCGACCCAGTGGCTCCACCTCGGCTCCTAGCTCCCTCGTCTCCACCGTCGCCCGTCGGCCCACCAGCACCACCGGGCTCCCTCGTCCCTCCGGCTCCGCCTTGGTCGGTCGTTGTCCCGCCATCGCCTCAGGACTCCGCTCCTCCGGCTGCGCCTTGTCGCTCCGCCCCACCGGCTCCGTTGGGCTCCTCCCTCCCTCCAGCTCCACCTGAGTCCTCAGTCGCTCCGGCTCCGCCGCAGACCTCCGGACCTCCACCTCGATCGCCAGAGCCCTCGGCTCCACCCTGGCCCTCCGGATCCTCGGCTTCGCCCGTGCTCATCCGCTCTCCATCTCCGCCTCAGGCTCCACCACCACCTGCTCCGCCGCCATTGGTCGGCCCCCTGGAGTCGTCAGCCCTTCCTCCACCATGGCTCCTCCCTCCGTCGGCTCCACCGTGGGCCGCCATCATGGCTGTGGCCTGGGTCTCGCCTGGCTCCTCCTGCTCCATGTCCCTCCTGTCTCCTCCCTCCATCATCACCACCCTGGACTCTGTTAGTCGTCCTCCTCCCGGTCATCCGGCCACCTCCTGAACCTCCTCCAATCACCTTTTTCCATCCCACTTCCACTCCTTTTTCCACCTCCATAGTCCCCCTCCGTCCCTCCCTTCTTCTCTACGGCACGAGGTCGCGCCTTCCGGGAGGGGGGCGAACTGTCACAACCCATTGGACTTTGGTTCTGTTGTCTGCCTGTGTTCATGTTCTCATTAGTTCATTATCTCATTAGTTAATCACCTTCATTGTGTCCACCTGTCTGCCCCTCATTATCTGCACTATATTAGTTCCTGTCAGTTTAGTTCCAGTGGTCGGTTATTGTTGATGTTACCCTGTGTGTGCTGAACTTCCTCATCTTGAATTCTATTAAATACCTTATTCCCTTCAAACCTTTGTCTTCGTGTGGCTATTGTGTGTGCACCACACAGATCCGTGACAAGGGTAAACAAGTTGAAACATATGAAGAATTTGGTAATACTTTAGATTAAGGAACACATATTCACTATTAACTAATTGCTTATTAGCCTGAATATGACTAGCATATTGGATATTTATTAGTACTTATAAAGCACATATTAATGCCTTCTGCATGACCATATTCTAGATCCCTTAACCTGACCCTATACATAAACTTAACTACTACAACAACTTTACTTACTTACCTGCTCCTGGAATTAAAAGAAAGAAACAAATCATTAAAAAGATAAACAAACCAGGTCTCCCAATGACTCCCAGTCCTGGAAATTGAGGGGCTCTGATCATGTAATCCTGCTCTAATACATATTCCTCCAGGAAATCAGGGATGAACTCGCTTTGAAGGCCAAAACACACTATTAATGAAACAGAAGCTCCTCTTTTTAACAAGCTGAACCACAGCTATGGGAGATGCTGAGCAACACTTTCCTTCTTAATCAGCCAGCAGTAACAGACAAACATTTAGATGCTCCAGACTGAAGGCTGTTATTTTGATCTTTATGATAACACGTAGCTAGCTTTTAAATGTAGCAACAGAGATCAGAGATGTCATTCAAACCTGTAATTCTAAACAGTGTGGCTGAATTTCAGCCATCAGTGTTAAAGCTTTTACATCACTTGCTCACCAGTGGATCCTGAATGGGTGCCGTCAGGATGAGAGTCCAAACAGCTGCAGTAATCCACATGTCCATCACAGTAATGTGATGTAATCCACAAAAAAGTAACCTACAAGTGAGTAATCCACAAAAAATATCACAGTAATCCACAAGTAATCCACATGACTCTAATCCACCAAATAATGTCCTGTGAAGTGAAAAGTTGCATGTTTGTAAGAAACAAGTTATCATTATCATCAAGAAATAACTTTAAACCATCACTTCTGGCCAAAATAAGAGTCAATAATCCCTAATAACGCTTCCTCCATTGAAAAAGTCCATCTGTTGTCTTCTTACATCAAAATCCACCCACACGTTTGTTTAGAACTGTTTTGTACAGTAAATGGTGCTTGGTCTGTGCATATTTCTCTCCCAATTCAGACGAGATGACTTTTTGACTGGAGAAAGCAATAGAGGACTCGTGTTTTAGCCAAAAGCAGCAATTTGAAGTTAAACATGCCTTATGGATTTGTTAATTACAAACACGCAGCTTTTGGCTTCACAAGATGTTAATTGACTGGAGTGATGTGGATTACTTGTGGATTACTGTGATGCTTTTATCAGCTGTTTGCACTCTCATTCTGACGGCACCCATTCACTGCAGAGGATCCACTGGTGAAGAAGTGATGTAATACTTCATTTCTCCAAATCTGTTCAGATTAAGAAATAAACTCTTGGATGGCCTGAGGGTGAGTAAATATTTTAGCAAATTTTCATTTTTGGGTGAACAATTCCTTTAAATATTTTTTGAACCTCATGCATCACAGAATCCTTTTAAAAATGTAGTTTTTGGAGTTCTGACATGTATTACTGAGAGTTTATCAATTCCCCATGCTCAGTCAAATCACCACCCTCAGTCTCTGTTTTCCTCAGTCTCTCCATCATACACTCCAAATCAGATCATCAGCCACTGCTTTCCTGTCATATATCTCATTACTTGTATAGCTCACTAAATAGCCTTGTGCCACCTTCAATTTTTTTGTTAATCTACTCCCCATCTGCATTTTCCACCCACATTCTCCATCTCAGGGTGAATTTAATGTGCTATGTTGCCATTCAGCTTGTGGTGTGGCTGTAATGAGAGATGGTTAGGTAGAGTTATGCTGTACAGCTTCTTGTTACAGCAGGTAGAATGTGATTTGTAATGGCTACAAAATGACTATGTTTTATAACCCTCACTTTTTATGCAAACGCCTCCAGAGCTTCCTCAAACATTAATACTTCATATATGCTATGTTCTTCCTTTGCAAGGAGGCTTCAGGCGGTAGGAAGATATATGTATGGAGAATAATAATTTGCCAGAAGCACTTGCTAGTCTTCTACTTTATGTTTTAAATAACATGAACATGCTGGTGTTCCTCACATTATTCAGTAACACTTTATTTTAAGGTCCAATTCTTGCTATTAACTAGCATGTATATTACTAGCATATTGGCTGTTTATTAGTACTTAAAAAACATATGTTAATGCCTTATTCTGCACGACCATATCTAAGATCCCCTAACCCGACCCCATACCTGAACTTAACAACTACCATACTAATGATTAATAAGCAGCAAATTAGGAGTTGATTGAGGCAAAAGTAGTTTATAGTGGGAACTGTACCTTAAAATAAAGTTTGACCCATTATTCTATTTTGAACAAGGACATCAAAAAAAAAAAAAAATCTGTTAAATTTGTTTGGGATCATACCTCTCATAATCATGTTGAACTACGACAAAAAAACCAAACAAACATAATTTTAATTAATTTATAAATTTAGATGAAACATGATTTAGCAGAGACCTACAATATTAGGTTATTAACCTACAATATTAACAATTCCTGTAAAAAATATATATCTGCATTTTTTCATAGCTGTATATGATTTTTTGTAATGAATATCAAAAATTGTCTATCTACATTATTCTGCTATTTTGTGTATCAAACTTTTATTGTTATTTTCTGTATAAACACAAACTATTTGTCTGCATTTTTCTGTTATTTTCTGTATCACTTATATGTTGCAAAAAAAAAGGGTCTTAGCATCCAAAAACTACTAAACCCCATGACTTTCTTTTCATCAGAGAAGATGGTGCATGTACCTGTCAAGCTCCCAAAAAGCTCCCACATTATAGTGCTTGTTTTATTTGAAAAACAGGCAGTAATTTAGGTAATATTCACTCAAAATCTTGTCCTCTCCCATTTAAATCTTGTGAGCATGTAATAAAGTTAGTTTTTACTGTAATTATGACATCAGGTGCTATCAAGTCATTTGGTTGGAGCAAAATGGGGATGTACATTTTTAAAAAAAAATCAGCAAGATTATTTAACTTTTACTTTAAAAAATGATGACTTAATGCTCATCAGGTGTGTTTTTGCTTGTGCAGTTGAAATTGTATATTATCATATTTTGTTCATGCAACTTTGCTAGTAATAATCATTTCACTCATTTAAAAAAAATACTGTCAATACAGACACTGTCTTCCCAGTGACACCCACAACTCTGCGTTTAAAGAAAGTCCATTTCTCCTCTTGTAATGTGGTGGCATTCATAATATATTAAACTCGTAAATACAATCTTTCCTACATGACTTAAATGCACCATTAGAGTTAGTAACTTTCCCGTGCATCCCTCTTTTTGAGAACCACTGAATTACACATATAACTGTCATTTTATGAACTGTAAATCTGCAGCAGCGTGAACATCCTGCCAATCATCTCATTGTGTGTTCCACAGAATAAAAAAAGCCCTACAGGTTTTTGAAACGACATGAGAAAGAGAAAATGAATTTCGGCTGAACTATTTTTTCAAACGCAAGTCCTCTGAGAACAGATCTGAATGTGTCAAACACCTTCATATAAAGCAGAAACGCCTGTCTTGGCTGTTTTCACAAGGTCCCTATGTAATGCTAATGAGCGACTGAGGCTGTGAAACACTCACATGTCTAATTAAGATGCAGCACTAATGCACCTTTTTTCTGAGTGCTAAATGCACTAAAATTAGATGGCAGAAACGTTAAACGGCAACTGGAATCATCTTTCTATTACATGGGTGGGATTTTAATGAGAGTTTCATATAATCCAATTAACACCAAAATTAATTCGTTCACAAATGCCCAAGTGCTAGAGGTGTATGTGCGTGCATACTGGTGATCTTAATGAGCTTGCCAATTTATGGTATATCTCTCTTGATTAGTTGAGATTAGTATGGGATTTAATTCCACTTCCAATAACACTATATAAACACAGTAATTCTTTCTTCTTTAGACCCCTCAATTTCATTGACTTTACAGAACACTTTTTTCGGCATTCACTCTAAACTTGAAAGTGTTCCTGAGCTTGTGCTCCCATGGGGAAAGCCGGACACTAAACAGAAAACAATGTTAAAATCAATAAATAAAAACAGAAAATTGTTTATAAAATCACATCAATATGTGTAGGCAGCATTCTGATGCCACAGCTGTTCCAAAAGCGAGGCTGATTAATTTTGCTGCCCTCTAAGTTACAAACTGGTGATTTTTACACTGTGCACGTTTGCTGTTTTCTGAAACCAAGTGCCGTTGTTCCTATTGCAGTAGTTTTCAATCCTGGTTCTGGGGACCCGCTGTTATGAATATTATCTGACACACTCCGGCTACATCTACACTAATCCAGAAACATTTAAAAACACACCTTTTTCTCTACATTTTGGCATTTTTGTCCTGCAAAACCGAGCTTTTTGAAGACACTCTCCCAAGTGGATATATTTAAAAACATTAGTGTGGTAGGTAATCTTAAACAATGACGCATGTTTAGTCATGTGATATCGTATCAATAGATATCTATGTTACCGAAGATACATGTTACGTTACATTCATGCAAAGATGACAGAAAATGTACACACAATTGTTGACCTGCGGCAAAGCATGAGGATGCATCATTGAATGGTGAGATATTTTAATAATAAATTGATCAGGCTAGAATAATAGAGTGAGAATATTATGATGTCAGGTTTCTGTATCATCTCAGTGAGATTTTATTTTATTTTAAGCATGAACAATAAGATGCTTTTAGCATTTTCTAACGTTTCAGTGTTGATGAGAAACTTTTGGAAAAATGCCTGAAAACACTAATGTGGATGAAGAGTGCTAGAAATGAAAACACCTTATTGAAATGTAGATGTAGCCTCAGTTCAGTTCACGGAGCTCTTTCTTATCAATCTGATGATCTGAATCACATGTATTAAATATGTAATACACACAAAATGTGGATCCCCAGAATCAGTATTGGAAACCACTGCTCTAATTTATTTGTACTTTTTTTTTGTTGCCAATTATTTATTTTCGGCATCAAAGATTCAAAGAGTCATGGAGATCTCAAACTTAGTTAGATGGTTACAGACCCCCCCATTACTCAATCACACCTACACACACGTGTTGGTGGCAAATCTGACCAGTTATTTCATTTTATTTTGGATTTCTCCAAAATCTTCAGTCAACAAAAATAGTCCCACTATGGCAACTGTGTCAGGCTTTGAGCATTGCCAAGAAACACACAGACTGAAACATGCAATGTAAACAGTGAAAGTCTGGAATAAACTGTGTATTATCGTCAGCTGAAAGTGTTTTTAATCAATCCTCTCAAGCACAATTCTGGCCTTTTCAGTTCCCTCTGTCTGGCCATCGCTTGAGTGATTCTGGTGCGACAAAACCGTTTATCGTTTTAAAAGAACACACTCCTCGGTCATGGGCAGTTTCAAAGATTTCTGTCCTCTCCACTTTGATTAGTTTTCTTCTATTTTCCACACATATTCCTGTCAGGAGCACTGCAGACTTATAGGTGCAGTGGTATCAGCACTGAAGAGTATGGCTGGAACGTGAACCCAGCATTATTGGGTTACTGATTATGAGCAAATATCAACCTACATTTGAGAGAATTAATCCAGCTTTCTTACATAACAGACTCATCCCAGCATTTGAGTTGAAAAATAACTCTCAGTGTGTGTTGTCTTATATAGACAACTTTGGAGTACTACAATCAATAATTTCACAAAAATCATATAGACATTGTTAGGACAATAAGTTAATGGGATGATTATTTAGCGCACTCACCAAAAGAAACATAAATCAAGGCCTGTGTTTTACATACTCTTTCACAAAGCTTTAAGTGACTAAGTGATCTGAGGGAAAAAGGAACACTTTACGATGAGCTTCAAAGGATAACATTTGAATCTTTCCCTTCTGGTTATCGTTTCTCCCCTGTTCTCTTAGCAGTAATGAATAACATTTAAAACATTTACTCTATGAATCTTGGTCTTCAAAGACTTGTCTTTTTATGTTTGGAAACACAGATCTTGCATGTTAATCCAAATAGAAAATGCCAGATCTGATCTGCTTTTTTGTAGTCAACTTCAGTGGATCAATTTTATTTTTTTGAAAGGCGCTCTCTCTCTCTCTCTCTCTCTCTCTCTCTCACTCACACACGCACGCACACACACGCACGCACGCACGCACGCACGCACACACACGCACGCACGCACACACACATACACACGCACACACACACGCACACACACACTCAGGTAAAGGCCATTCTCCAGATCTGCTGAGCTTTTTTTCTTTTATTTAGCCTGTCTTTATTGTTTTCACTTACTCTTCCTGACCACAGCATTTATCATGACTATCTCCTGTTCCCAAGAGAATGCTGTCATGTTGCTTCAACTGTTATTTCTCCTTTTCTTCCTCCCTCTCCCCCTCTCTCTCTCTCTCTTTCTCTGTAACACCAAAGCACAGCCTTGACTGAGATGACTGTTCCTTTTTCTTTACATTTTTTATATCATCTCCATGATATTTTTAGAGGCCTGAGCAAGAGTATGCTTACTGTATATGTGTGTGCATAAAAATGAACCATTTCTTAAATTCTCAAAGTTTTCCCAACCCTTATTTATATACATGATTCACGCTCTTACAGACAGAATGGCTTGAAGAGCAATTTTCTTTTCCTGTGTTGACCAATTTCTAGATGAAACAGGAAGTTGGGCATGCATATGGAAAGGGCATGTCACTTTTAAAATATAAAAAAGAATGGTGGATATTTAGGCCAAAGTGGGTGAAGATAAAAATCTTTGTCATTATTTTATCTTTGTTATTAAAAAAATTGAAGAAAGATACACATTACAAATACACACAATATACAAATAAAATAAACAGTGTTTTATTTTCAGGTAGCTACAATAGGTGTATTTAGCAGGAGCATTCAAGAAACTGAATGAACAAATATAAATATATAAATAAAACACTATATAGATTGATTCCTATTAAAGCAACTGTATTAAAGTTCTTCAGTCAAGAGTAGTAAGTGATTTGGTGTCTTATTAACATTAAAGGAATAATTCACCCAAAAATAAAAATAGTGTTATTTTTATACCATCATTTACTCACACAAAAGTTGTTTTAAACCTCAATGAGTTTCATTCTTCCGCTAAACATAAATGCTATTTTGAAGAATGTGGAAAACCAAACAGTTGCTGGTCCACAGTGACCATAGTATTTTTTTTCCTACTATCAAAGTCAATGTGGACCAGCAACTGTTTGGTTACCCAGATTCTCCAAAATATCTTCTTTTGTGTTCAGCTCAAGACAGAAATTAATACAGGTTTGGGACAACATGTGAGTGAGTAAATAATGACAGAAATAAAATTTTAGGGTGAACTATCCCTTTAATTACAGTCGGCAGCATGTTTAGTACTGTCCCTTTAAGACCCGCACACATCTAATATACAGACACCCATCCGTTTCTCTCAGCTGTTTACTTTCATTTTAGACATAACAACTGAGTCTATACATAAACCTTGTGTGTTTTGACATTATAAGCACAAAATATAACTTAGTTCAGTTATCAGGCACTGTTTGACGGGCTTTTTCGCGCGCGCGCTTTGGGTGTATGTGCGCAGAAAAAAGCGCACGTCTGACCACCGTGTGAATGAAATGTTTAACCGGCAAGGCTTTAAAGCAGATGCAAATAATGCACTTTTTTGATTGTGAATAAGTGCAGTGTCCCGTGAGAGTAACCGTGAGAGTAACTCTACTGCTGAGTTAACACTGTTGTGAATGTATGTTGCGTTGTACAGTATATTGATATGGCGGCGCCAGAACTGCAGCTGATAGAATGTGTGCTATAGCACGATACTACGATATTTCTTGAAAAAAGCAGATCGTAGAGGCATTTTTATCGTCCACGATCAAAAATCTGCATATCGAACACCCCTACCCTCGGCAGAAATCGCAGACCGGGGGCACCGGACCGCAAGGGCACTTTACCGTCGGACCTCAAAGGGGCAGGCTCGAGCACCCCCCCCCCCCCCCTTGTGCACACCACTGATAGAGAACATAACAAATGTTTAAACAGTGAAATTTTACACTTTTATCCACTAAATGAGCTCATTTCAAATTTGATGCCTGCTACAGGTCTCAAAAAAGTTGGCATGGGGGCAACAAAGGGCTGAAAATCAAGAAATTTTGAAAAGATTCAGCTGGGAGAACATCTAGCAACTAGTTAAGTTAATTGACATCAAGTCTGTAACATGATTAGCTATAAAAGGGATGTCTTAGAGAGCCAGAGTCTCTCAGAAGTAAAGATGGGCAGAGGCTCTCAATCTGTGAAAGAGTGCGTAAAAAGATTGTGGAATACTTTAAAAACAACATTCCTCAACGTCAAATTGCAAAGGCTTTGCAAATCTCATCATCTACAGTGCATAACATCATCAAAAGATTCAGAGAAACTGGAGAAATCTCTGTGCATAAGGGACAAGGCCGAAGACATTTGTTGGATGCCCGTGGTCTTCAGGCCCTCAGACAACACTGCATCACTCATCGGCAGATTCTGTTATTGACATTACTAAATGGGCCCAGGAATACTTCCAGAAACCACTGTCGGTAACACAATCCACTGTGCCATCTGCAGATGCCAACTAAAGCTCTATCATGCAAAAAGGAAGCCATATGTGAACATGGTGCAGAAGCGCCGTCGTGTCCGGTGGGCCAAGGCTCATTTAAAATGGACTGTTTTAAAGTGGAAAAGTGTTCTATGGTCAGACGAGTCCAAATTTGACATTCTTATTGGAAATCACGGACGCCATGTCCTCCGGGCTAAACAGGAGGGAGACCTTCCAGTGTGTCATCAGAGTTCAGTTCAAAAGCCAGCATCTCTGATGGTATGGGGGTGCATAAGTGCATACGGTTTGGGCAGCTTGCATGTTTTGGAAGGCACTATGAATGCTGAAAGGTATATGAAGGTTTTAGAGCAGTCTATGCTTCCCTCCACATGATGTCTATTTCAGCAGTGCAAAACAATGCAAAACCACATACTGCAGCTATTACAACAGCATGGCTTCATAGTAGAAGAGTCTGGGTGCTGAATTGGCCTATCTGCAGTCCACATCTTTCACCTATAGAGAACATTTGATGCATCATTAAACGAAAAATACGTCAAAGACGACCACAAACTCTTCAGCAGCTGGAAACCTATATCAGGCAAGAATGGGACCAAATTCCAACACCAAAATTCCAGAAACTCATAATCTCGATGCCCAGACATCTTCAAACTGTTTTGAAAAGAAGAGGAGCTGCTACACCATGGTAAACATGCCCCCGTCCCAACTATTTTGAGACCTGTAGCAGGCATCAAATTTGAAATGAGCTCATTTTGTGCATAACATTTTTAAATTTCTCAGGTTAAACATGTGTTATGTTATCTATGTTCTATTGTGAATAAAATATTGGCTCATGTGATTTGAAAGTCTTTTAAGTTTTCATTTTATTCAAATTTAAATAAACATCCCAACATTTCCGGAATTCAGGTTGTAATCTGCTCTGTAATCATCATGAAAATGAAAATGATCACTGTAATTTTTACTGCCTCTAATGGTCATTGCAGCTCGAAACTGCAGTCAAATGTATGTATACGTACATTCAATGTAGCAAAACATGTAGGTTGAGACATTTTTTGCACGTTTTTCCAATAAGCCTGCGTCGCAAATATCTGTGTTATCAATATTTATTGTATATCTGCTAAAAGTGACTTTTGTAACTCAACTTTTAGGAGTATGTACACTGGTATATTAGATGACCTCATAACAAAAAAACATGGACTAAATGTTTTATGAAGTCTTCATTTGTAGTGCCTGGGGTCCGTAACTGTGGACGAAAGCGAATACAGGCAGCATTCTGAGTTGTTAAAACAAAACAAAAATAACAACCATTCTGTTATCACTAAATTCCACTTTGCAGCTGTTTTTGTGAGAAAGCACCTGCAGGCACCAAACCGTAATCTTCCTCTCTTCCCTCCGCTCTCATTCTGCACTCTCCTCACCAAATCAGATGAATTATTAAAAGTTACGGTTCATTCAGGCGAGCAACGGCATGGCGTTCTGCATGAGTGAGCGTGATGGACGGCGTGTGTGTTTAATGCAGCTTCGGTACACAGGGGGCACCAGCGGCCAGGGAATGAAGCTCAGATGAAAACGCTCGCCTCTGCAGTTTCCCTGTCAACACTGCCAAACTGCCTCAAACAAATACAGTCAGCACCCTGTCATGAGAGAGATAAAGCATCAAACAATATCAAAACTGCCTGTCTGTCAACACAGAGCTGCTTTACCTCACACAGTCCTGCCCGGCACTGAACTACAGAGAGATAAGCATTAGAAACAGAGATAAGTGTAGGAAAAACATGACGTAATGGTTTGAGAAAATGAATGGTGACAGGTAAGCTAATCCTTTGTCACTGACTTTTGGTTTTAATACAACTTTAAATTCTGCCATTATTTACTCTATATTCAAATAAATAGAAGATGTTTAACCACAGTTTTGTGTGTTTAAATGTTATGTGTTATTTGTAGACAATATGTAGCCTATACATATATATACTGTATATATTTGCATTTTCCTTCATAACTCACAGACTACTTGAAATACACTAGTCATCTTTTGATACAAAAAACTATAGGGGCACTGATTAATAAGACATTTGATATATTTTTCACTAATAAGGACTATAATATTAAATTAAATGCAAAAAGTTAGAGTATTACAATTGCCCCTTGTTTGAGGCAGTTTGTAACACTGAAAAATAATATTAACCAACTGTATCTCAAATAAAAGCCTACATCAAAGTGATCACTTTACTGTTGTAGTATCTAATAATGTTTTTAATATTTTTTTTTCTTTTTTTGTGTGTATGCTTCAAATTATTTTACATGTCAGGCATCATATGCATTCAAAAAGCAAAGTCTATTACTATTTTTGCAGAAGACTATAGGCAACTATTCTAATGGTAACTAGATTTCAATTATTTAAATGCACATATTACTCAATACATTAATCAGCAGATTAAAGAGCAGTCTTTACCCAAACTTTAATAAAATGGAACAAGATAGACATATTAATAGAATAATTCGATGAAATCACGTGGAGATGATATTCATTGTATTTTTTAAAAAGTTTTAAAGGCAACACGTTGTTTAAAGTTTAACACTAATAATTTTTACATTTACATTTTCATTTTCATTTTCTAACAGAAAAGTATGTCAACACAGTCAAACAAGGTTACACTGGGCCATTAAGTTTAAATTAGCAGTCATCTAAATTTTATACAACAGAAGAAAAATATTGTGCATCCAAAAGTAACTTTCATACTTAAAACTCTGTATTTTATTGAAAACTTCTGCTGAGGTAAAATGATCATGCTCATCTTCCAGAGGCAGACAGAGAATCCTACTGAGCATGTGCAGATTAAGTGTCATCACTCTAGCTTGCTTCTGATTGGAGGAATTGAGTGTGTTACAATTGCCCCCCCCCCCCGTCTCTGTACAAATGTACATTTTTTCAACTCCTTTTACAATTATGTAAAGCCACTAAAGTAAACCATGCACCTTAGAAGTTTTAAAATGCATAATAAATCATTTTCATTTTAGTTAAAGTTTTATTAATGTCGATATATTATATTGTTTTAGTGCATTGTTTCCCCTTTTTAACATTTATTTATTTTTTTAATCATTTTTTATCTGTTTTATCCGTTTTTTTTTTTGAATCTGTCTTTTCTGGATTCTATTTTAATGCTTAAATTATATGTTAGTAGAAAATAAAAAACATGCCTAATTAATTGAAATCATGAAACTTATGAACTCTTCTTTATTTTTCTCCCAGAATACTGTTATCCATTTTTAATAGTTAAAATAAATTTGAATAATCAAAAAGCATGTCTAATCATATATATATATATATATATATATATATATACATACATTACATTTGCACAGAAAAATTAATATATGCATGTTCCCAGAAAAAAAATCTTCCTAATGCTTTGCCCCATAGACTTCCATTGTAAGTTCATTAATGTAAACACATTTTTGCTTTTACAAACTGAGGGAGTTTAAATTTATATTTTCTAATCTAATCGACAGTACGTCACAGATGCTGTCGATGGAGTTGTTTTGAACTTGGCACATTCCTTTAATCACCTTTTAATACATCATTTCTCAGTGAGCGCCGTGCGTGATGATAATTCCCTTCCAGCTCAGGGGTTTGGGGACTTCTCACTTCTATCTTAGTGTGCAGATTCACTGCATTGTTTTGCTTTTTTAACATTTGTCAGATGCATAATTGAACATCCAGAGCTACAGAAAGATCAGATTAAAGGGGTTCATCGATCACACTATCACTGACGAATGACTCACTAATTCTCTTTGATTTCTCTCGCTCTCTTTCTCTCTCCTCATTCTATCCATCTCTCAGCAGATTCAATTAACGCTTTACCTGGCTGTTTCAGGGATTACGTGCGTTTAAAGAAATAACAAGGTGTGTGTGTGAAAGGAGCTTTATGGGAGACTCAACTGCTTGGATAAGAGCTGAGTTTAATCAGAGCAGCCTGACAGCGAGAAAAGAGGCTGTGCTAAAGAAAAATAGGATTGTGGGATACTATTCACTGAAGTTACCAAGCCCAAGTGTCATTAAATGTGATGTTGCCCACAACCTTAATTTTATTTATATTTCAAGCCCACACCAGTTCTATTGTTAAAACTGCTACTACGGCCCTATGAAATCCAGTTTATTTTTCCCAAAATTCTCTTTTTCTTTTTTTCCTTTTTAATTTGTCCATATGTTTTTTTCTGGAATTTTAATGGTTAAATTAAATTTTAGCAATCAAAATGAATGTCTAATTGACTGAAATCTTGAAACTTATAAAATAAAAAATAAAACATTTGAAAAGTTTGAACAAAATTACATTTTTAGGGGCCTATGAAATGTTTTGTTTTTATTAATGAATAAGTAATAATTTTAATAATAAAAAAGCATTCATAATTTAATTCATCCAAACTAAATTCATTTCATTTCAGTTTTTTATTTTTTATTTTTATTTTACAACCCAGAAAACCTGTGTTGTCGGTGTTATTTTTCTGAATTTATTATTTAATACAAATTTATTATAAAAATGGTAGTAATCAAATTAAGGCATTACACATGAACAGTTAAATAAATATTTTAAAATGTAATCAAAATAAAAATGTAACACTTCTTTTATTTTATTTTTAGCAAATGGTGCTGCACAACAGAGGTTTACTGTAAAAATTAAGTAATTGTCCTTGTTTTAATTTTAACAGTAAACCTCTGTTGTGCAGCACCTTGTTTGCTTTGTGTGATATTCCTTTTCATTTTTTTATTTTATTATATAATTACTTTAAGTACATTCTGCTGTACAATAGCAATGTACTGTATTTCTGTCATAAATTCTTCTAAGTTAATCCAAACCTTTATTTTGGTGGGTTGTAGGCTTTTGAGTCTCTGTGTGTATCTCGGTGCGTTCCACATGAGATATATCGCCCTCTGCGGAGCACTTCGGCGTGAAAAGAATTATGGCCACCATATCCAAACTGAAGTGCCCAAAACGGCCACTTCAAAGGGCCCTTCGGAATGAAGGATTTCGAAGGGCACAACTGATGCACACTTTGGGCCCCCATGATCCTTTGCGCAGATTCTTTCCATGATGACGGCACCTCTGTGTGGGCACGGGATGATGATGCAGGAGGGCACTTCAAGAAACAGTTGTGTGGTCCCCTACACCCTTCAACCCTTCAAAGCTCTCACAGAAGGTAAACCATTTGAAGGGATTAGGGCATATGAGCCCTTCCGAATGGAACGCAGGGTCTGATGTGTGTATCTGACAAAAATGCTGGTAAATTGAGCAGCTCTAGAGATGACTCTTTGCCCTTTAATATTCACAGACACATATCTATATTGTGATCTGATTAAATGTACAACCTCACTTTTAATTTATTCAACCAAAATCATTAACCATAGAGATGCTGGAACTCTTCAGCTTGTTTTCCTCATACCCATATTGATTCTTGCAATGCCTTTTCATTGGAATACCTTCCAAATCTCAGCTGACACGAATGTTCTTCCAGAATTAATACTTTGATAAAATAAGCCTTTGATCCAGGGACACATCATAATTCACAAATGCTCAACAGACACACCGTGAGGTAAGCCATTAAAAAACATTTTTAAAGAATATTTATGTAATCTACATCTTACAAAGATCCTTATGTTTTAAAATGAAACCTTCTGGACTGACTCACGGGATGACTGTGAAGCCTTGAGCCAGAACAGCCTGAGGCTAAAGAAAGATAGAGAGTCCTCAAGAGAGATGGTGGATAAATATATAGAAGGAGAGGAAGAGAATGAGTGTGTTTTTCATGCCCAAATGGAGAGACGGAGGCAGCCGGAGTATTATTGCTGGCTCTCAAATCTTCCAGATGCTAAACGCTATCAAGCCTAATAGCCAGGAGATTTGGCAAATAAAAACTAAGAGCACAACAAATCAAAGCCTATTTGAGGAAACAGTGCCTCCCTCGTCACCATAACACAAAGTCAATATGTACTATTGCTCCCAAACTACTGACAAACAAGTGTGGACTGGAGGAGAAACGCAGAGCAGTTATTTGGCCATTATGGTGGCAGGTTAGACTCTCTCTTGTGGTAATAATGAACTCCATCAATCCCCATCCATTACCCACCGAGTGGCTGGCACCCTCTAGACGACAGCTCTGTGGTTCCTATAAATCACAGAGAGGGTATCCTAACCGAGACCAGTTACAATATATTCAATGACAAGGTGTAAATATCCCTCTACAAAACCATGATATCAGATTGCAACGGTACTCCAATGTTTTAGGGTATGTTTACATAACAACATTGTACTAAAAATTTTAAAGTTTGTCCTTTGCATTTTTGAAAAGATTTGTGTACAGACAGCAATGTTGTCAAAATGATCAGGGATCACGAATCACACAGATCCATGAAAACGACTAAAACGCTCTATTATGCATGTCAGGCCAGTAGTTGGCAATGCCACTTTGTAAAGAAACACTAAGAAACTCTGCACATATCTAATAGACCGAACATGTAATATTCATGTGCACGACATCACTGTTTTCACAATTTTGTGCTGGAAAAGGCATTTTATAGTTAACATGGAGAAGATAGCAGTAATACATTGCAGTTTGAAACTCGTTTTCAAAAGTTTGCGCCTTGAAGCCCCCAAAACACCATTGTCATATAAATAAACATTCAAAACACATAAAAAGTTTTCTGTTTTTAGTTGAAATCGGTGTTGTGTAAACACTCACTTAGATTGACTATTGTATTGTTGTGATGATACATCCACATCACTAGGTGTCAGTATAAGTCCAACACAATATCTGCTAATTGTCAGAAACGAGACCGGGATCCAACAGCAGGTGAATAAACTCAAAAATTTATTGAAATAGTGAAAACAGAAAAAAATGCTCAGTCCCAAAAATCAGCCGGATGGCATAAACCACCAGCAAATAGTCCACTTGCACAGCGCGAAGACCAGACCAGCTTCAGCCGAGCCAGCGGGGCAGAGCCGTGGCGAGAAGGCAATAGGCAGCCACCGCTGAAATCCAGAGGAAGTGCCGGGCACGGGCAGAGAGGATTCGGGAGGGATTACCGTGAAGAGACGGGCAGAGGGCCGACCAGAGTCCTAGAGAAGCAGGCGTGTAAAAAAAAGGAAGGATTGCAAAAACAGGAGTGCCAGACCGACAGGACTAGAAAAAATAAACAAAACGAGACAAGGTCAGATTACACAACCGGCAGCGAGATGATCTGAGCTTCAGAATAACACATACCACTGAGCCACAGTGTTCCTGTGGCTCAGTGGTAGAGCATTGCGTTAGCAGCGCAAAAGGTTGTGGGTTCAATTCCCAGGGAACACACATACTGATTAAAAAAATGTATAGCCTGAATGCACTGTAAGTCGCTTTGGATAAAAGCGTCTGCTAAATGCGTAAATGTAAATGTAAATAACGGACTGACACAAGACAGCAAACACGAGGGCAAGATAAAGGGGAGATAATGAGGACAAAACAGAGTGCAGGTGAGGAGGGAGGATTAGCAAACAGGATAACAAGAGGTATACACCACGATGACAACGGAGCACATGGCGAGCTGTCAAAACAAAAGGCCATGTGCTCCAGGACAACAAAACCAAGGCAGCCCCAACCGAGATCGTGACACTAATAGGCGGTACATTCCAAACGGGATACATCTGCCTCTGAAGGCACTTCGGAGTGAGAACCCTCATGGCTGCCATATTGGAAGGGTCGCTCCAAACCAAAGTGGTCAAAACTGGTCACTTCAAAGGGTCGTTCAGAAGGAAATTCCATTCCACTATATAAAACATAATTTGGAGCCTGAGTCTGCGCAGTAGTAGTGTTGTCAAAAGTACCAATGCGTTCAACAGATATGACTGTGTTTGCGCTCACACAGAAGCACACGGGAGCGTTTGAAAGCCACGTCTATCAGCTATACGCTGATAGAAAGGAGCTTTCAATCTCTCCCGTGTGCTTCTGTGTGAGCGCTTGGTGAAAAGCATGAAGCGATGATCACTGTAGCCAGTCACAGTCATATCTGTTGAGCGTGTGAACACAATGGCCAATCAGCGGTGTCTAAGAATCCACTCAGCAGCACTCAAATGTTAGCGGGAAATGGACATTTTTAAAATTTCAGAAACGCGGTATTGCGGTCGGTACTTTTGACAACACTACGCAGTAGTGATTCATTTGGAGCCGCAGTCTGCGCAGTAGTGATTCATTTGGAGCCGCAGTCTGCACAGTAGTGATTCATTTAGAGCCAGAATCTGTGCAGTAGTGATTAATTTGAAGCCAGAGTCTGCGCAGTAGTGATTCATTTGGAGCCAGAGTCTACGCAGTAGTGATTTATTTAGAGCCTGCATTTGCGCAGTAGTGATCATGAGGTGGGGCTGCAGTATCAAAGTCCCACCCAAACTCCCACAGTCCCAATCGCAAGCTCACAATCTTGACACCACACCAAATAATGCATCAAATAATGAACTAAAAGCTAACTTAAAACAAACCCTTGAACATACTACCTAATATAATGGAAACCATCTTTGGGAAAAATTAGTTTGATGTGTAATATGATTTTTTTTTATTTGGCTCACGTTCCATTTGTTTACATGGAGAGGGCAGGGTTTATGACCTATACTGCAGCCAGCCACCAGATGGCGATCAAAATGTTTTGGCTTCACTTTTCAGGATGTGCACGGCACGCATGAGTAGAACTCAAAGCCACTAGAAGGCAAGCCTGCAACCATTAGCAGAAAACGCATAACGGCTAAAGCCAACGCTTCCGGTCTGGCAGTCAAGTCAAGTCAAGTCACCTTTATTTATATAGCGCTTTTAACAATACAGATTGTGTCAAAGCACTTAACAGTATCAAATTGGAGGACAGAGTGTCAGTAATGTAGAATAATAAGATTAAACACTCAATTTTCAGTTAAGGGCATTTCATTATTGAATTCAGAGATGTCATTGTCTAGCTCAGTTTAGTTTAAATAGTATCTGTGAAATCAAATTGAGGATAATCGCTAGAAATTAAGTGTCCCCAACTGAGCAAGCCAGAGGCGACAGCGGCAAGGAACCAAAACTCCATCGGTGACAGAATGGAGAAAAAAACCTTGGGAGAAACCAGGCTCAGTCGTGGGGCCATTTCTCCTCTGGCCAGAATATTATTGTTTACTTATTGTTTTAATTAAAATTTTCAATTTATTAATGTATTAATGTTTTTTTTTATATAATGCAGATTATTCACTCAGTGCCAGCTGTCAGTCTGGGGCTGCACACTTCAGTCAAAGAGTATTCTATACTCTTTGCTTCAGTACGTGAGGACTCAAATGCCATGACAGCGTATCACACATAAAATCAATAACTGTTCGCAATTAAATACGTTTCCTTCCTTTTCTTGTAAGTCGATCAAATCTATTACAATGAACGACATCGGAGATGTTTAATTCACAATCATTCGGAGCATTATCCCTGCTGGTGTTCAGGCTGGCGTTTCACTCTGGAGCAGAGCGGCAATCCACCTGTCACTCAAGTGGCCACGCCCTTAATTATGCAGAACTTTAAGGCTTAATATAATTTAAACGGATGAGTTATAAAAAAACTATATTCACCCCCCTCACAGTTGTCACGAAGGGCAAAATTAGCTATATAGACCAAAACCACTTTTTGTACCAGGCTGTAAACATATTTTTTTCTGCTGTAAAGTTGGGCATTTTAACATGGGGAGTCTATGGGATTGACTCCCTTTTGGAGCCAGCCTCCAGCGGCCAGTCGATGAAATTTTCAATTTATTAATGTATTATATTTCTATTTTTATATTGTTACAATTTCTAACAATAATAGTATTATGTAGTTAGGTATTTTATTATATTTTTAGTTATTTATTTTATTTTTAGTTTTATTGTATTTTAGTCGAGGTCTTCACTGGGGATATGTCTCTGGGGCTCATCACTGACAATCAGGGCCACAGACATCATCTCCCGGCGCCGATCCACCATCTGATCCGGACACGGACTGAGAAACAGAATAAGAAAGAAACAGACAAATATTAGCGTAGATGCCAATCTTCTTATGATGTAACGAGTACATCGTGTGTTATGGGGAGTGTTCCCGGTTCCAGCTGATCTAATTAATGCAGCATAACAATCCTTTAACGGAATTGAATAATATAAGTGTAGTAGTGTGTTATGTGTAAGCCAGGTTAAAGAAATTTGACTTTAATCTAGATTTAAACTGACAGAGTGTTTCTGCCTCCCGAACAGTGTTTGGTAGATTGTTCCAGAGTTTGGGTGCTAAATAGGAAAAGGATCTGCCGCCCGCAGTTGATTTTGATATTCTAGGTATTATCAAACGGCCAGAGTTTTGAGAACGCAGCGGACGTGGAGGACTATAATGTAATAGGAGCTTGCTCAAGTACTGAGGAGCTAAGCCATTCAGGGCTTTATAAGTAATTAACAATATTTTAAAATCTATATGTTTGATAGGGAACCAGTGCAGTGTTGACAGAACCAGGCTAATATGGTCATATTTCCTGGTTCTAGCAGTACCTGGGAAAGGAGACCAGAGGCCATTTTGTTTTTAATGGATGTCAGTAGAGGAGAGGCTCCACTACGCTGAATAAACAGCTTTTTAGAGGAAATGGCTTATCATTTAATGAATCGACAGCCTATCTGCTAATCTTCAACATGTTTTACACTAAACAATACATTTGGATTGAACTATTTTTAGCGTTTACCATGAAAAAAATGCCGTTTTATAAGAGAAGTCACTGACTTTTTGCGACAGGTGGGATTCAGCTTACGGCACTACTCATTCATTCCTATGGGATCCGTAAATGGCGATTGAGTGTCGCACAACTCTGACTGAAATTCAATGAAGTCAAGGCTGTAATGTGATTGGTTATTAAGGGACACATGGTCTGAGTTAAGGCTGATTTATACTCGACGCGTCCGCAAGTTCTGTTGCTGTTGTTATATTTTTGGTTATGCTCAACTAAGGCTGAAAAAGTTTTGATTTATTCTGGAATGTGATTATGTACCTTGTTTGGTTGTAAAGCTAAAATAATAAAAAAAAAAAAAAAAAAGTTTGCTTGGGTGCGTGCGCCAAATATGACGTCATCGCGGTGTTGCCGGAAGATCACTTTTGGTGCGCAACGTCTTTTCGTGTGGTGGTGTGCACGACATTTTTTGTAACTTTCTGCGCAGCTCCACATCCGAAGATACGCGAGTTCTAGGCGATTCTAGCCGAACATGCACGTCTGTGCCGGCATTTGTGTGAAACAGAAGCAGTTTTATGTTAAATTCAAACTCCACCAGGTGCAACTTTTAACGCTTTGAGGGAAAACAATGAAGAGTTTTTTTTTTTTTTGCCTAGTTTGTCCAAGGCTTTTTAATTCAAGAACGCTTTACTTTTATTGTATAAAAATAGAATTAGAATTAATGTAGACACTATTTATACACTATTTGCTTAAAGTAGTCATGTGTTTGATGCGAAATAAACCCAAAAGTTTAAGATTATTTTAACCAGTTCATAAAGAAATTATTAATTCATCAACTCATTCATCAGGCGAGAAGTCTTGTGCCCATTTTCGACCCCCTGCCAAATTATTACCCCTCTCTTGAAATCGCTATCTGATTGCCTAATCCTAACCCCTCCCCTAATCCTAACACCTCCCCCACACCTAACCCTAAACCTTCCAATACTAGGGGGGGGTGGGGGTGGGGGGTGATAATCTGGCAGGGGTCCATAGACTGTATAAAAACATGGACGTAGTGTCCGTGACGTCACCCGTAGGTTTTTGAACAGCGTTTTTGAAGCCTAAAGTGGGCGGAGCCGACCGCCGCCATCTTGGCAGCGCGTCACCGCGCGTCACTCCCAGATAATCGAAAATGGGCAAAAAGGCGGGACGTGGGTGAAGCTGAGCTGAAACCACGCCCGTCTATAGTGACAGCAGTGCTGCCGTGCAAAGACATAACGGGCAGCCAGCCTGGAGTTATACGATAACTGTCCATTAAAGTCTACCGCGTTTAAATTACAGTGTGACTTGTGTACTTTTATACATCTGTCGGCACATCATTAGTCAAACAAATTAGATAGATCGCGATATAACAAACTGCTCCATATAACAAAGCACTGTAAGCAATAACGACTAGATACACTAATTAATCGTAAATAATCTTTAAAGTGTTTTTTTTTATATAATGCAGATTATTCACTCAGTGCCAGCTGTCAGTCTGGGGCTGCACACTTCAGTCAAAGAGTATTCTATACTCTTTGCTTCAGTACGTGAGGACTCAAATGCCATGACAGCGTATCACACATAAAATCAATAACTGTTCGCAATTAAATACGTTTCCTTCCTTTTCTTGTAAGTCGATCAAATCTATTACAATGAACGACATCGGAGATGTTTAATTCACAATCATTCGGAGCATTATCCCTGCTGGTGTTCAGGCTGGCGTTTCACTCTGGAGCAGAGCGGCAATCCACCTGTCACTCAAGTGGCCACGCCCTTAATTATGCAGAACTTTAAGGCTTAATATAATTTAAACGGATGAGTTATAAAAAACTATATTCACCCCCCTCACAGTTGTCACGAAGGGCAAAATTAGCTATATAGACCAAAACCACTTTTTGTACCAGGCTGTAAACATATTTTTTCTGCTGTAAAGTTGGGCATTTTAACATGGGGAGTCTATGGGATTGACTCCCTTTTGGAGCCAGCCTCCAGCGGCCAGTCGATGAATTGCAGTTTTAGTCACTTCCGTGTTGGTTTCAAGAGAGAGAGCGGGAGGAATGGGGGTCAGAATTGGGCACAACACCGGCAATGACTTCTTCTCACTGGTGATTAACGATGGTTTTAGAGGACAATTACTCCTCGTCGCCCCCTGTCGTTTCAAAGAATATCTCAACGGCGAACGCGTCAAGTATAAAAGCCTCATCCGTTTTGGAAGGTGCGCGCGCAGTCAGCGGAGGCTCGCGAAGCGGAGCCAGGAGAAAGTATAAATCCAGTTTAAAGCCGTTACGCCTTCTCCAATAGTAAGTAATACAGACCCTCTCATCTCCCTATAGTAAGATAATCTCTGGTAGAACTGATGGACACTTTGCTGCCATGATTATTTGTGTGACGATGCACATTTAGCAATAAGCAATTAGACGAACACCCTGGATCCATCAACAAAAACATAATTGGATTTTTCCATAGACTTTTAGATTATTGCAGAAAATAAGCTCTGTGACCAATTTTTTTTATAATTCTTACACATTTTGTTCATCATGATAATCTTCACAACTTTTAGGAATTAAAAAGCTTAAAGTAGGCTATAAACGAACTACACCACGATCACATGACTTCAACGTCACCAACACTAATCTTCCAACAACTCTTTCAGTCTTTATTTAAAAAAAACTTTTCCCCTGAAAGTTTGGAATAGTTTGCAAGAGTGCAATTCTAAACACAATGAGGCTGTGAAAGCGACTAATGAGTAGATGAGTTTATCTGTTTGATGTGATGACATTTAATGTCCCCAGCAACCTCTGTAGTCCTATTTAGCCACTTGCCTTTTTCAAGAGAAGTAAAAGTTTCAAAAATAATAAAACATGAAAACATCTTGAGCTTGTGAAACCCATTCAAAAACCCCATTGACTTTGAAACTAAGGAGCCAGATTTGCTAAAATGCTAAATAATTTCTGTACATCCTGCCTGCAGCACCCTCCAGAAAATTACTGATTAACATAAAACACAAAAACATGTTAGAGAACACAACATCCGAGCTGTTAAATAATTACACACTGCCTAAAATGAAATACCCTGCTGTCTTCTGTCCAGCGGTTTATTACTGAGCATCTGCTAATTGAATTGAATTGAATTATCCTGGTTAATGCACATTTGCACACTCCTGAGAAAAGCTGATGCTGATGAGGGCTGGGTCGTATAGATAAAGAATAATTCCAAGATAAAAGCTGATATCACTGCATGCCGTGTGAGATTAACACTAATCTTACCGAGGTCTCTGTGTATTAGCTGTGCAGTTAAACATGATGCAAGTATATCAACAGGGTCATGGATGCCAACCGCAATAATGAAGTGCAGATCTCCAGGATTTTGCCTCCCAACATCCTTTTCCCCTTAACAACAACAAATAGTAAAGCAGAAGTTGTCAGGGTTCATCTCCAATAGCTCATGTAGACAATTTGATGATTCAATTGTCATATATCTTTCCCAATACAATGCATTTTTATTGCAAATTCAACAATCGTGAATCTCTACTGATGCTGTAAGTTATGGTTAAAATAAAACAGTTCAAAAAAGCACATGCTATTCCAAAAAGACAACTGCGATGTCAGGGAATACTCAACCATTCACTGGTAGAAAATATTTTTTCTAAGTTGTAATTAAAGATTATTGGAGTACATTTTACAAGATACTATTGTAGTCTTTCTACTTCGAAGTTACATGTTTAATTCAAGATGTTACTTGTAGACTCTTTGCAATGAACTTTACTAGCAATTTCTAACTAAACATTGTTCCTACACCAACTTTTTTCAGTGTACCACCAAGTTTGAGATCTCTACGACTTGCAATTTCTGACACCCTTGGTTTATACTCAATAGCCTGCACAGTTCATAAAGAAAATAAATAAGGCCAATTTTGATTTGATTTTAAAGATGAAATAGAAGACGGGGAGTATTTTGGAAACCAGCTTGAGAACATTTGATATGCCTTCATTTTGCATTTGTTCAGTGACTCTAGTGGTGCAGAAATTACACACTCCACCTTTACTGTAAGTCAAGCTCTAAAAATACCAAGCATATCAATGCTGTATGTGTGCATCTCTCTGCATAAATGTAGGCTCAAAATCTTTGGCTGCATGTCTTGAAAAGAGTCATGTTCACTAGTGTCAAGGAATCTGTGGTAATTTATTGATTGACAGGTGGAGGTTGGAATGCAGGCACCCTTTATAAGTGCCTGACATCAATCAGCGTGTGTGTCCTGGGCATACCTGACATTGAGGAGGAGATGCAAGCAAACGAGGACATCAAAGACCAGAGAATAGTGAGGAAATGATGAGTGTGAGGAGAAGAAACCATTAAGAAAAGGGTAAGTGATGGTTTGGAGCAGGGAAACAGTGCAGTGGCTTTCAGCTCACCGATATTTCATTAACCTCTTGAATCCCAGCAATTCATTTTTATCCTCTGTAGAGGACTTCGTTTTGGAGAGGATTTTTTCATTGCAGTTCATACGTTCCACAAAAGGAAAAAAAACTGCTTTAGATTAAGCACTTATTACATGCAGAAAATTTAGATTTTTTTACTAATATTCATAAAAATATATTATACTTATAGTCAAACAAGCTCTACTATAGGCTCCTGGATGAAAATAGAGTGATACAGATGACGCTAAAGACATTAACCTCATGAAATAACATCAAGTACTCACCTCTGGTTAATATGATGAACATCGATGGACCTTTTGGGTTTACTGAACCCTGTAATAATCATTGCTCATCGTTTAGTTTGGGCTGCTCTGAGGGGTAGAAAGTTTAATGCTTGACAGGTCAGCCAATGAGGATCCAGCTTCAATGACTTCACTGTGGGATCTGAGCAATTAGACAGACCAGACCAATCAATCCAAGCCCGGTGAGGGTGTGCAACACAAGCAAAATGAGATCAAGTAGCATGCAAGTTCAAGAAATAATTTGTCCTTTAGAAACAGCAGGCAATGTATGAATGGCACAGATACACAAATCTAGCCGAGACAGTCAGTCTGAAACAACCCAGGGTTAAATAACTTATTCAAAGGCACAGATGGAATACAGTCGTCGGCCAATCAGATTACAGATTGTCAGATCAAAAAAGCAAATTTTTCTGTGCAGTATCAAATGGTCAGTGAACAGACTGTGAATGTTAAGAAAATCTAGTTACATTAACAAAGAAAGAATTGTGATTTTCATTCGATCTTGCCATGTTTGCCTTATTCATGAATGAGAATAATTACTTAATAATTACTTATTGATTCATTACTTATATAGATTACATATTTTTAGAAGTTCGCATCACTGTCAACAAAAACCCAAAATAATTTTTCCATTGGCTTTTGGATTATTGCAGATAATAAGCTCTGAGACCAACAAAAGTTTATAATTCTTACACATTTTGTTCAATATGATAATCTTCACAATTGAATGCAACTTTTATGAATTCTGAAGCAAAAATTCAATCACCAGAAGCCTTATGTAGGCTATAAATGAACTGCTCTATGGTCACATGACTTCAGTGTCACCTACACTAATCTTCCGACAAACTCTTTCAGTCTTTATTTAGAAACATTTTTTTCCTGAAAGTTTTAATTAGAAGAGTTTGCAAACGCGATAATAAAAACAATAAGACTGTAAAAGCGATTAGCCAGTAGACGAGTTTAACCATTCACTTTAAGGACGTTTAATGTCCCCGACAACCTCTGTAGTCCCATTTAGACGCTTGTTAGCAACCGCCTTTTTCAAGACAAGTAAACACTTTAAAAAATCACAGTGGTGTATTACTGATGTATTTGATGTCATAGTATAATACATGGAAATATAAAACCCACTGACTTCAGGCCGATGGAAATGGAAGTGCTAAAATGCTAAAATTAATTTCTGGGTTTATCCTACAAAAAATATGTCATCCCTGCACCACTATATTGTAATTAAGAAATTAAATTTGAGAGTTAAAATTATGAAGTTTCATGTTACTGTGCAGTTTCCTGTAGATGTTCTGTTTCTATTTTTTTCTCTTACTATTTTCTGCATGTGTTTTGTGAGATCAGAGCAAATTACCTCCTCCTACACACACACACACACACACACACACACACACACACACACACACACACACACACACACACACACACACACACACACACACACAAACACACACAATGACCTGTCCGCTTCTTCCCACTCTCTCAAACTCAGTTCAAGTTCATTGCCCTCCTCCCACACACACACACACACACACACACACACACACACACACTGTACTGACTGCCACACGGGTAATAAGCACATTGCACTGAGCTATGCATAGACAATGAGCAAGATGATGTAAGTTCCTGTACCTGAGTGCTTTGTTATTCAGGTTAACAATCTCAGTGGTGTGGCCAACTAACCTCCACTCACTTTCCACAAGACACATGAAAAGTTTGACAGCTACCCAAGAGCTGCCTGAAAGACTTAACAAGACACCTTTAAAACATGACCTTTAAAATGAGAACCGTGTGTGTATGTGTGTGTTGATCACACTTTGATTCCACTGCTGCGAATATGGATATCCAGTGAACCTTATTAAATGTCATTGTTGATGCGTCTCTAGTTCTTATCAGTATTTGGACACTGTGACATTTGTCTTTTGCTTTGCTCCTGAACTCCCATCTGTATCTCTTATCTCTGATAGCTCGGTCTCAATTAGTGTGAGCATCATTCTCTGGCATTTTGCACTTCTTATCAAACTTCAGGCAGCCTGAATCAACACTGTTCCCCCATCCAAACGTGATATATCAGATATTTTTGACACCTCTGAAATTAAAAGATCCTGCTTAAAATCTGCTTGCAATGTTGCTGGCAGGTCTAACAGATGAGTTTCTTTCTTTTCTATTATTGAGTACAAAAAAAGGCAGAGAATAGATTTAAAGATGTTTGTGATTCTGGGTCACACAGAGCATTTTGATTTGTTTTCTAGGTCTAGACATCAAAAATACAGTTACTTCATCGTTTAGCTTTTGCAGGAATTACTTAAAAATCAAAGAAACAGTTCTCCTGAATATGAAGTGAACTTTAATTTGTGCACTGACATTGTGCTCAAAGGTGTCGGCTGTAACTCTCTATTCATTCAAAGGAATCTGGTTATTGAAAATGAATATCAAGAGTAGGTTATAATAAAACAATCATCTGTCGGAGGTGAATCGGTCTAAAATAGGCTGCTCTTTTATCTGTATTTTGCACTTCCTGATAAGAGTCACAGAATTAATGAGGTCCGTGTTTAACCTGCCAATGGTGTCCAGCAATCCTTTCCCTGCGAGTTTTATTCCACAATAAGTCATCTGATAAGAGACACATCCTTGATTCAGCTATTTTGAAAGCCAGGATGGCCTGTTCAGTATGCATCAAATTTAGATAAACGATTTAAACTCTGGCCTAGATCAAATAGCCTGGCCTTTTTATGTTAAAGTATATATCTCCACTATTTATTTCAGTGACTATCATGCATTTTTACCATGATTTACATAAGACACCCACTAATATGTCATTCAGGGTAACAATAGTTCATATACCAAAAAATCTTGGGTAACACTTTATTTTAAGGTGTCCTTGTTACACATGATACTTGTGCTATTATGAAAACAATAGCTTATGCATAATTACATGCAAGTAACCCTAAGCCACTGTAACAAGGACACCTTAAAATAAAGTGTAACCAAAACTTGTCAGGCATATTTAGAACAAGAATCAAGAATTCAGTGTAACAAAATGGAATATCTCATCAAGGCGGATCATACACTTTCAGAAAAAGCTGGTACAAAAGTTGTCACTGGTGTGGTACTGTACCTTTAAACAACGTTTTACCTTATTTACCCCTAAAGAGTGCATATTAGTACCTTTAAAAGTACATTTTAGTACTTACAGTGTACAAATGATTACTTTAGTACCTTTTGAACAGGTACCGCCCCAGTGATAAATGTTATACCTTTTTTTTCTGAAAGTGTCCATGTGCTGCCTTACCAGCACTATAATAAACCAAATATATAGAAGTGTGCTTCTTTGTTATCTTAAACATTTTAGAGCATAATAAAATAGAGTAACTCTCAAATTCATCCATATCTTGAGCCCTACATAACCACACCATGCAGGATCCAACTGCCTTTTGATCCTGACTTAGGGAATACGTTTAGGAATTCAGAATTATTTTACATATCACACAGATTTCAAACATCTAGGACAATGGAAACACTTCAAACTTTAGTGGAATGTGTAGACACAGGAACTTCACAGCCTGCACACAGCTAGTGTGGAAGTCCTGGAGGGATGGGACGTTCTTCATCATGTGTTTATCTGATGCTGAGACAGGAGAGGAATGAGAAATCAGTGCTGGAGAGAGATGCTTCTCTAGGAAGCCATGATACTGGTCCTATCAGACATGACTGGAGTCAATAGCACTTCTCACTGTTTACCTTTAGAAATGGAATTGCTTTTATCATCAACTTAAAGGTCTGTATTGGAGAGATATAAAAGTTGTATTGTTTATACTGAGATGCATATATATGGAGTTTTAGACTCTTGACACTTAACGGCTTCAAAGATGCTTCAAAATGTTAGATATGGGTAAAATCTAGTGTTATATGATAAATTATTAGTTATGGCATGAAAATATTCTGTTTGATTTGTATGTGAAAACAACTTTTATCATTGCTGTTTGGATAAAATTTGATGAAATCATGAACCTGTTTCTATTGCCATAAAGTGTAAATGGAAATACACATGCTTGACATATTCTCAATATTACAACTAAATTTAAACTCATTTGCATAATTAAACACCACTTAAGAGAACATGAATAAATTGTTGATGCAATGAAATTCTTAATGTCTGAAATTATTAAATGCACCTTGCAACAACAGGATTTGAAGTTATAGTTATACTTACAAGGTACTGTTGCATTTTACAATTGTTTTTCACCAGTTCGACCCTGTAAAATGAATGCATTACAGCAGGTAACAGAAGCACAATATGTAGCAAGCAATATGCTGTTTTTGTTTTCTTAGGAAAGGGCTTTCTGGGGTCTTTCTTGTCAGAGGGTTGCTTGTGGTCCAGAGATTGCTCTGGGCTCCCACTCAGCCATGTCAGAAGGCATTTCAGACCTTCACCACTCCAACAGAGAGCAAGATAAACAATGATTCACGCCGAACAACAGCTTATGGCGCAGAAGGCTTGTGTGGTGAACTATGGCCTTTTTTTTTGGTGTATGAACTACGGTTGTTCCTTATAATGTGCATTTAACTCTTTATGGATACATTGGTGAATGGGAGGTACATCAGTTTGTTTAACCAATTAAAATTGAGATGTGACTAACATTACCTCATATATAGTTTCTTTCCTAAATGCAAAAATGTTTTTGAAAGAAGTCTCTTCTGCTCACCAAGACTGCATTTATTTGTTAAAAAATACAGTAAAAACAGCAATATTCTGAAATAATATTACAATTTAAAATGACTGTTTTCTATTTGAATATATTTTAAATTGTAATTTATTCCTGTGGTCAAAGCTGAATTTTCAGCATCATTACTCCGGTCTTCAGTGTCACATGATCTTCAGAAATCATTCTAATATGTGATTTGAAGCTCAGTTATTATTGGCACTCAATTGAATGAAAGTTCATTGATCGCATTTATTTACTTTTTTTGTACCATTATAAATGTCTTTACTGTCACTTTTATTATTGCATGCTTGCTAAATCAAAGTATTATTTTTTGAATGGTAGTGTACTGATGATTTCCATAAAAAAAATATGAAGCAGCACAATGTTTTTTTTGTTTTTTTTTTAACTGTCTTTTTATTAAACTTGTTATAAACATAACAATATACACATAGCATTTACTTGAAATATTAACAAAAAAACAAATAAGGAAATAAATAATTAATGGTTAAGTAACCATACAGAGTGCAACAAACAATGTCAAAATAAATATTATAAAAAAAAGGAAAAAGAGAAGAAACAAGGCCTCCGACAACATTTCAAAGACCAAGCAAATATATTTCGATTAGTACTCAAGTCTGTTGGAAAATGTCCGATTTCAGCTGCAAGCCCGCTGTCATTTTCTCAAATATATATCGCAATGGTTTTTAAAATTTATAAGAAATGATTCTTGAGCAGCAAATCAGCATATTAGAATGATTTCTGAAGAATCATGTGACACTGAAGACTGGAGTAATGATGCTGAAAATTCAGCTTTGCATCATACATGTATTCCTAATTACATTTTAAAATATATTCATATAGAAAACAGTTATTTCAAATTACAACAATATTTCACAACATTATTATACTTATTATAGTAATGAAAAGAATTTGTTTAAAAATAAATGCAACCTTGGTAAGACTCCTTTTAAAACATTTAAAAAAATATTCCAAACTTTTGGCCACAAATATATACTTTAGTTTAAAGTAAATACATTATATTTAAAGTAAACATGAAAAAACAAATACACTTTTCATATAGAGCATCTCTTTCCAACACTTTCTTTCCTTTCCTTCAGCCACCCACACAAACTCAGACATGCGCTTCTTCCTGCATCTGAACTGTGGAAGCGGATGTCAGTCCTGCCTGAAGAACATTCTCTGTGAAACCCTGCGGTGCTGCATGCATGCAGATCTCACTTTCATGAAAATGAAGTTGGCCTCCGAGCCTTTTGTGTTCAAATACTAATATCAGCTGGGAAATCTGTTACATGTAATCCTCTTTTAAATTTGAAAGGCAATATGAATGATCAGTAAACAATGGTAATAGGAAGATGAACACTCTGAGGAACAACTGAGAGCTAGTGTTTGGGGCTGAAGACTAAATAAACAGGCAGAATTCAAAGAGTCTTGGAGGAAACCTCAGGCAAAGATGTGCTCCTGGTTAACGGTTTGGAAGTTGTTGGAAAATTCAGACTTGATATTGTAACTCTGTTTAAAAAAGCTAGTGAGCTGCCTATCTAGACAGCATTTTAAGCAGGGGCATTTCCTCCTCTGAGGAGCCAAGAGAGGCAATGCCTCAAAAACCTGGTGAGAAAATAATCCACTAAATAAAACAATTCAGACATTAGGAAATATGACATTAAAAAGTGTATAATCACTCTTTTTTTCTAAAGTAGTTGAAGTTACAGCAGGAGTGTTGAGGTGGGTTATAAGTGAGAATGAGTGGAATAGTGGAAAGTCACATGAGAAGGTACATCTTCTGCGCTTTGATTGGCCTATTATGCTGTTTTCGTGTTCATGCACATTCTGCATCGACAAGTCAGTCTGAACGAATAGCTCAGTAATGGTAATTAAAAAGTATGAATAAAACTCACCCACTTAGATATCAACGCTTTATGTCATGTCAACTTGAAACAACTTCAAAATATATGAAAGTTTTTTAGTGAGCTATCAGCTTGGTGAAATTAATTAATACATATCTGTGTCTGTGACCAGTGTTTACTGACCTTTGATAACTAATGATCCAAAAATAAGTTGACTGCTGAAAGCAACAGGTGAATATTAGTTCACAAATAAATTACGCAAGAAATCTTAAAACATTAACAGTTTCAAAAAGTGATTATTCACTATTATTTATAACAGGATCTGCATTTTATGAGTTTGTTATAAGAGCCAATACAAACAACTTTGTACATCAAAACCACTCTTGTCCTTGTAAAACATTAACTTGATGTTCAAGTCAACAAATTTGTGAATGTAAGAACTGATGTCTCTGAGTAATATGTAATGTATTTACACAAAATAAAATGAATTCCGTAAAATAAGTATAATGAACTACACAAAAATAATTTTGAACGTCTCGAGCACATTATATAATTACCAAAAAAATAAATAAAATCAAACATATTTTCACCTCTTAACAAACACAAAATACTCATGGGCATTAATCACTTTTAATCACTGTGATTAATCCTGCCGCAAGTCCCTTCAACAGATAGTGAGAGCAGCTGAGAAGATCGTTGGTCCAGTCTCCTGTGTGTTTTGCTCGAGGAGCTATTTGTATGCCTCACAGAGCTGCTGCATGTAGAGTGTTCCAAATCAATCACTTACAAGGTTCCATTTAAGTTGTCTTAGAAGGCAGCTGTCTATGTAGTCAGCAGACAGCGAGGCAGCTCGATAGCTTTTGGATCAGAGCCGTGTCTGGACTTAAGACTTGTTTATGCTTATTTCCAATTAAAATGAGGCAGCACACACTCACACATATTGCAACAAAAAGTCATCTAATCCAGATGTGATTTTAATCTCCCGCCACATTGGCAGGCTTGAATGGATTATCAATGCCCCAGTGCATCGCGTGAATGTCTCATTCCATGCAGAGAGTTTCTGCCTCCTGCTGACATTTTTTCATCAATAAAAATTAACATTTAATTCTCAGGCGCTCTGAGCCGAAGCCGTGACTGTGCCAGCAGTTAATGGGGCACCAGCAATATTAGCCCTCAAAACCACTGGATCGATAGTAGTTATTACTATTATTATTACCCCTGCTGATAGTATTACTGTAATTGGTATTGTATTTTATGACCACCATTAAACAGGATGTCAAAGATATTATCAGCTGCATGTTTAATAGCGTGTAGGATGGGGAAATTATGTCACATTGGTCACTAGACTTATAATCATATAAGGTTAAGGGTTTAAATGCTTTTGTAAGTGAGCCAATGGCTTTTTTTTTTCAAAGGTGCACCAATAAGCAAAGTGACATGACCAAAGAAAAAAACCTTAGTTTACAGTATATGCACTAAAGTTGTACTTAAATACTGAGCAGTAAAAGGTAACTGCATGGGTTAGGGTTAGGTTAGTACCTAGTTATTACACAGTTACTGCAATTACTAATTTACTTTAGCAAAATTATAGTAGAACACATTTATTAATTTAGTATATTTAGTAGTGTAAGATACATCTTTGGAATGTCTTTTTATTTTTTACTTTTTGTTAAGTTGTTATTTTTTATTTTTTTATTTTTTCAAAGTTGCAATTTCAGTTGGCTCAAACACAAGAGGTCATGTTTCTTAATCATAATACAAAAAAAACTGTCTTCTTTTTTTTGATGAAGTGGTAAGAATGTTCAAATCTGATGGTGTATGAGAAACCACAAGAGACAAACATCAGCAGGATGTGCAAGAGTTATTTCTGTCTCCTGGATTTTCTGCAGAGAGAGAATATTAGAATGAAAAATGTCAGGCTTTTTTCATCAAATAAAGGAAGCCCATCTTCAAGCACACAAATGCTGCAAATGCATGTATACACACACTTCCCACGAACATCCTTCCATCTATCTGATACAAAAGCACACATTTTCATTTTATATCTCTTTTGCATCTGATGCAGGAAAACACTCTCCAAAGCCCCTATAGAACTGCAGCCGAAACAATTTACTCACGCAGGGTCTCATGGAAATAAAAGCACTTTCTTGATGCTATCAGGTAAAAAAGAAAAATATTGCATGCCCTTATCATAACCTGTAATCAATCATAGAATACAACACAATGATTATACTAAAATAACAGGTTGCATACTACAGCATAGAATTATATCTATATGTACGGTGGCCGAGAGAGCTCAACGCGCTGCAACTTCAGAAAACACATGCAAATAGAAAAAGCACCATTAAATCAAGAAAACATCTTCATCAGTTTGACAGCAGGTGCTGCAAATTATCACAAAACAAATAAAGAAACGCGCTGCAAATGCTCACAACACAACCAAATATATAATTGTATTGTTCACTGTTTTTTTTATTTGCAGTGCATTTCTTTATTGGGTTGTGTTGTGAGCATTTGTAGCGTGTGTGTTGTCAAATTGATGAAGTTGTTTTCTTAATTTGCAGGTGTTTTCTCTATTTGCAACGCGTTGAGCTCTCTCGGCCACCGTATATATGACATGTATTGCTGAATCAGTGGTGGAAAGTTATGAAAGATGTATATAACTACATTGTATCTAGGCCCAACAAAAGTGCATGAAGCAAAATCACATCCAATCAGAAAAGCCTATGGATGCTTCACTCAAATGTTGGCAAATTAGGTTGACAAAAAAAGCCAAAACCTGGCCAATGCAAGTAAATCTGCCCAAAACATTCACTGCCAAAAGAATGGGATAGATTTCTATTGCCGTGTTTGATAAGGACCATTTTTGCCTCCTTAAAACTAAATAATGACAAAATAAAATGATAAAAATGAATACATTTCCCACACAGGAGAACAATACAAAAGGCAAACAGATCAAAACATGGCAAATACAGCAAAAGAAAATGAACAAATATGATAAAAATAATTTCTACCCAGATGGGTGTCAAATATTTGCAAACTAAAGTCAATAAATGAACATACCTTAATCCTCAGAATCACAGAAAAACATGCATCATTTTCGATGTCAACAACAAAAACAAGCCCAAGTAAAGACAAACAAGCCCAAATGATCAGAATGAGCAACGCAATTAGTGCAGCAAGCCAACTTTTTGAATTGAAAGGCCAAATTTTGTCCACCCATCCAAACCAATTTTGACCTGCATAATTAAATTGAAAACAGCCCAATCTGGCAACACTTCTCCACTCCTTTAGCCCCTGCTGGTAGAGGTTGTAAATACACTATTCTGGAGGAACAAAGCATCTTTCTCCATAGACTGGCATTCAAAATTAGCCGTGTATTCTGACGATATAACATTTTTAAATTATTGCAAATATTCCAATTTATATTAGTGTTTTAAATTATTATCATATATATTATTTATTTAAAAAAAATCATTAGTAGATTTTGCCAGTAATAGTTTTCAACATAATTATTTCACAGCACCACATCAACATCAATGTCATAGCACAGAGAGGGAGAGCATAAGGAGAGGCGTTGTGATGTACAACAGAAGATCATCACCACCTCCCTGTTAATGATGCTGTCACTGAAGCTTAACATGAGCTGTTCGCAGGCCGTTAACACGCCTGTATCCCTTATTATGAAGGAATGTGGGAAAGGTTGCGTTAAATTAAGCAGGTTGGCGGATCTGCTGAGGAAAATGAAGTGAAACTGCTTGAACCATCGAGCAGGAACACAGCTGGTGATAAAACATGACCTTTATAGAAAGCCCTGCCCCAGATACTGACCAGAAAGAAGATTTCCGCTAAATTTGGTCCTTAACATCTTCAGTTAAAGGGATAGTTCACCCAAAAATGACAATTACCCCATGATTTACCCCATGTCAAAAATGACAATTACAAAAGGATTGAAGTTCGCACACTGAAAAATAGCTGTACAAGGATTAATTTATTACTAGCAACGTTTCGACCCACAGGTCTTCATCAGGCACATGTGTCATGTGCCTGATGAAGACCTGTGGGTCGAAACGTTGCTAATAATAAATTAATCTTGTACAGCTATTTTTCAGTGTGCGAACTTCAATCCTTTTGTTTCCGTTTAAATTACTCAGTTGTTCTGCACCTGATCCCGATCTGGGTGTTTGGGATGTGCACACCTGTTTGATATTTTTGATTCAAAAATGACAATTACCCCATGGGGGAAGGCGAGGCCTAATGTTAGAGAGTGTATCGTAATCGAAAGGTTGTGAGTTCGAGTCTCGGGCCGGCAGGAATTGTAGGTGGGGGAGTGAATGTACAGTGCTCTCTCCCCCTTCAATACCACGACTGAGGTGCCCTCGAGCAAGACACCGAACCCCCAGCATAAATGGCTGCCCGGGTGTGTGTCCACGGTGTGTGTGTGTTCACTACTGTGTGTGTGCACTTTGGATGGGTTAAATGCAGAGCACAAATTCCGAGTATGGGTCACCATACTTGGTCTTGTCATGTCACTTTCTTTTCACTTTCATTTACTCACCCCCAAGACATCCTAGGTTTATTTGACTTTCTTCTTTCAGACGAATACATTTGGAGTTATATAAAAAAATGTACTGGTTCTTCCAAGCTTTATAATGGCAGTGAACGGTGGCCATTCGAGATTTTGAAGCTCAAAAAAGTGCATCCACCCATCGTAAAAAAGTTAATAAAAGGCCTTCTGAAGCGAATCAATGCGTTTGGCTTTTTAAACTTTAATCTCTAGCTTCCGCTAACTGTGGTAAGCAAGAGAGTGGTTTTCCGGCGGATGATGTAGGCGTACTTTAAACTCTGTTGAGAATATGCTAGTCTCGCGAGAACCAAGTTTTGTTTACAGCAAAGGAAAACAAGTCTCCTGTTGGCTGATATAGAAATCCTCCGTCATTTTTCTTTACAAATCCTCGTTTTGTAATTCTAATTTGTGACCGGTGTTTGGTTTTGCACTCCCCTCTGTGCTTCCACGTTCATTACTTCTCACTGGAGCTTATGCTACACCTACGTCATGAACGCGACGTCTAAAAGAAGAAATTCATATACACCTAGGATGGCTTGAGGGTGAGTAAATCATAGGGTAATTTTCATTTTTGGGTGAACTATCCCTTTAGGTCTAAAAAACACAGTCTGTTTAAACAAACAATCCTCCAACAATGGCATATTTTCATGTTGTTATTGAACACAGCCTGTAAGTACTCGCAGTAGAGGGCCACAGAAGTATGCAAACCCTTGACTTTTTGGCACCAAACACTTCCAGTTATGCAGATAAGACCTGCAAAACTGCAAAAGGGTTTTTTCCCCCTGAAACTGTGAATCCATCTATTCACACACTGTAATAGCTTCTGTTTTATATTTGAGTATCTACAGGAAAGAGCTACTATATTGATGCTACAAACTGAAAGAGTGTGAACGGGGTGATTGTCTGGCTTGAAGTGTCTGACCACAGGGGCTTTGAGGTCACCACGGCTAATGGAACTTCGATGTCCATTAATCCAGCTATGGAGCTGTCTGTTAGCTTTGCCAATATACTGCAAACCACAAAGACAAGTCAAAGATAAATAACATCAATAGAACTACCAGTAATAAATCATCGGATTTGAAGCTGCTACAAAAGGATTAAAGGGATAGTTCACCCAAAATTGTATATTCTGTCATCGTTTACTCACCCTCATGTTGTTCCAAACCTGCATGAGTTTCTTTCTTCTGTTGAACACAAAAGAAGACATTTTGAAGAATACTATTCCATAGTATGGAAACCTGTTTTGTTTACCAACATTCTTCAAAATATCTTATTTTGTCTTTAGCAGAAGAAAAAAACTCATATAGGTTTGGAATGTTTGGAAGAACTTGAGGGTGAGTAAATGAAGACAAAAAAAACTGTCCCTTTAACTTTCCAAAGACATTAAAGTCACAACTGTTGGGTTACAAACGGGAACAAACAGTACATTGTGGAATAAGAAAGGAAGTTCAAAGTTCTCTGGCAGTTTGATTTTGGATTTGACATATTCACTGCAGAGTGGAGAAATGGAGAACAACATGTTCTTTTTGAAAGATAAGTTTTTGAAAGTGGTCCTGTCTAAATAAAAGAGATTTACAAACTGAATACATGACACATCTGTGGAATGCATGAAAAGCAATTTGTTGAACAAGTAACAGCAGATATTCAGTGTTTTATTTCGGCCGAACATCTGCGTTGGTAAGATATTGTCCTGTGTAGACTGTCTGGAGAATCACGCTGAGATTTCCAGAGGCTGTATGAAAGCTCCAGCCATGTGACTTAATTTCAAACTCTCTTTCAGAGTATCCAACACCTGTTAACTGCTGTTCAGTGCACATGTTCAGAATAAGCACATATTAGAAGTTCTGATGAGGCTCTGAGTAAGTCCTGAACATCTGTAGTTACACTAAACAGCATAATGCAGCAAATCACCAGAATTATTATGCCTTATACAGTGGCTCTGCTGAATTGTAATTGGTTGACACACATTCCAAGGGTTTTGATGCATTTTCTTTAACTTCCTGGCTGTGAAGTAGTTCCAGGTTTGTTGACTGCATTACAGTTTCATAACACTTACATCATTATCGAATTGTTTCAAAAGCTTTGTCAATTTGAGTGCTTGTACTATGCATTATGTAGAGTGTATTTACACTACAAGGAGTTGCACAAAAAATTAGAACACCTGGGAAGTAGGTAGTATTTCTTTATTAAGGTGTTTTACTACCATTTGCCTTTAATACAGCTTCCAACCTTCTTAGAACAGATTCATACTACTACTGAATAGTCAACAGTTGAATGTAGTCTATCAGATCATCCGCCAATTTCTTTAAAGGTGTTGGATGAGGAAATCTGCTTCTCATCTTCTCTTCAAAACTGCCAACTGTGGTTTGATAATATTCAATAAAGAGATTTGTCTGGTCGGGGCAGATGTGGAAGTTCCTTTTGGTGCTCCATCTGTCCAGGATTTATGAACATAACACCATCTTTTTGCATTAAATATTGATGCCTGTGATAACGTTTTAGTAATTGCAGCTCTTTCATGCATGGTGGTTTTGTGAAGTTCTCTGTGGCCGGTTTTTGTTGAAACAGGGACTTCAAAGTGAATAATGAGGTTTGCTGTCACTTTGCAACAGTAATTCTGTGTTTTTTGGAAACAATGCTTAGTGTTTGATTTATTCAATATCATTCAGGTTTGGTTTTCACCCACTTCCTCACTGCTTTTTATCATCTTAAAGGTATATTTGTACCTAAAGTGTACATATTAGTACCTAAATGGTACATATTAGAACCTTTTGAAAAGGTACCACCCCAGTGACAACTTTTGTACCTTTTTTCCCAAAGAGTATATACTGTATGTATACTTTTGAGTGTGTTGATAGTATTTTGATATTCGTAAAGCAGTCATAAAGCTGCATCTTGACATTAGGGCCAATGTACTGTACTGTTTATGTTTTTGTGTAAATGTTATGATCAAGTTAAATTGATTAGATTCATTATTACCTCCATTTAAAAAATGTTGTGATAACATCATCCTCACACTTCTCAGCACTTCTTTTCTCAGTTATAAAAGTTGAAAGAGAACTATTCCAAACTCCTTGACTCTCAAGATCAATATTAGCCAAAAAGCATGATTAAACACACGCTTTGACAATCCAACTTGGCACATTTGATACACTGATTTGACAGGTATTAATTTAGGAAGGATGTATGCAAATTGGGACAGCAAAATTTCAAATGAACTTCAAACTAGTAACAGTGGCTTAGGCTGTTTAAAAGCACTAAATCTGCATTTTCAGGAAGTGGTTCCACTCAAAAGAACATTTTAGGGACAAAATCCTAAAATATGGCTTTGGGAGGTTGGCATGTGGTAACCGCAGTTTAAGCGGAATAATTTACTCTATATTGTTGAATTATTGAAAACTTAATGCACACCTTGGGTGTAACAGCCTTCTTTCCTCTCATTGTGGTTGCATTACCACCTCGGGTTTCAATAATTAAACATACTGTCTTCAATTATTCCTTACTAACACTTTTTAGTTTAATATTGCTATAATATGTCAATTCAAGCTTCAATCTGCAAAAGCCGGCTGAACAGAATATTACATTGCAGATGACATATTCACGGTAGGTTTGGGCCGTGCTGTAACTATCTCTCAGTTATTATTGTCAGAGTTCATAGCATAAACCATGTCTCTGTTTTGTATCTACAATCTTTATCACATGCCTTAAGAAATATGAAATAGAGCAGAAACCACCTTTTATGTTTCAGATAAATAATTCAAATAATAATTTTCCTGCTCTACCGCTAAAATATAATAAATCTTTCAGCTGCAGAAGGTGTTAGGCCTCTCATAAGAGAGTCCCACGCAGAAGTGTGTAGTCTAATTGACTGTATGAAACCACAGTGAAATGATCTGTAATGACCTCTGCGCTATAACTCAAGATTACAGCCATCAATAACCGCCATTTATCTCAGGAACACATAGTAAATCAAATGCAGATGGAGGGAAATGACATCCGTGATCGTGTGCGTCTCCCCGAGGGCCTGTACGGTTCACTGAACGCAGAGTGGACAAAGCCGGCGACATTACTGCTTTTGCCGCTGCTGCATTATTCATGTGAAATGGTGATATTTCACGCTCGAAATATGAGAACACATATTGAGCAAACCGTATGTGTGCAGGGAACATTATAATCCTAATATGACACGGGGTCGCTCAGCTGGTGGGATGCATTTAGGGCTAATGTCACACAGATCCTCGGGCTGAACGACAGTAAATTAACCAATTTTCCTGCGAGAACAGAACGCATAGCGCAGGTGGGTGTATAGAAATGCACCTGTAGTGCCTGTCACGTCCCTCTGGAGAGGAAGAAGATGCTGCCACACACATACACACAGCACCAGACATATTGAAAAATGTGTTTCTGATAAGACTGGAAGGAGCCATCTGATTGACAAAAACTTTTGGGTGCCTTTTTTTGGGTGGCGCAATGTGAAATCTGACATAAGGCAAAAAATAAATTGGAATATAGGTAAGTGCTCAACACTCATAAAGATTCTTTAAACAAAAAAGGTTCTTTAAAAAGCTGTTTTCTTAAAAGTTTATTTTTGGAACCAAAAACAGTTATTCTGTGGCATCACTGTAAAAACACCCTTTTGGAATCTTTATTTTTAGAAGTGAAGGATGTACTGTAGTGGCTACAAGCTGTCTCGCCCATTTTTCAGCCAATTGGATTTTAAATGCAACTTCCAAAAGACAAATACATTTTTTGACATACAATAGGATTACTATAGGTCCAAAATATTAGTGCCTCAAAGTCACTGCCTTTTGAAGGCAAAATATGATACTTTGCCTATGTGAGTCGTGCAGAACCAATAAGTTTTTGTGTGTGAGTGGCTGGGGGAATACATCCAAAATTTTATAAAATAATAATTTGTCATTAATTTGACAACCCAAGAGTTGCAGCATTTAATGAGATAGATAGATAGATGGATAGATGGATGGATGGATAGATAGATATACTGTATTTAGGGCCAGATTTACTAAACAGGGCAAATTAGCGCAAGACCACAATACCGTAAAAGCACCGATGGGGAGAGGACATTTTTGCAGATGATCTATTGACAATGTGCAAAAAAAAACAAAAAAAAAAACAACACAGATGCAGCCAGATCATTTCCATAATGACCAACACAATATAAAAGCAGTACAAATGAGCAACAATCATAGCCGTGTTAAGTGCAAAATGGGTTGAAGACCTTTTTTGAGGGCGTTAAATAATGGTGCAAACAGGTAAACTGACCTGAGTAAACCACCTTGCATGATTCGTTTAAATACTCTCCTCCCATAAAATTTGTCTGAAAGTGAAACTCAATCAAACGCATATGCATAAAAATCAATGTCTCCACACCTTGTCATTGCTAATTTTTCACTTTGTATCTTCAGCAAATCCTGACAGTAGTTTTTTTTCATCAGAATGTCTAGTTTTTGAGGGTTGTTGCTGTTTTTCATATGAAAATGGAGGCTTTTGTTGGCAGACGGGTTCTTGTGGGATTTTGCTTCGTTCATTATAAAAAATATATATTAAATCAGGATTTTAACATGGTGCAATGCATAGTATAAAATTACACAACTAGACTATCAAGACTGTCATGCAAACTGTCACTGACACCCCCTGAAAATAGGGCGACACCCCTGTGCATATCTATCAAACGTTTTATAGCATGAGCTACGAAACGCTGTCAAACTCAGTGACTAGATCTTCCTCTGAAGTGCTAGTTGTGTTTCCTGATGGATTATAAAAGCTCTTGTCAGTTTTGTGTGTAATATTCACAAGACGGTGATTTTTTTTCCAGTTTGACTGAATGAGTGACCTCTACATGTTTTTCAGAAATTGCAGCTATTTCAGTGATGAATGAAACCCCTGACCTTGTGTGATATGTGATATTTAACTTTTTCTAACACAAAACATGTATTTAAAGATGCATTCAGTAGTTAGCTAGCAGCAGCATCACAGTTCTTTGTATACTTTAAGCATCGATATCACAATGGTGTTTTACAAGCTACACTGCCCTCTACTGAAGTGGTTCAGCGTTTTTTATCAAGTGACTTGTAAAAATCTATGTAGATCTTCAGTATTTTAAGTGTGAAATGTAACAATTCAAATGAATGATTTCAAACAGAAATAATTCACTGTGTAATATATTCACAATTACAATAATTAAAAGAATGATGTGTTTAATACATTAACAGTGATAACAGTGTTAACAAAACAAAAGTGACACACATTTGCATATTTTTGAAAAGTTTTACTTTTCTTTTTTCATTCTCAGCCGGATGCGAGGCAGGAGGAACAGGAACATTAATATGAGCATACTGAGCCGAATTGAAAGAGAAGAAGAAGTTTGCAGAGTCATGAGGAATTTGTTGCTGATGTTTCTGTTCTCGGATTGAAAGTTAAATAAATGAAACCTCCAGCTTGTCACTTTTTCTATTACTTTTTCTCCCCAGACAAACATGAGCTTATCGTGTTTTTAACTCTGTTTTCCAATATATGCAATTATCTGGCTGCTACATATGCAGCTATAGCTTTGGAAAGATTAAATGTAATACTCCATGCTGCAGAAGATGCAGTTTTTCCAAGTTTACACAAACTAGTTTATTATATAGTATAATATTGCACAATTTTCAAAAGGCACTTTTTATATATATATTTATTTATGGAATGAAAAACAAATCTACAACACGAATTCCGGAAATGTTGGGACGTTTTTTTAAATTTGAATAAAATGAAAAACTAAATGAATTTCAAATCACATGAGCCAGTATTTTATTCACAATAGAACATAGATAACATAACAAATGTTTAAACTGAGAAATTTTACACTTTTATCCACTAAATGAGCTCATTTGAAATTTGATGCCTGCTACAGGTCTCAAAATAGTTGGGACGGGGGCATGTTTACTATGGTGCAGCATCTCCTCTTCTTTTCACCTCTTCTGGGCATCGAGGTTATGAGTTTCTGGAGTTTTGGTGTTGGAATTTGGTCCCATTCTTGCCTGATATAGGTTTCCAGCTGCTGAAGAGTTCGTGGTCATCTTTGACGTATTTTTCGTTTAATAATGTGCCAAATGTTATCTATAGGTGAAAGATCTGGACTGCAGGCAGGCCAATTCAGCACCCGGACTCTTCTACTACGAAGCCATGCTGTTGTAATAGCTGCAGTATGTGGTTTTGCATTGTCCTGCTGAAATACACAAGGCCTTCCCTGAAATAGACGTCATCTGGAGGGGAGTATATGTTGCTCTAAAACCTTTATATACCTTTCAGCATTCATAGTGCCTTCCATAACATGCAAGCTGCCCATACCGTATGCACTTATGCACCCCCATACCATCAGAGATGCTGGCTTTTGAACTAAAAAAGCTTTTGAACGCTGATAACATGCTGGAAGGTCTCCCTCCTCTTTAGACCGGGGGACACGGCGTCCGTGATTTCCAACAAGAATATCAAATTTGGACTCATCTGACCATAGAACAATTTTCCACCTTGAAACAGTTCATTTTAAATTATCCTTGGCCCACAGGACATGACGGCGCTTCTGGACCATGTTCACATATGGCTTCCTTTTTGCATGATAGAGCTTTAGCTGGCATCTGCAGATCGGCATCAAGCACAGCGGATTATGTTTACCGACAGTGGTTTCTGGAAGTATTCCTGGGCCCATTTAGTAATGTCAATGACAGAATCATGCCGATGAGTGATGCAGTGTCGTCTGAGGGCCCGAAGACCACGGGCATCCAACAAAGGTCTTCGGCCTTGTCCCTTACGCACAGAGATTTCTCCAGTTTCTCTGAATCTTTTGATGATGTTATGCACTGTAGATGATGAGATTTGCAAAGCCTTTGCGATTTGGCATTGAGGAACATTGTTTCTAAAGTATTCAACAAACTTTTTACACACTCTTTCACAGATTGGAGAGCCTCTGCTCATCTTTACTTCGGAGAGACTCTGGCTCTCTAAGACATCCCTTTTATAGCTAATCATGTTACAGACCTGATGTCAATTAACTTAATTAGTTGCTAGATGTTCTCCCAGCTGAATCTTTTCAAAATTTCTTGCTTTTTCAGCCCTTTGTTGCCCCCGTGCTAACTTTTTTGAGACCTGTAGCAGGCATTAAATTTGAAATGAGCTCATTTAGTGGATAAAAGTGTAAAATTTCTCAGTTTAAACATTTGTTATATAATCTATGTTCTATTGTGAATAAGATATTGGCCCATGTGATTTGAAAGTCTTTTAGTTTTCATTTTAATCAAATTTAAAAATGTCCCCACATTTGTGGAATTCGGGTTGTAGAACAGCTGAAAAAAATTACTTCTTTATTACACACACACACACACACACACACACACACACACACACACATACAGGTGCATCTCAATAAATTAGAATGTCGTGGAAAAGCTAATTTATTTCAGTAATTCAAATGGTAGATTCAACTAAAATTGTGAAACTCGTGTATTAAATAAATTCAATGCACACAGACTGAAGTAGTTTAAGTCTTTGGTTCTTTTAATTGTGATGATTTAGGCTCACATTTAACAAAAACCCACCAATTCACTATCTCAAGAAATTAGAATACTTCATAAGACCAATAAAAAAAACATTTTTAGTGAATTGTTGGCCTTCTGGAAAGTATGTTCATTTACTGTATATGTACTCAATACTTGGTAGGGGCTCCTTTTGCTTTAATTACTGCCTCAATTCGGCGTGACATGGAGGTGATCAGTTTGTGGCACTGCTGAGGTGGTATGGAAGCCCAGGTTTCTTTGACAGTGGCCTTCAGGTCATCTGCATTGTTGGGTCTGGTGTCTCTCATCTTCCTCTTGACAATACCCCATAGATTCTCTATGGGGTTCAGGTCAGGCGAGTTTGCTGGCCAATCAAGCACAGTAACACCATGGTTATTGAACCAGCTTTTGGTACCTTTGGCAGTGTGGGAAGGTGCCAAGTCCTGCTGGAAAATGAAATCAGCATCTCCATAAAGCTTGTCAGCAGAAGGAAGCATGAAGTGCTCTAAAATTACCTGGTAGATGGCTGCGTTGACTGTGGACTTCAGAAAACACAGTGGACCAACACCAGCAGATGACAAGGCAGCCCAAATCATCACTGACTGTGGAAACTTCACAGTGGACTTCAAGCAACATGGATTCTGTGCCTCTCCACTCTTCCTCCAGACTCTGGGACCTTGTTTCCAAATGAAATGCAAAATTTACTTTCATCTGAAAAGAGGACTTTGGACCACTGAGTTATTTTTCTCCACAGCCCAGGTAAGACGCTTCTGACGTTGTCTCTGGTTCAGAAGTGGCTTGGTAGCCCTTTTCCTGAAGATGTCTGAGCGTGGTGACTCTTGATGCACTGACTCCAGCTTCAGTCCACTCCTTGTGAAGCTCTCCCATGTGTTTGAATCAGCTTTGCTTGACAGTATTATCAAGCTTGCAGTCATCCCTGTTGCTTGTGAACCTTTTCCTACCCAAATTCTTCCTTCCAGTCAACTTTGCATTTAATATGCTTTGATACAGCACTCTGTAAACAGCCACACCTTTCAGTAATGACCCTCTGTGACTTACCCTCTTTATGGAGGGCATCAATGTTCGTCTTCTGGATCATTGCCAAGTCTGCAGTCTTCTCCATTATTGTGGTTTCAAAGAACAAGAGATACCCAGAATTTATACTGTATGGATGGTCATTAATTGAAACTCAAATGTAAATATTCTAATATTTTGAGATACTGATTTTTGACTTTCATGAGCTGTAAGCACTAATCATCAAAATTAAAACATTTTTTTAATGTTTTACTTTACATGCAATGAATCTAAAATATATGAAAGTTTCACTTTTTGAAATAACACAAGAAAAAATGAACTTTTTCATGACATTCTAATTTATTGAGATGCACCTGTATATTAATGACCACCAGGAACCTGTGAAATGCTGTATGTTTGATTACAGTTGGTTCCAAATGCGATTTTAAAGGGGTCCTATTATACTCTTTTAAAAAGTCTTGATTTTGTTTTGGGGGTGTACTAGAACATGCTCTCATGTTTGGTAGTTCGAAAATCGCATTATTTTTCACATAATTTACATTATTACAATACCTTTCTCCCCAGCCTGGCACAAACAGCTCGATTAGTTCCGGGTTTGATGAAGGCCCGCCTTCCGAAAAACTAAATTTGTTGTGATTGGTTAGCTGTCCCAGTGCGTTGTGATTGGCGAACAGCTTAAATGGCGTTTCAGTACCCCTTGCCAAAACAGCAAGCCATATCAATTCACATGGACATATGTCAATTCAGATCCCGAGAATATTGAACAAGAGGATGCGCAGAACCTTTGCACGCACGGATATTGCAAGACATATTAAAGTGGTAACGCTATTGTTATTGTTTTGGCTAAATCACATTTTAGATAGGATGTCAACAACAGCTTAAAAATAACTGCATTTACTATGTACAGATATGTGCAACGGTAATATGTACTATGTTTATTGTTCTTTAATTCTAAAATTATAGCATGAATTGCAGTGAAACTGTTATACAGTTGAATTTATTTATACCATAGTCCCACGGACTTACACTATTTGTGGCTGCATATATATGCAAATTAATTCTCTGCCAGCGGAAGGCGCTGTTGGTGTGGGAGAGAGCGAGGTTTCCCTGGTAACGCTGTACACAAAACAGAGCTCCGCTCACAAATGCTGCTTTATCAGACATTACATGCAAGATGAAATGAAAATGACATCCATAATTTTCTGAAAACAGTCGGTTTCCATCAGAAATACAGTGATATAAAAGCACCCACACCGAGTTTCGATTTTGAAACATGCAGTGCTCAACCAAGCCTTCTCCCCACCCCCCAACCATTCGAATTTCCGTAGGCGGGATTTATTTTTGTGATATCACAAATACAGGAAAACAACTTTGTAGTCCAAACGAGCCGTTCGTTGTAGTTCTTAAAAAGGGATTTTTTAAAAACGAAATACTGTATCTCCCTTTGGAGTGGACTTTGAGATTTGTAACTTTGTAGATCTTTTTATGCCCAAACATACACACTACACACTGACTAAAATTCAAAAAGTGAAAAAGCATAATAGGACCCCTTTAAATTCAGGGAAGAAAAAAAAAACTCTTTCATGACTCTGGATTTTGGTTGAAAACATTCCCAACATTTCCGGAATTCGGGTTGTATTCAATGTAAATCTTAGTTTTAAGTCTCCATTTTAAATATATATATGTAAAATCTAATGCTGCAGTAAATATATGCCAATTGGATGGTGTTTTAGACTGAAGTCACTCAGCATAATGGAATCAAATTATTAAAAACATAATTATACACCAAAATGTGAAATGGATTTAAGGATTTAGGATTTAAATGTGAACACAGCAGTTTGGTGCTAAATGTTTATTAATGGTGTACAAATAATGACTGTTTTCAAATGAGTTTACTATGAAAAAGCAGAAAAGCTCTGAAGTTAGAGGAAAAAACACTGACAAAGACAAAACCGAGCAAAAACATTGGTATGGCACACACAACAAGACAGCATGATGACGGAGAAAACCCAAGCTGCTTCGTTTTTGTTGTGCAGGTAAGGGAATCATTGTGTAGCTTTCTAACACTCTTTGTAAAACAGCAATGCCACATCTTCACAGCTACAGATGAAAACTGAACAATGTGTGCACATGCATGTGTGTGATTTACTGACTTGACATCAATATCAAAAAGCTCCAATAAACAGCACACTGAGAACTCTGTTGGCTTATGTGGAAGCACTTCATCCATACATCTCTCAAGAGCTGCATGCTGCTCTGGCCTGCACAGAGACTCAGTGCTGCCCACAGGGAATAAAAAAAGAGAGATACAGATATTCTGTTTCCTTTCCTCCACCTCCATCTAGAGATCACAGAGAGAAAGAAAATGATAATAATTAAGAGTGCAATCAAGAAGAAATTTATATGTGCGCAATTTGTGTGTAACAGGTTTTCAGTCCCATGACCGAAATTTGATATATGAGTTATAATTATGAAAAAAACAGATGAAGGATCTGATTATGGACTCATCCACTGCTTTGATGAATCAAACACTAAGAGATTCTGAGAGAGTCATTAAGTCTCTAATTACAAAAAAGATTGAACATTGGATGAAAAATTACACAAAAGTATCTCTCCACACTTTGAATATTGTGCATAATAAATAAAAGAGTTCAAAAAACGTAATTCCCCTCATTGCAATATGTATATATTACACAATAAAATGCATTTGTATTTAAATGACGTGTACTTAATGTAACATGTTATTATATATTCAAAGATGAGACTGAAGGGCTTTTTTAAAAACAAATGAACACAATCTTTCCATTACAGCCTTTCTTTTCTTGTCAGTAGCAGTCTGGAGTGCAGTGTGACAGGAGAGAATATATTTCCTTTCTATTTTTATCGACCTACCGCCAAATAACAAGTGAACATCTCCTCCTTTCCATCTCAGCCTCAAAGAAATCATACTGCAGGCTTCATCTGAAGTGGTCCCTGGAGGGAAAGTATCATAGCAGGTCTGTAGACCTGTAGAAAATAATCTATTCACAGTTACATCTGCTAATTGAGATTGCATTAAATACTGTATCATTGCATTTAATTAGATGATCATACTGTGATCTTTAATCTGCGTCCGGACACAAAGTCAGTATAATAATCACACAAACTGTAGATGAATTGATTTTATGAATAAAAATATATAAATATTTCTTACGTCCAGACATTATTTGAACTGATGCTGGATTTGAGAAGATGACAGATTGATCTGACCCTCGTTTAAATATTTACAAATCTGGTCAAATAAAATAAAATAAAATTTGGTCCTTTTTTGGCAGTTTATTTTGGGATTTTTTTTTATTTATTTCTAAATATGTACACAAGTACACTGAAAAACTTTAAACCAACTTTGAAACAATTTTCACTCACCCAGAAATTGCTAGTAAATTTCACAAATAATTAGAAAAAAATGTCAAATAAATAACGCTTTGCATTAAATGTGACATTTTGAACTAGAAAGACTAAAATAGTATTTTCCTGTAAACATACTCCAGTAATCTCTTTTATTTTTATAACTGTAGAAAGTCATCTGTTACAGTAAATACTTTTACGGTTTAGATACTATCAATACATCTATATTGTTTGTTTTAGTTGAATAATGGCTCACTTTTTACAGAGGTTGTAGATCATTGGCAACAATCAATCTCTACTGTTCAAGAGTCTATACTAGAATTCCCAGCCTCAAACAGACCTTCATCAGTCACTGATGCAAAGTCATTTGTTACATTGTGTAGCAGACCACTGGAGGAAACTAAATGTATCCATCTCAGAGTCTGAACCACATTATCTCCCATCACATCTACACCATGATTGATGACCTTCACCACTGGCTTCAGTGCTTTAGGAAATTGATGTTATAATAGTTAACAAATAAGTGTACAGATATAGAAGCAAATAACCGATGAGGATGTGAGTATTGCATCTCAGTTCACTTTTAATAAAAAGTATGCCATTTAATTACTTTTTGATAGTGGCCATCTGTTAGCTGTAATGTGCTAATTGGCAACTGAATCAGTCCATTGAGCTTACGCTTAAGATGATCACACACTCACACACACACACACACACACACACACACATGAGGAACTCACACCAGCCGATGTTTATGTCGCAGTGGTTCGTACATGATTCATTTGTAAAAGCCTGTAGCCTGAGGAGCTCTTACTCATATTTCCTCTAAACCTATAACTCCACACACAGCTCTCCTCACAACTGTTCAGCATTTCAATTGTATTTCGTTCAAGCCACGATGGAGGATTAAACCATAATGAACTGTTTGAAATGTTTTCCCCACTGATAGACTTGTTCTTGTTTTAAGCACAAACTCACTTAATTTTGTTCAGATTCTCAGCAAACTAAACTTTGTATGTTCAATCTGCATGTTGAGTAAATGTATCTTGATTAAATGATGTTTAGATATTTGTATTGGGAAAAAAAATACTCTGGAGGTATGAATTTTTTGCAGCATGCAACATTTAGTGCAATGCCATGAATTAAAGACCTTTTGATTTTAGGACATTTTAAAATTGAGAATTCAGACTTTTGAAGACCTTTTCATGACTTGCAGAAACCCTGAAAAGCAAGTTTGTAGTGAATTAGAAGTTATTTTAATTTTGCAGGCTGCATTTCAATCATTTAAAGTCATGATGAAACAAACAGAAGTAGTGACAGAAGCTTTCTTTCGTATTGTGACAGCCGAGTGTAATGGATTATCGAAAAATAAAAAAATGTAGGGCAGGGAATTGGTTCTGTGTATTGGTTGTTGATTGGATGTTGAGATGTGGGCGTGGCACTTAAAAATGGAGACAGATGAACTTGAGCTTGCAGGGGTGGAGTTTAATTGACTAAATCATGAGAGATGACTATGTTTCACTGGAGGATCCAGTTATGACATTTTGTTTTAACATTACAAGGTCAAAAAAAAAAAACAAAAAAAAAAACAAAGATATGCAAAGATGAATAGTTCACATTAAGATCAATAATATTCGTTCTGAAAATAGATAGGGTGGGGTTTTCACTTCATGCTGACTTTAAAGGTGTGATTCGGAACAAAGATACGGTGGCCGAGAGAGCTCAATGCACTGCAAATGAAAAAAAAAAAAACACATGCAGATAGAAAAAAAAAACACCTGCAAATTAAGAAACATCTTAATCAATTTGACAACCACATGCTAAAAAAAGCTAGTTAATAATAGCTCCAACTCATTAATCAAATTGACAAGATCACAAGCGCTGCACTCACAACTCAAACAAATAACGAATTATACACGCTGCAAATAAATCAATAAATTATAACAACAACACATTTTTTTTTTGCTGCTGACAAATACATAACATGTTGCATGCAAACGTTAATGACATGGGTATTTGTGGTGAGGATTATGTGACCGTAATTCATGGCTTGCATCAGGGCTAAGTTTAGAGGGTTGGTGTAGGGCATTTTGTTCAGTGTATGGAGAGTCCCTGTGAGACAAAGCTATTGAGTTTACGGAGTCATGCTGTTCCATATATGTGATTGATGCGTTGTCACGGTATTTATAGATTAACTTAACGTTAGTAACATGTGTTGAGCTGCAAATGCTGATGAAGATGCAAATGTTAATTGCAGGTGGCTGTGCTTACGTTTCTGTATTTGTTGCAGCACATGTCTGTCGAAAGCTGTGCTGTCATGATGGATGTTTTCTTAATTTGCTGGTGCTTTTTCTATTTGAATGTGTTTTCTGAAGTTGCAGCATGTTGAGCTCTCTCAGCCACCGTACAAAGAAGTATAATTAAAAGCTAGAAATTATTTACTTAGTTAATTACTCAACTTTCACAGTTTGCTTTCTGCAACACAAACATTTAGATATGAGACCATGTATAGAAAAGTTACAAAACTGAATAGTTTTCTAAATTTTAAGCTGTTCTTATTTGGGTTAATTGCTCAATAAATAAATAAATGCGTAGACACTGCAAACTGAAGTAGCCTAAATAAAACAAAATAATAAAGTCATTACAGCAAAATAAATGTTTTATATTATCACATAAGAGTCTGGTGAACTTCACCAGAAAACGCAATCCTTAACCCACATACTGCGAAAATTGATTGTTTTCCATGGTGATTGTGTGACAGAACAATTTTGTTTGTGTTCTCCTACACATATATGACTAATACAATATGAAAGCAGAGGCCGAACAGCCTGTTTATGTAATTCTGTTCTTCACTGAAGCTGTGCATGCATTAACATATAGCCCACTTCCTACTGCAAGTAGAAAATAAAATAATATATCAAATAATATATATTCACAGGGTGAAGTCACTCCATGAACTGCATTCTAATTCACTGGATGAATCATACTGTACTTGCTATTTTGAGATAAAAGTTCTCTGTACTATGAAAACATACTGTAACTTTCAGAGTTCCTAAAATAAATCTTCCGAAAACAACAACAAAAAAACCAACACATTTGCAATCCATAATTTTTGATGTCATAAAATAAATAATAATAACATGTGACACTATAACTAGACGTGACACACAATACAAGGTATATTTTCCATGTTATCTTCCAATTTTTTTCCTAACCAGCCACAACAGCGACACACAGAGAGTGACATAGATTTCAATTTTAAGGAACTTTTGGTTACACTTTAGAATAGGGAACACTTATTCACTGTTAACTACGACTTTTCCCTCAATAAATTCCTAATTTGCTGCTTATTAATAGTTAGTTGTCAGGATTGTGGACTGTTTTGTGTGTGTTTTGCTCCCCATGTGTTCCCTGTGACCCAGTTTCTCCCTCACGTTGATTGTTTATTTGATTCCAGGTGTGTCTCGTCTTCCTCCCTGATTGTCCTGTCTTTAAAAGCCACAGTCTTTTCAGTTAGTGTTTGTCGGTCCTTGAATGTCTTCCTTGCCTGTGCTCCCTGTCAACCATTTGGATATTAAAGACTTTCGTTTTGAGAACTCCTCATCTCCGTGTTCCTTGAGAATCGTGACATTAGTAAGGTAGTTGTTAAGTTTAGGTATTGGGAAGGATTAGGGATGTAGAATAAGGTAATGTAGAATAAGGCATTAATATGTGCATAATTACTACTAATAAATGGCTAATATTCTATTAATATGCATGCTAATAAGCAACTAGTTAAGAGACCCTAAAATAAAGTGTTACCGAACTTTTTCTATTTCTTTGAAGTTGTGGCTGGAACAACAGAATATACACATAACAATGACTACATTTACATTGACATCAGTAATCTAATTATTTACCTTATTCTGAATAAGACAATATTATGATTAAGGTGTTTACATGAGTTGCTTTTAGAATATTCCTTTCATGTTCCCCTTTTACATGTTATAGTACATATATCGATTATAATGGCACACGTCATTACGTCCCCACGCCACGCCATCCAACGTTCAAGCCAGAATTTCACGTATATAGTTTGTCTTTTTTATGATGCCATATACAGTTTTGGGTGTTTCATTTTTAATTTTACGAAAGCTTCAAGTGCAGTTAATTATTTGTCATACTACAGGTGCATCTCAATAAATTAGAATGTCGTGGAAAAGTTAATTTATTTCAGTAATTCAACTCAAATTGTGAAACTCGTGTATTAAATAAATTCAATGCACACAGACTGAAGTAGTTTAAGTCTTTGGTTCTTTTAATTGTGATGATTTAGGCTCACATTTAACAAAAACCCACCAATTCACTATCTCAACAAATTAGAATACTTCATAAGACCAATAAAAACATTTTTAGTGAATTGTTGGCCTTCTGGAAAGTATGTTCATTTACTGTATATGTACTCAATACTTGGTAGGGGCTCCTTTTGCTTTAATTACTGCCTCAATTCGGCGTGGCATGGAGGTGATCAGTTTGTGGCACTGCTGAGGTGGTATGGAAGCCCAGGTTTCTTTGACAGTGGCCTTCAGGTCATCTGCATTGTTGGGTCTGGTGTCTCTCATCTTCCTCTTGACAATAGCCCATAGATTCTCTCAGGCGAGTTTGCTGGCCAATCAAGCACAGTAACACCATGGTCATTGAACCAGCTTTTGGTACCTTTGGCAGTGTGGGCAGGTGCCAAGCCCTGCTGGAAAATGAAATCAGCATCTCCATAAAGCTTGTATGCAGAAGGAAGCATGAAGAGCTCTAAAATTTCCTGGTAGATGGCTGCGTTGACTGTGGACTTCAGAAAACAAAGTGGACCAACACCAGCAGATGACATGGCAGCCCAAATCATCACTGACTGTGGAAACTTCACACTGGACTTCAAGCAACATGGATTCTGTGCCTCTCCACTCTTCCTCCAGACTCTGGGACCTTGATTTCCAAATGAAATGCAAAATTTACTTTCATCTGAAAAGAGGACTTTGGACCACTGAGCAACAGTCCAGGGCCCGTTCTGAAAAATTTAGTCTAAGAGTTGCCCTAGTAACAAAATTCTAAGAAAATTCTTAGAAATGTGGGTGTTTCCTCTTAAATTTAAAGAAAAGTCCTAGTAAAGAAAAAAGTAATTCAGAAAGCTTTAACCCTTAAAAGAGGTCTTAAGTCCGAAATGTTAGGAGTATGGACGAGGACTTTTAAGAGGCTTAAGGTTCTTTAGAGTGGAGAAAATGGCCAAACATGAAGAAATGGTTGCACACAATGCATGACGGTGAGTTAATAAGATGCTACACATTAGATCGTGCAGGGATCATGTTTGTGAAGACTTATTAAAGACATGTTAACTCCCTGATACTGCGCAGAAATGCCGTGACCAGAAATGTACTAATCACTACATTAACTACTTTAACATATTTGGCAACTGGAAAAATGCACTATGACAGCGATGATTTGGGTCTGTTACAGCACGTTCAGAACCTTATTGTGTCCTGTTCATTTCTATAAAATACGTTAAGTATGACTGCATGTAAATAAAAAATAAAGAATATAATGTGTGCTGTGTGTGTGTGTGTGTGTGTGTGTGTGTGTGCGCGCTCGAGAGAGAGAGAGAGAACGGTAAAACAGGAAAAATTACGTGTAATTTCACAGTGAAGGCTTATAATAAACCCTACTCTTAAAAGCGCTTTCTTCCTTCTTGACAACCAACCAATCACAGTCTTCAAAAGACTTGTCTAGCAGCAACGGGGTCAGCCCCGCCTCCTCACTAAGATAAAAGTTTTTGTCATTTCCTCGCTCAGAGTTGCTCTCAGATTGGTGCTGAATCCTTTTAAGTAAGACTCCTAGCTAGAAATTTTTAAGTAAATTAGGAGCTCTCTGAGAGGATTCTTAGAATCTTTTGAATACGGGCCCAGTTCTTTTTCTCCACAGCCAGGTAAGACGATGCTGACTTGTCCTGGTCAGAAGTGGCTTGGTAGCCCTTTTCCTGAAGACTTGAGCGTGGTGACTCTTGATGCACTGACTCCAGCTTCATTCATCCTTGTGAAGCTTCACAAGTGTTTGATACTTTCCTTGACTGTATTCTCAAGATTGTGGTCTCCCTGTTGCTTGTGCACCTTTTCCTACCCAAATTCTTTCTTCCAGCAACTTTGCATTTAATATGCTTTGATACAGCACTTTAAACAGCCACACCTTTCAGTAATGACCTTCTGTGACTTACCCTCTTTGTGGAGGGTGTCAATGTTCGTCTTCTGGATCATTGCCAAGTCAGCAGTCTTCCCCATTATTGTGGTTTCAAAGAACAAGAGATACCCAGAATTTATACTGTAGGGATGGTCATTTATTGAAACTCAAATGTAAATATTCTAATATTTTGAGATACTGATTTTTGACTTTCATGAGCTGTGAGCCCTAATCATCAAAATTAAAACAAAAAAACTTTTGAAATGTTTTACTTTACATGTAATGAATCAAAAATATATTAAAGTTTCACTTTTTTAAATAAGTTACAAGAAAAAATGAACTTTTTCACGACATTCTAATTTATTGAGATGCACCTGTATATGTACAAACAGATGACGGGTTGTTGAAGCCATCATAGACATATATAGACGCCCCATTCGACCGCTCCAAGCACGTAGACGCGTCCGCCACCTTGCAACGGTCATCTTGACGTCACTCACCATAATAATCAATGAATATTCGAAGATGCCACAATACTGCACAGCCGATGGATGTAAAACACACACACACACACACACACACACACCCCACCCCCACCCCCACACACACACACTTTAACCAAATAGCTTTAGCAGTTGTACATGCATATAAATTGCTGTTTAATTAGATGCGCACAATCAACTTATGCTCGAGGGTTTGCAGCATAGATATGTATACGTAGATTGCAGACACATCTACATGCGTGGAGTGGTCGAATTATGGGTCAAATAGGTAATCTATACAGATCTATGGTTCGCAGACCGTTCCAAAATGGCGGACGGCTTAATTATCGCAGCCCATAGAAACAGTCGCTAATGAGGCATCTACGGATATATATCTATGGAAGCCATGCCAAAGCCACTAGAAGGCAAGCCTGCAACCATTAGCTGAAAAAGCGTAACAGCTAAAGCTAACGCTTCCGGTCTGGCAGTATATGGGAAAGGAGACCAGAGGCTGTATATTTTGAATGGATGTCAATGGAGGAGAGGCTTCACTACGCTGAATAAACAGCATTTTAGAGGAAACGGCTTATCATTTTAAAGGTGCCATAGAATGGAAAACTGTATTTACCTTGGCATAGTTGAACAATGAGTTCTGTACATGGAAATGACATACAGTGAGCCTCAAACACCATTGTTTCCTCCTTCTTATGTAAATCTCGTGAATAAAAAAGACCACTGAAAATATAGGCGAATCAGAACATAACACCGACTGTGATGTAACAGTCAGGATCACTAATAGTTACACCCCCAATATTTGCATATACCCGCCCATGTTCTATGCCAGCCGCCAGCCGAACCAGCACAGCCAAATCATCAGAAGTTCTGCATGTATTGTGAAGAAACAAGCGAGGACAACAGCGGAAATGGCAGATCATGGAAATAAATGTTATATTCCAGGCTGTGCAGGGGATGTGAAGTGCAGGGATGGGTTGGTGTCTGTATTCAGAAAGGCACTGAAAGCAAATAACGTGTTCTAATAAAATAACGTGAGCCACTAAAGGGACATGGTTAGCTCCTTGCTAGCAGTAGCCTATTACATTGCAGTAGATAAGATTTCACTTACCACATGAACAGTGTAAGGAGAGATGGCTGAGGATGATGGCGAATGATTTACAGATCCTGAGCACCACTGACAAGCGTCTGATCTTGTAAAATGTGTGGTAAGTACTGCTGCTCCATAGTATAAACAGAATCTCGAAAGTGAAAGTGAAACTAAAAAGCGATCATGCATTTGAAAGCAGTTTCAATGCCCCGCATATTAATAGCGGCTCCCTGATGCCCGCATTTTATACACACTATAATTACCCGACGATATAACTGCGAGAGAAAGTATTGAAATATATATTTTCCTCCCTGTGTTTCCTTCCTGCTGTGTGAGCTACTGAAATGAGTAGCACTGTGAAACAGCCAATCAGAGCAGAGCTCAACATTGAGCCGCACTGTGAAACAGCCAATCAGAGCAAAGCAACAGTATTATTCATGACCCTTCCAAATAAGCCAATAACAGACCATTTCATTCTAGGGAGAAATCCTAGGGTTGTAAATGCACATGTAAACCCGTTTCTGGAGAATTGTTGCCCTTACCTAAGCCACTTACCTTCTATGTAGATATCAGAGAACAATTTAAAATATTGTATCAATGCATTCTATGGTACCTTTAATGAATCGACATCCTATCTGCTAATCTTCAACATGTTTTACACTAAACAATACTTTTAGATTGAACTATTTTTAGAGTTTACCACGAAAAACATGCTGTTTTATAAGAGAAGTCACTGACTTTTTGCGACAGGTGGGATTCAGTTTACGGCACTTCTCTTTCACTCCTATGCTATACGTAAACGGCAATTGAGTGTCGCACAACTCTGACTGAAATTCAATGACGTCAAGGCTGTAATGTGATTGGTTATTAAGGGACATGTGAACCGAATTAGCGTTACACTTTCTCCAATAGTAAGTAATACAGACCCTCTCATCTCCCTATAGTAAGATAATCTCTGGCCATGCTCTTTTGTTTGCCGTCAAACGGTTGACCAATGCCGTGTGTGTATCCTGTCGCAAAATGTGGCGAAAAGTCCTACACGACGGTAATAATGTGATTAAGGTGTGTACATGTCTACACTGCACTTCAATAATGCGACTAAAACAGGAATACTCCACATGTCTTAATGCGATTTCTGTTTACTTCGAATATGACTTTAGCCGGATTAAGGTAATCAAAAACAAATGTACGTTAAAATTGTGAACTCGCTGTGAACAAACAAGCGTATTCCATAAAGATTTTATCAGTCATTCAGTATGTATTTTTAACAATGTTAAAATGGTAATATATTTATGAATTCGATTATGTACTTATCCATTTTCTTGATTGATTTTGTCGCGTCATGTAGCCTTGTCATGTCTGGTGTGGACAGACAAATTGCTTGTCACTGGAATCTAATCTCATTGCGTCTGGTTAGGACACAGTGTAACATTTACACACCAGTGATGCATACTTAGTGTCTAGAAACTTGCCGTCCCAGACAGGAAAAGGAAAAAAGTGGGTAGAGACGAGTCTTGTGCCGTTTTTGAGGCGCATTTCAGCTCAGATTGTTTTGTGAATCTGCCACCATGTGATTTGTTATGATGTGACCTCTTTAAAAGAAGCATGAAACAAGTTTCTTTCTTTGTGCTCAGCAGTTTGTCATTACTGTTTTTGACTTGTGTGTTTCATCTTCATGGCTCCAGGATTCACGGATGATGCTGTGTGTTGACATGGCTGAGAGTGAAAGATGGTCCAAACTCCATTTTCGACTTTGAGAGAGACTCATCTTTTTATCTTTGAAGATAAAGACTTTTATCTTTTTCTCCTCGCATGTCTTGCCTGTTGGCATTATGTTCCCTGTGTCTGTCTATCCCTGCTCTTCCACCACACTGTGAGCTGACGGGATGGCATTTGATAATGTGTGTCCATCAAGCTGAGCTGCTGTGTTGAAGCGCTCTCACACATACACTCGCTCGCTCGACAGCTCTTCTGACTAACAGCCTTTCCGCAGACAGACACAGTGCGATACTGGAGTCACGACCTTCTCTGGCTCACACAAACATGGCTCGGACTCAAACTCCAGCAGAGCAAACTCAACACTCACAACTGTCCTCTGACTAAACATCTGTTGAACAAGCATAATAGCCACCTCTCATGGCTGAAGCATTACACTTTTGCATCTGTTTTTAGAATCAGATTTATATTTATGCATTTGGCAGACACTTTTATCCAATGTGACTTACATTGCATTCAAGGTACACAATTTTTGATCAGTTCATGCATTCCCTGGGAATCAAACCCATAACCTTGTTGTTGCTGTCGTCATTCTCTAATGAATGCAGATCTGAGCCTTTCATTTTTCAAGCTAAGCTATCTAAAAAGCAATTTATGATCTTTCCAAAGTTAACTATCTAGCTACTAATAAAAAGTAGCTAACTACATTTAGAGTTTCATAATTTGCCAGTGTTTAAACTCTTAAAGAAGTGGCTTATACATGCCACTGCATGTCAAACCTTTTGCTCCATTTTAGTCTCTACAGTCTTGTTTAGGGAGTTTGAAAATGTGCACAAGTTTGATAATCACATATTAACAAGTAAATTGTTGTTCTATTCAAATTTTACAATTCATGGTCTTTCCAATGCATTATTCATTAAGTCATTAAGAATGTATTAGTGCATATTAGTCACTCTCATTTGCATGATTAGTAAAAGGGAGGCAAATTGGAGCATGTTTTTCCCCCACACACACACTTGCCGAGCACTTGGATATTTTAATCAAAGATTAATGTGTCTGAAACAGAGAGATTTTGTGAAGTGAGATGCTGGTTTTGCCAATACTCTATATATTCACACTCCAGTACATCTAATTTGCTCACCTCAGGTGTATCTGGAATACAGTCGTCAAAGTCTGATTTTTATTTTTTATTTTTTAAAGATGCATGTTGTTTGTCAATCCAAGTCTGACTATTTTTCTGAATATAAGGCACTTTTATCATCTGAAAAATGCTGTGATTTACATAGAGTGTTTGGATTATTGCAAAAAATAATCTCTGTGACCAGCAAAAGTTTATGATTCTTCCATGTTTTGTTCACCATGATAAGCTTAACAATTAAACACAACATTTATGAAGTCTTAATACAATCGGCAGAACTAAAAAGCTAAACATATGCCATAAACAAACTACACCATGGTCACATGACTTAGACTTTCACAGTCTTCATTAAAAAAAAAAAAAAAAAAAAAAACTTTTCCCTGAAAGTTTGAGATAGTTTGCAAGAGCGCAATTATGAAAACAATGAGACTGTGAAAGCACCTAGTGAGTAGATGAGTTTACCTTTGTGACATGTTTAATGTCCTGACAACCTTTGTAGCCCCATTTAGCCACTTGTTAAAAAGTCCCCATTTACTGCTTTTTAAGTAAAAGCTCAAAAAAATAATAAACACACACACACACAAAATTACACAATCACAATGGATATTTTATAAGATGAAAATGATCCAGGCATTTAACCAAAAGCCCATCAAAAATTCATTGACTTTAGGACGATGGAACCAGAAGTGGTGAAATGGTAACTCGTTTCCGGGTTTGGCCTACAAAAATATGTCATCTCTGTAGCACTATATTACAAAAGTGAATTATAAAATGCAATTAGCATCAGGGGTGTAAAACATGCACACTGATGGATTTGAGCCAAATGAGGGAGGTACTGTATATGTACCTCTTTTAGAATTGTGTATAATTTGTTTGTTTTTATTTCTCTTCTGAATATTGTATATATATATATATATATATATATACTTCTAAATTAAATAATAAAATGTGACTCATAAACCAATGCAACATATTTGTGTGTTTCTCCCCCTCAACAATATTATTTTGACCCATTGCAACTTATAGCCATGTGCAATTTATTTTGTGAAAAAAATATGGTAGCTATCAACACTCTGAATTTACACAGCTTAGATTAATAATAATTCAGCCATGGACTCCTGGAGTTATGAATGATTGAACAGTAACAACGAGGAAACAAAACATGTCAGGAAGCCGTTATAGATTTGTTATGAAGGATTTCCATAATCAGCAGAGTAATTATGATTTGACCGGGGGAGATGTCTATATTTCAGGCCGCTCAATGAGTGCTATTGACTGCAGTGAGAGAGTGAAAGAAAAGCTCTGCCATCAATTACTGCAGGATCTATCCATGCTGCTGCTGCTCAAATCTGATTGTGAATGTGTTTATGCAGCTACACTGTAAGAGAGATCCAATACAGATTATTCCTTTCTTTCTGTGTAGGCTTTAAATAAGAAGAAAATGTTATATAGCTTGATAAAATAAGAGTTCTACTTTACTGAATGTTAGCATGCTTGTGAATCGACCTTATGCTTTCATAACTTATGTTTCAGACAATACATGGCCAGTTACTTTTCTTATTTTTTTTATATTATTTCAAGTATGATAAATGTAAATATTTAATGAGCAATGGAGCCTTTTATCATAAAAGTAGTTAAGTCATGCATTGCAATGATTTCACCAGATAAAGCTGTAATACAAGGCCTTGAGTGTCTTATAAGTGCCCATGCATATTACTGTGTTTCAGTGTGGTAAATAAAGACAAAGCACACACACACACACACTCTCTCAACTCTCAAGGATGTGTCTCTTTCTCTCGGCCAGGCGTGAGAGCAGAACAAAGCTCTTGACCTTAACGGACAGTTCATATCATCATTGAAGTAGGACGTGTACTGGTGCTTTACTGCCAGTCTGTCAATGGGTCGTCACTATCACAAGTGCACTTAAAAGCTCACAGTTTGTCCTCACTAGTGGTTTGAGAGATGTGACACCGCCTGTAATATGTAAGGGATGTGAGAGGATGTGAAGGGAATTGTACATACAAATTGGTGTTAGTCATACAGGAAGCTATTAGTGACAGTTCATTAAACCAAACTATGTGTCGCCATGGAAATTTCTATTTTGGGTTTATTTATTTCCTTGCATGTGAGCGTGAGGTTTTGTTCACTTGCTGTTAGTAATCTATAACAATCTGTACTTTGACTAAACTGCTGAAGAAACTCAAAAATAAATCCCACAAAAATTGTCTCCAGTTGAATCTGATCAAACCTTGTTTTGGGAACATCCTCAAAGGACTTTTCTTTAAGAAAAGTGGCTCACTGAAAGTAAATAATGTAATTTTTTTGTCTTCCTGTTAAATACAGTGCACTCAGAAAGGATTCAGAACCCTTCATTTTTCCACATTTAATGCTGCATAGTCATTATTCTGCTCAAGTCAGTTCAGCGTTTATTCGTTTCAGTTCAATAACAGTGTTGATGTTGCAAAGATCATCAATTATGAAACAGATTCAACTATAAAGAAGCTCTACAGAAGATATTCTCTGTCATTTTTCAGCTCAATTCATTTTATGTTTGTAGCTTTAAGAGATCAACCATGCATTTATGTTTTTATTTCCTTCATTATTTACAATTTTGTTTTATTGTTATTTATAATAATTTATCATTCATAATCATTTATATAATTTATAAATTTTTGGAATTTGTATTTTGCTATCGTGGTTTAATCTTATGATTGTGAGGTTTCATGAATTTTTGTCTTCATGAATAAAAAATAAGAGGGAATATTGCAATTTTAAAGGTCTTATGAGTTGTTGTGATATAACAACACTTGTTGTATTTGAGCTGTCGAGGCACAAAGTCAGAGCACTGAAACATACGCAACTAAGATTATATTTTATAATAATCACCTAAACATTATACTTGAGTTATACTAATATTACTGAGCAAGCACTCATCTTTTTGTTTCCCATCTCATTCTCACACAGAGATTCACAAGTTTTGAGCTCAAACACATCAGACACAAAACACAATGCCAAGGCTTCATTTGCACAGGCGATATATCACACACGTGCTATTTTTTTCACATCCTTTCACAAACAATGCCAGGAAAAACATACTTCACGTGTTTGTCTCCATATGTTCTCTGTCTGTATAACTGGCTGCATACACTTTCTTATAATCCACCAATAAACAGATTATTGGTCAAAAAATGTAGCCTATTCATTTTCCGATTTTTAAATAATGACCAAATATGTAGTTCTACACTCTTGCAAAAAGTACTAACATCAAACGAATAGTTGAAATAGTAAAAAATGTGCTCATTCTCAGATAAAAACATCAGAACAATAAAATACAGCACATCATTTACTCACCAATCGAAATTGCCGTTAGAATGAGAGTCAAACAGCTGATAAAAACACAATAATCCACAAGAAATTCACACCACTCCTCATTCTGACGGCACCCATTCACTGCAGAGGATTCATTGGTAAGCAAGTGATGCAATGATTAAACTTCTCCAAAGAAACAAACTCATCTACATAATTTTCAGCAAATTACATTTTTTTGGGGTGAACTATTCCTTTAATTTGTTACTAAACCAAAGTGCTACATTATTTCAACCAAGCCACAGTTTGGAATAAATATAGACCTATTTAGAATTCAAGCAGATCAATTCTCATAATATCACACAGATGAAAAGAAAAAGTAGCCGCGACATTTCAAAATGTTGTGTCTATACATGTAATGATAATGACCCAAAACATGAAAGCAAATTCACAAAGAACCCAAAGAAGAAATTTGCCAAGTCAAAGTCCAGATGTCAATCCATCTGAATCGAATCAAAACACTAATGACAATAAAGCAGTTAGAATAGCTTAGTTTTATTACTAATATCGCTACATTTGTTTTAAGTACAACTTAGTGGACTGTGTACATGCTGAGGCCAAGTAAGACCTGTCTTGTCTCCACTTAACTGTCCTATAAGCATAAAGACAAACAAAAAAAAGAATAGGTATAACTTTCCCACTAACCTTTATAAAGAATAACAGCTCATTCTTCACTAAAGGTCATGCAATGTAATGTAGTAACTCATCTTCAGCAGGCGTGCATTGTTCTTTCATACTGACAGCGTTTCAGTTGTGTGACAGAAATTTGTCTCTACACAGAAAGTAATGTGAAAATAATGTGATATCAGGGTTGACATTATCAAACGAAAGTGATTTCCTTTGAGAATGACCATAGATTATGAAGTGGTTATCAGGAGTTGGCCAGAACTGTTGCATACTTAATCGTCGTGACATGAAAGGAAACAAATTGAATCTAAATGGTAATTAATCTACACAACAAAATGCAAGCCCTGGCAGGCAGCCCACTCCTAGCACCATGTTCATGGCAGTGCGTGGCATGTTAAAAAAAAAAATTGACTTTGTGGAAATATTCACATTCTATCTTAAAGATAATATATGCAGTTTCTATGCTATTATTGTAAATAACAAGAATAAAAAATATTTTCAAACAATCTTTGCAAACGCCTCTACCCTAATCACGCCCTTACAATTATTCTTATCATTAAAATATATATTTTTCTTCTTTTCTCGGGCTTGACAAAAAAGAACTAACGTGTTGAGTTTAGCTTACCTGTCAAGAAGAAACTCTGCAAGTTCCCGATTGAAACCCAAACATTCCATCACATACTTCTAAAAGCACTGTCATTTTTTTTACCCCCGTTCTACCCGTCTCTGCATATTTTGGCAAGTTTTTTCATTTTCTTCTGTAACCAAATCTGAATTTCTCTTTCCATGTAAAGGTCACAGCCGTCTGTCCACACTGGCTAAACAACCCTGTGGCTCAGCCTTCTACAGAAGCCACACCCCCAAACCATTGCTATTGGTTGAGCTGGAATGATTAATGGATCTAAGCAGACCATTCTAAATGATTTGATGGTGCTTGGGAGGCTCAATATTTACATTATTGGTGGAGACTGACCCATGATTGGCATACTTTCATTCAGTCTTTGTAAAGAGAAAGTATTTTGAAGAAAAAAAACTTCACATACACAAACTTCACCTTAAAGATACATGTATTGTTTAAATGTTGTGACTTGGAGATGTTTTAATTACACATTTTAAATAGCAGATTCTGGTAATCAGAACCATAGATATGATCAGAACAACTGGTTCATTTAATATTTTAAGGGGGGAAGGGGTTAAAAAACACTGTCCTTGAACTGTCCTGAAATAATAATAAAGACACAAGCCTCCATAAAAGAATGAGATTAAAAAAATAAAATAAAAAATTGGCATAATATTTTATTATAATATCTTTAATTTAATTTTTTAAATAAATAATAATTATTATTATTATTTGAAAAACATTTATTGCTACACCAAATGCATGCAGTGCAAACAATGTGCAAAACAACAACAAAACAGGAAATTATATCATAGACCGTGTGTCAAAGTCAATACATTTCCTTAAATATCAGATAATTTGACCTTTTTATGCCAAGGCAAGGTTAGTTTCTGTTATAAAACTTCCAAAATCTAATATACAGTACCATTTACATACTATCAAACTACATGAAATTTTTTTAGACAAATCCGACAATTCCGAGCAATACTTTCTTCTATGAATCTTAAGAGCACATGACTGATTGAAACTCTTCTGACATGATCTTTGGTGCTGTTCCAAGTCACTGGTACCAGAAAAGGCCTTTCCACACTCCAAGCAGACATGAGCATGTTCCTTGTGTTTTTTAAGACTATTTTTCCCAAAGATAACACAAATAAGGCTCAGGGCTGATGCTGAAGTGAAGTTTGTGGTTACAGGTCAATACAGAGTCAACGCACAGGTGCATTTTTAGACTTCTTGTCCATGTGAAACTCTTCTCACACTTCTGGCAGGAGAAAAGCTTTTCTCCAGCGTGGATTCTCATTTGAGTATTGAGTCTTACTTTACGTGTGAAACTCTTTCCACACTGATCAAACATGAACGGCTTTTCACCAGCGTGGATTCTCATGTGCATCTGAAGTCTCGCTTCATGTATGAAACTCTCCTCACAATGACGACACGAGAAACAGACAGGTGAAAGGCTTTTCTCCAGTGTGATTTCTCATGTGCGCGTTAAGCCTTCCTTTAAATGGGAAACTCTTCCCATTAAGATGTCCTTTACTGGTGAATCTCATTCCTCACTGAGGCAACGTGAAAGATTTGTTGGCTTCTATTGTTGTTTGTGAGCAGCTCAAATCATTTTCTCCGGTTGTGAAATAATGGGATTTCTGATGGCGTTTCTCATCCACTTCATTCCATTCTTGAAGTTTTCGTAAGATCTGAAATCAAACATCAATTTGTAAATGTCATTAAAAGAGGGAAAAATATGAAATGAAAATAAATTAAATTAGCTCAGTATCTATTTATATATACTACTGTTATGATGATCATAAAATGTGTGCTGCTCATCCTAATTGCAATTCAAGGCAATGAGCATTTTAAATGTATTTTTTGTAATAATTTGTTTAAACTTACATGGTAACTAATTAGATACTTTACTGTACTTACTAATGTATATACATGGTAAATATGTAGTACTTACGGACAAGTGGGTACAAACAGGCACGTCCTTACAGTATTCGTATATGGTAACTAATAAGACATTACTGTACATAATGATATGTACATGAAAAAATGTGTAGCACCTATGGAAAAATGTGGTATTATGTGGTAACAAACAAGACACATACTGTACTTGGTATATACGGTACGCTTGGTAAGTCCTAACCTTGCCTAACAAAAAGGACTGTTTTTCAATTGCTTGTGTAGGACTGTTAATGCTAAATTGGTCTCCACAACAGTGCTTACAAAGTTTGAAGAACTGGTAATTCCTGTGTAATATTTATGTAAAATTGTGCACTTTATTTTACAGACCTATTTCCATATACTTGCAATGTACAGAATAAGTTATGTGGTACTCAATTTGGGGGTATAAACATGGACCAAGGTGCTTATTGAGTAATTGATAGCCTCATAGCTGGCTACGGGCCTGATGACTGATATGCAGAAACATAGATGCCCAGTACAGAGGTATCAACATTCACAAACCAGAAAGTTTACAAAACATTTAAGCATGTGAAACACCCAGAAACATGTGGAGTACTTTTTATGATGGATGGATGCACTTTATTGGACTTCAAAATCTCATCAGCCATTATGAAGCTTGGATAAGCCAGGACACATAACATAAGTTTTTAACATAACTCTGATTGTATTCGTCTGAAAGAAGGACATATCCACCTAGGATGGTTTGAGGGCGAGTAAATCATGTGGTAACTTTCATTTTTGGGTAAACTATCCCTTTAATTTCATGTGGTTTTAGGGATGGTTTAACCACTTTCAACAAAAGTTTACATTTAATGACTAAAATGTCATGTAGTGTAACCATCAAGTAAACATAACATTTCCATAACACGTATAAAACTTGATCATTATTTACAAATACAAATGGAACCTTTGTTTTTTACTTTTGCATCAATGACATAACATTTATACTGCAAACTATCTATAAAGTTGTACGTCTTCTCTAGTGAACATTTACATTTAATCCTGAATGGATTAAAATCTTTCCACAATACGAACACTTGTACAGTCTTTCTCCAGTAAGGATTTTTTGGTGACATCCCAAGCAGACATGAGCACTCAAATCAATGTTTTACCTTGTTCTCTTTAAAACGCTTTCCCTAAAGAACAGGCTTCTCATTTGCATGGATTTTCAAGTGTGTTTTAAGGGCTGCTGCTCAATTAAAAATGTGTACCATCCTGATCAGTGCTGAATTACCTTACAGAAGCGTGATACGTGTTGTTTGAGACTTCTTGCCCATGTGAAAGTATTCCCGCAGTGAACGCACACGAAAGGCCTCTCTCCAGTGTGAAGTCTGGTGTGCAGTTTAAGGTTTACTTTCCGTCTGAATCTTTTCCCGCAGTGAACGCACACGAAAGGCCTCTCTCCAGTGTGAACTCGCATGTGCATATGAAGTATTGCTTTTAGTATGAAACTCTTCCCACACAGATGACAAGCGTAGGGCTTTTCTCCAGTGTGAGTTCTCATGTGCAAATTATAGCCTCCTTTAACGGCGAAACTCTTTCCGCACTGGAGGCATGTGTACGGCTTTTCTCCAGTGTGAATTCTCATGTGCTCATTAAGTCCTCCTTTACGTCGAAATCTCTTCCCACACTGCGAGCATCCGAAAGGTTTCTCTCCAGTGTGGATCGTCATGTGAATCTTAAGGCTTCCTTTCTCTGTGAATTTTCCTCCACACAGAGTGCAGGTGAAAGGCTTCTCCTCGGCGTGAGTTTTAATGTGCCTCTTAAGACATCGTTTATATGGGTAACACTTTCCACACTGAAGGCATCTGAAAGGCTTTTCTCCATTATGAACTCTTACATGCACATTAAAGGTTTCTTTACGTGTAAAACTCTTCCCACACTGAGAACACGTGAATGTTTTTTCTCCAATGTGAGTTCTCATGTGTTTCTTAAGGCTTCTTATGTCTGTGAAACAACTTCCACACTGAGAGCAGGTGATAGGCTGTTCTCCAGTGTGGACTTTCATGTGTCTGTTGAGATATTCTTCACATGGGAAACTCTTCCCACAATGGTTGCATCTGAAAAGCTGTTCTCCAATATGAATTTTCAAGTGTGCATTATAGGCTTCTTTATCTGTGAAACTCCTGTCACATTGAGAGCATGTGAATGATTTCCTTTCAATATTTACTTTTGTGTCATGCTTAACAAAACTCTTTCCTTTCTCAACACATGCTGAAGATCGATCTCCATTGTGAATCTTCACGTGCGAGTCAAGGTTTCTGTTATGTATAAAACTCTTCCCACAATGAGGACACATGAAAGATTTGTCTCCTGCGTGAATTCTCATGTGACGTTTCAAGCCTTCTTTCATCGTGAAACGTTTTCCACACTGAGCACAGGTGAAAGGGTTCTGGGCTTCGTGAATTTTCATGTGCCTATTAAGGTATGTTTTACACTGGTAACTCCTTCCACAATGAGGGCAGGTGAAAGGCTTTTCTCCAGTGTGAATTCTTATGTGCGTATTAAGCCTTCCTTTAAACAGGAAACTCTTCCCACACTGAAGGCAGGTGAAAGGCTTTTCTCCAGTGTGAACTCTTATGTGTACATTAAGATTTCCTTTAGTGGCAAAATTCTTCCCACACTGACAGCAGGTGAAAGGCTTCTCTCCAGTGTGAATTTTGAGGTGCACGTTAAGGTTGCCTTTAGTGGTAAAATGCTTTCCACACTGAGGGCAGGTGAAAGATTTTATGGCTTCTGTTTTTGTTTCTGAGAAATTCTTTTCGATTTTTAAGATGTTCAAACCATTTACTCCAGTTGTGAAGTGATTAGGTTTCTGATACTGATGTTTCTCCTCCACTTCATTCAGTTCTTGACTTTCTTCTTTGATTCCCATCAGATCTAGAATAGAATATCAAATTGTAAAAAAAAAAAAAAAAAAACAGTTAAAAAGGAAAAGAATAAAATATTAAATTAAAGGGGTTCTGCATTTTTTTAATTTTTTTTTTACTAAGATTAATATAAAAGGTCAAGTTAATGCAATCAAATCTTGATGATTCTAATATTTGTTGTGGGGCAATATTTTTGTTTTAAATAAAATACTAAATAAATACATTTAATTATTTACGAGTCAATATTGCGAGTTCGAGTCTCAGGTCCGGCAGGAATTGTAGGTGGGGGGAGTGAATGTCCAGTGCTCTCTTCCACCTTCAATACCACGACTGAGGTGCCCTTGAGCAAGGCACCGAACCCCCAACTGCTCCCCGGGCGCCACAGCATAAATGGCTGCCCACTGCTCCGGGTGTGTGTGTGTTCACTGCTGTGTGTGTGCACTTTGGATGGGTTAAATGCAGAGCACAAATTCCGAGTATGGGTCACCATACTTGGCCACATGTCACGTCACTTTCACTTTTTCACATTCACTTTAAAAAAATGCAATTTATACATACAATGATCATGTTTTTAATTTAAGTTAAAATGTGATACAACTGTCCTGATATCTATCTATCTATCTATCTATCTATCTATCTATCTATCTATCTATCATACATGTCACAATAATAAACATTCACTTCTGAGTTAGGTTCCTAGGCAATACACGATGATTGACTAACCGTTTTAATATTACAAATGCACAACAAACTCCAGTGCTAGAGGACTATTTTGTTGACAACCATACAGGACACCTGTAAAGCTGAAGAAAGCAATAGAACACCTTTAATAGTCGAAAATATCAAGTAGTAATATCCCACATCGGACTTTGAATGAAACTCAGCATTACCTCTGGAAACGCTCCTAAACACTAGAATTAACGCTGCGCAGAACACTACAAATCTACTGATGTTAAAGTATACTTAGAGATAATACACAAGGATTTGTAGATGTGATGCTGTGTCATGAGACTAACAGATGTAAACGAGATGACAAACGCTTAGCATGAAGTTCAATATACTGCTGCTTTTACACGTTGAACAAAGATTTTTAATTTATGAGTAAATCAAGGTGTTAAGACATATAAATTGTTATGTGTTAAGACTAGTGCTGTCAATCGATTAAAAAAAAATAACTAATTAATCGCACATTTTTCTAAAATTAATCACGATTAATCCCACCTAACATTAAAGTTTTTAAATATACTTTTATATTGCAATAATTTCACATTCAATCTTCAAATGTACAATGTACAAACAACATAAAGACAGTATATTTTTAATATTTCTTTAATGCATCTTTTTTATGATTGAAGGCGAGCATCACTGATATCAATACTACTGATGTCTCTATGAAATTGTTTTTCCCCCTTAATATTTAACCATTGACTGTAGCCATTCAGCATTACAGTATAATTGACAGCTATCAATTTTAACATTTATTAGACTTAACTTTTAATTTAAGTGAACTTAAAACAATCTTCACACAAACCCATTATAATAAATGACATATTTAGCTACCTGTGCCCTTCAGCAGAAATATACAGAATATGAATAGTTACCAAACACTAAATTCTAAATTAAATATAGATGAACCCCTTAAAGCTATAAAAGTTATTGATTTCCTCTTTTTTTCTTTTGTTCTTGGATTAATAGACATCACAGCAGCTGGTTATTATTATTTGCCTGCTATTGCTTTAAAAGCTGATGCTGCTTTCTGACCCACTTCAGGTCAGCTCTTCTAATAAGCAGACGAGTTGAATCGGGTGTTTTAGATGAGGGAGACTCATGGGGTGCCTCAGGACAGTTTTGAAAACCATTTCAGAGACATGTTCTTAAATATGAGCATATATAACATATTGCATGCATGCACACAATTTTAAGGCAGCTTTAATCGCCTTTTTGGCAGTGGCGGAGCCAGGATGTTTTCATAGGGGTGGCCAGGGAGGGGCCAGCAACCAGTCTGGGGTGGCACAGAAATATTCATTATTTCAATATAAAAATGTGATTGACTATAAAGTATTGGACTGTTTGAGTGCCTAAAACACAACGGAATACAATTAATTTCTACTAAATTGTAATTGAGATATTTGTGAATTAGATCAAGTAATGTTGAGTGAACGTGACAACTTGTGTATTATTCCTCACCTCCAGGTATTTTAATAAAGGGGCTCACTATAGCTTTATTGCTCAGTCAGCTTGATTATGGTTCTCAAAACCCCTAAAAGCTTGTTCTCCATCATTGCATACTCATTGATGAGACATGCAGATAGTGATAAGAATTGCTTAATAAAAAAAAAGAAAAGAAAAAAAAAGGCCGGAAGTCAACAGCACATAAATGCCAGTAAAATTAGTTATTTTATGCATTTAAATGGTTTCATTTTCGTTTGTACTTTACAAATAAAAAAATAAAAACAGCGCATATTTTCTAGTATAAGTGCACTGTGTTCATATTTACTTGTGCATACAAAAAACAAAACAAAAAAAAAACATCAGCTTGCGCCTTATATTGTGATCTCGAATTGCACAATATTTTAGTAGGCTACGTGCATTTGAGAGACGTTCTTTAATGTGATGCTATACATACATGAATGCACTAATTGCCTTTTTGATAGTTTCATGACTTAACTGACGACAGAACTTTGTATGCTCATAGTTTCTTGCGCGCATTATTAGAGCGTGCGCCTTATATTCGCGTAAAGTTGAAGAGTGTGCGACGTGAGCACAGTGACGCTGACAGGACAGTTTGTTTTGCTGATATATAGCCTAACAGCATCTCATCAGACCGCAGTTCACTGTTGTTCAACTGAAGCTCGTTTGACCTGCGCCTGGCGCTGAGGCGAAGCTGAAGTGCGCGTCTGAAAAGTCTCCCGTTTTATGTGGTCATAAAGAGATACGCCGGTTCCGCGTCTTAATAAATGTATTTCTTGTCAAGAAAAAAAAAAAGGGACAAAAACGGCAGTTTTGAGTGGGGTGGCCAAGCTTAGGTCAGTGGTGGCCACGGCCACCCCTGGCCACACCCTGGCTCCGCCCCTGCTTTTTGGTAACTTCATGCCTTAACTGACGGCATAACTAGGACATTGCATGCACGTAGTTTCTTTCGCTGATTGATATGAAATGATACAGGCTACAGCGCGCGCCCGCACCTTTGTGCGTGTATTTGAAGAGCACGCGCTACGAGCACAGTGTCTTTTCCGCGCTTGTTTGACTCGCGCCTGGCACGGAGGCGACGTTAGAGCGCGGGTCTGAAACATCTCCCATTTGATGTGGTCATAAAGACGTTCTGCATCTAAATAAACGCAATCCTTTTCAAGAAAAAAGAGACAGAGGCAGCAGTTGTGAATGGGGTGGCTGACCCTAGCCCCGCCCCTGCGTTAAATATTTTTAAGGCTTTAATCTGAAAAAAATTAATCTCCCGCGTTAACGCGCTAATTTTGACACCACTAGTTAAGACACATAAATTGCTTATTAAGATGTAAATTTTAAGAAAATTATTATTTTCTCATTGTTCTCAGTTGTTAGTTTTAAGGTTATTTTAAATATATCTTGGAGACTTATACAACCCCAAATCAGAAAAAGTTGGGACAGTATGGAAAAAAAGAAAGTAGTGATTTCTAAATTTACTTTGACTTGTATTTCATTGCAGACAATATGAACACAAAATATTTCATGTTTTGTCTGGTCAACTTCATGTCATTTGTAAATATACATCCTTTCCTGTCATTCAGACCTGCAACACATTCCAAAAAAAGTTGGGACAGGAGCAATTTAGGGCTAGTAATGAGGTAAATTGGTTAAATAATGATGTGTTTTGAAACAGTTGATGTCAACAGGTGATTGTAATTATGATTTGGTACAAAAGCAGCATCCAAGAAAGGTCTAGTCCTTTAGGAGCAAAGATGGGCCGAGGATCGCCAGTTTGCCAACAAATACGTGAGAAAATTATTGAAATGTTTAAAAACAATGTTCCTCAAAGAAAGATAGGAAGAGATTTGGATATTTCACCTTCAACAGTGCATAACATAATTAAAAGATTCAAGGAATCTGGAGGAATTTCAGTGCGTAAAGGACAAGGGCGCAAGCCTAAGCTGAACAACCGTGATCTCCGATCCCTCAGGCGGCACTGCATCAAGAATCGTCATTCATCTATAAGCGATATCACCACATGGGCTCAGGACTACTTTGGCAAACCTTTGTCAAGTACCACAATACGTAGTTACATCCACAAATGCCAGTTAAAACTGTACTGTGCCAAAAGGAAGCCCTATGTTAACAGTGTCCAGAAGCGCCGTCGACTTCTCTGGGCTCGGAGGCATCTGGGATGGACCATCACACAGTGGAAACGTGTACTGTGGTCAGATGAATCAGTATTTCAGGTATTTTTTGGGAGGAATGGACGCCGTGTGCTCCGGACCAAAGAAGAAAAGGATCATCCAGACTGTTACCAGCAACAAGTCCAAAAGCCAGGGTCTGTCATGGTATGGGGTTGTGTCAGTGCCCTTGGCAAAGGTAACTTGCACTTCTGTGATGGCACCATTAATGCTGAAAAGTACATAGAGATTTTGGAGCACAATATGCTGCCTTCAAGAAGACATCTTTTCCAGGGACGTCCATGCATATTTCAACAAGACAATGCAAAACCACATTCTGCACACATTACAAAGTCCTGGCTGCGGAGGAAGAGGGTACGGGTACTTGACTGGCCTGCCTGCAGTCCCGACCTGTCTCCAATAGAGAATGTGTGGCGCATTTTGAAGCGCAAAATGCGACAACGAAGACCCCGTACTGTTGCCCACCTTAAGACTTGTTTGCAGGAAGAATGGGACAAAATTACACCTGAAACACTTCATCACTTGGTGTCTTCAGTCCCTAAACGTCTTTTAAGTGTTGTGAAAAGGAATGGCAACATTACAAAGTGGTAAATGCTTTACTGTCCCAACTTTTTTTGGAATGTGTTGCAGGTCTGAATGACAGGAAAGGATGTATATTTACAAATGACATGAAGTTGACCAGACAAAACATGAAATATTTTGTGTTCATATTGTCTGCAATGAAATACAAGTCAAAGTAAATTTAGAAATCACTACTTTCTTTTTTTATTTGCGTTTTCCATACTGTCCCAACTTTTTCTGATTTGGGGTTGTAATAAGTTTCACTTATTTTATAAAGGACTGTATATAATAATTTTGTCAATAAAACAGAAAAGAGTTGCAATACAATATCCAATATATTTGGTGATTTTCTGAAAGAAAAAAAAGTCTCAAAACTATTTTTTTCTTCTTCAAAATAAATAAATATATACAATGTAAAACAGTGATTGTTTTTAAACCAAGGCAATATGCTAAAAGAAGACTGTCTCCAGCAGATGACTGTATATAATCATTTTGTCAATAAAACAGAAAAGATTTGCAATATTACAATATCCAACATATTTGGTGATTTTCTGAAAGAAAAATAAGTCTCCTGAGTAGTTTCTACATTTTCTCCTTTAAGTAAAAATAAATCAATACAGAAATAAATATTATAAATAAATAAAAAATAAAATAAATACAAATTTTAATAAAAAAATCAGTATAAAACAGTGATTGTTTTTACCAAAACAATATGCTAAAAGACTGTATGTCTCCAGCAGAATTTTCTTTATTATTTATTTAAAATATATATAAAAAATGAATTAATAAATGACAGAATGACTGAAACGCCAGTCTATAAACATACATATGTTTTAGGGGTGGGCGATATGGAAAAAATATATCAAGATTTTTTTTTTAGAAATATCACGATTTTTTTTATTATGATTCTTTTTCATGTTGGTTTTACTATTTTGCAAGTTGTCTGAGCATTCCAGCCAAACTAATTTCCCTATCATAAAGACAGCATTTTAAGGTAACACACACACAAAAAAAATCTTTGTCATTATTTTAGCTTTGTTATTAAAAAATAAGAACAAAGATACACATTACAAATTCACATAATATACAAATAAAACAAACGGTGCTTTATTTCCAGGAACAATAGGTGTATTTAGCGTGAATGAACAAATATAAAAATAAAACACTATATAGACTGATTCCTAAAGCAACTGTATTAAAGTTCTTCAGTCAAGAATAGTGAGTGATTTTTGCGTTTTGTTGTTTTATTAACATTAAAGGAATAGTTCAACCAAAAATAAAAATTCTGTCATCTGTCTGTCAATTCTGTCATAGTGTTTTATTTAAATACAATCATTTACTCGCTCAAAAGCTGTTTTAAACCTGAATGAGTTTCTTTCTTCTGCTGAACATAAATGATATGTTGAAGAATGTGGAAAACCAAACAGTTGCTGGTTCCCAGTGACTTAGTATTTTTTTCCTACTATCAAAGTCAATGTGGACCAGCAACTGTTACCCACATTCTTCAAAATATCTTCCTTTGTGTTCAGCACAAGAAAGAAATGAATAAAGGTTTGTGACAACATGTGAGTGAGTAACTAATGACAGAAATTAAATATTAGCGTGAACTATCCCTTTAATGACAGTCCGCTGCATGTTTAATACTGTCCCTTTAAGACCTGCACGCATCTAATATACAGGCACGTATCCATTTTCTCTCAACTGTTTACTTTCATTTTAGACATAACCAACTGAGTCTATATGTAAACCCTGTGTGTTTTAACAGTATTAGCGCAAAAGATAACTTACTCCAGTAATCAGGCGCTGTTTGACAGGCTTTAGCGCGCGCGCTTCAAGTGCACGTGCTCACAAAAAGCGCACGTCAGAACAGCATGTGAATAAAACATTTAACCGGCAAGGCTTTAAAGCACATGCAAATAATGTACTTTTGTGATTGCAAATAAGTGCAGTCTCCCGTGAGAGTAACTCTACCGCTGAGTTAACGCTGATGTGAATGCATGTGGCGTTGTACAGAGACGGCGGCGCCAGAACTGCAGCTGACAGAATGTGTGCTGTAGCACAATACTACCATATTTCTTCAAAAGCAGATCGTGGAGACATTTTTATCGTCCATGATCATACATCACCATTTTACTTAATTTACTGACCTGTGATGTAGAGAAGCTTAATCAAATAAAAAAGTCCAAAACAACACTTCAGTCCTCAGGAACAACATTTATTAGCCACTTTTAGTCATATGAACACTGTAAAACAGCATCATGGTACTCTTGCCCCTTAAATGAAAATATACAAGAATAATGAAACACTGCTAACATAACATCATTTGGTCCTGAGTGAATAAAATTATCAAAGATAAAGATTAAATGTATATGCCAAGTTATTAGATAACTACTCTTTGGTTCATATAACTTCTCTGTATAAACATTTAAATATTTAAAAATAAATGTACTTAAGAGCTGATGCCAAAATAAGATTTGAATCACACTTTTCACAGTTAAAGGGGTCATATGATGCTATTTTAAAGATCATTATTTTGTGTATTTGGTGTAACAGAATATGTTGACATGCTTTAATGTTCAAAAAACACATTATTTTTCAAATAATGTACATTATTGTAGTTCCTCTATGCCCCGCCTCTCTCAAACGCGTCATTTTCTACAAAGCCCTTTCTTTCCAACAAGTACAGTGTGCTCTGATTGGCCAACTGACCCAGTGCATTGTGATTGGCAGAACACCACAAGCAACACGTCAGAAATGTAACGCCCCTTACCATAATCGCCAGCTTCAGCTTTCAAGTTAGTTTTATCAGTTCAAGCCCGAGAGGGGAACAGAGTCGCATGACAGACACAGTGATGATGCTAGTATGTATTTGCAGTACACAAGCCGATTTCTGACGGGCTGTACACTCCGCTGTGATGTGACCCTGTTCCCCTCACACACACACACAGGACGCCTTACGCGCAAAACTACGCATTTGAACAGTCAAGAACAAATACTTGAACTAATACCAAAACATACTTACAGTCGCTGATTCAGAAGCGCCAGATTGTCACTGACCCTTTTTTTTTTTTTTTAAATAGCCTTCGTGCACAGCCACAATCAGCTTGTAACATGTAAAAAATGTAAAAAACTGTTACTTGAATGCAATGTAAGTCGCTTTGGATAAAAGCGTCTGCTAAAATGCATAAATGTAACACTCCAAAGAGAAAGGAAAACTTGAAATCGCATCATATGACCCCTTTAAATGACCTCACAGCAAAGTGATTGATGTTTTGTTTTTTTTACTTTGCCGATGCGAAAGCCTTCCCTCACAAATGACATAAAAATGCTTTTCTTCTCATGAGCAACTTAACCTTTTCTTTACATATGAAACTCTTTCCTTGGCTTCTCTCCACTGTAAATCCTCATGTGTGCCGTAAAGGTTAATCGCTACAAGTAAAACTCCACACTGGATACTGGTAAAAGTCTTCTGTCCAGTTCTCGTGTGATGCTTAAAGTATGATTGACACTGGTCACCCCTCCCACACTGCAGGGATGAAAGTTTTTTCTCCAGTGTGAATTCTTATGTGCACATTAAGTCTTCCTTCACTGGCAAAACTCCTTGCACACTGCAGGCAAGTGATTTGTCTCCAGTTGTGAAATCACTGGCAAAACTCCTTGCACACTGCAGGCAAGTGATAGATTTATTGGCTTCTGTTCAGTTTGTGAGCAGCTCAAATCATTTTCTCCAGTTGTGAAATGATACTGACGTTTCTCCTCCACTGATGATTCTTGACGTTTCTCCTCGAGTTCCATCAGATCTAGAATGAAAATATGAAACTTTCAAAATCATTTTAAAAGAGACAAATATTAAATGAAAGGAAATAAGAGTGACCCAGTATCTATTGTACACAATCTTTTATGTGTTAAATGTAATATATATATATATATAAAAAAAGTATTGTTCATGTTAATGCCATCAAAACTGGGTAAATATCAGATGAAAAAAGTTAACACTTGTTTGAAGGAACAATGCTGTAACACTTTTTTAGTACTTTATATAAAAAAACATCATCTAACAATGCATTCCTAATTTCTGAGTTAAAACTAATTTTTAAATGTAAATAAAAAAGATAAAAAATAAATAATTAAATGTTTCATTGGGGGGGGGGCATAAAGTAAAAAAATAATATATATATATATATATATATATATATAACTGATGATATAACTGTCTTTACCATAAAAAAAAAAAAAAAAAAAAACCTAGGAAAAAATTTAACCTTAAAGCAGTTTGGCATAATGTTTTATTATTATATCTTATTATATCTATATCTTACTATTATACAACTGATTCGCTGCTTGATAATTTATAAACTCTTTTTCTAAATTTTCAAAAAAAAAATTGCACTCTTGCTTGTGTGATATTGCTTTAATAACCATGGCATTATTACATGAAAATCATGTGATTAACAGAAATTACTCTATTGATAGCACTTTTTAAAAAAAAATAAAAATTAAAATAAAAAGTAAAACTTTGTGAAAAAAAAAAAAACTTTTTTTTTTTTTTCTTTTAGAGTTCATGCAATGTTATACTTTAAAGGGGTCATATGATGCGATTTCAAGTTTTCCTTTCTCTTTGGAGTGTTACAAGATTGTGCATAGATAAGATCCCTGAAGTTGCAAAGACTAAAGTCTCTGTGTTCCTGTGGCTCAGTGGTAGAGCATTGCGTTAGCAGCGCAAAAGGTTGTGGGTTCAATTCCCAAATGTATAGCCTGAATGCACTGTAAGTCGCTTTGGATAAAAGCGTCTGCTAAATGCATAAATGTAAATGTCTCAAAACCAAAGAGATATTCTTTATCAAAGTTAAGTCTCGTCCACCCCCACCTAAAATGGCTCATTCAAACACACCCCCACATGTCTACGTCACGGTGTGGGAAGATTTGCAAAACACCACCCAAATGTTTACGCAAAGAAAGAAGGAGGAACTATTATTCTCGCTGTAGTATTGTTGCTGCCGCCGGCGCCATGTCCTGGAGATGCTGTGTTTCATTGTGAAAGTGAAAGTACTTTGTTTGGGCTTCCAAAAGAGGACACAACTAGAAATCAGTGGTTAAGTTGTATTTACAACACTGTTCCAGAACAGTTCAACCCAAATATTAGAGAGTGTGCAGCACATTTTACGGAGGACTATTTCCTGAACCTGGAAGAGTAACCTACAATGCTGGCTTGCACAAAGGCTGTTTCTATAAAGTGGAGCAATTCCAACTTTGCAAGGACAGTCTGACGCTTCTGACTCTCAGCCTGTAAGTATGTTTTCATATTTAAAGAATTTGCCACTGACGATTCAAACGCAAGTTTTGAGCAGTGTAGTGTAGTGCTTGTTGTTTGTCGTTTCTCCGATCACAAATGCAGACATGGTAATGTTTAAGTCAGTATAAGTCATTATAATCAGTAATTATGTCCTCACTGGATGCAACAAATGCCTCATTTATAATGGGTTTTATTGTTCTTGTGTGGTCGCACCGGGACAAGCATCGGTGAGGGTCGTAACATTTCCGTCTCACGCTTGAGGTATTCGGCCAATCACAACACACTGGATAGCTGGCCAATCAGAGCACACCTCACTTCGCAGAACGATGAGCTTTGTAAAAATCGACACGTTTCAGAAAGGCAGAGCATAGAGGAGCAACAATAATCTACAGTATGTGGAAAATAATGTGTTTTTTGAACATTAAACCGCATAAACATTGCATTACACCAAATACAAAAATAATGCTCTTTTTAGCAACCTCATATGACCCCTTTAAAGAATATTTTATACAAGTATTTTATGTTTCTCCTCACCACTGTCAGAGTGTCATGTCAATGCTGGCTGCAAGACAATATTCTCTCTAAAGCTACTTTGAAAGGTTTTTATACTAAATTATACTAATAAACTGAATTGATTTTTTTTTTATTATCAGGATTATACATTTAACAGCACTCTATTTGTATTTTGGTCTTTCAATTTGTTTTAATTTATTTTGGCATTACAATGAAGGGGAACGCCCTGGGTAAATATTTCCAGATTAATTGCAACCTTCATTTGAACAATCTCAATTTTGCCCACCCTGTCCTAACTGCATACGTTTTACATCACTTTTATAGTTGTTTCTATAACAGTGACACTCTCATTCGGACAGCTAGTAAGGCTGCATACCTCATTGGCCAGGTCATCAAGCTGTCGAAGGATCCTTGGAATACAGCCTTAGTTTCGAATCCCTCATTCGCCATATTTTGGAGAATCCATCATGTGTATCCTTTGCTTCTTCCAGTCACCCACAATCCCTTTGCATGTGACCCAACTCACGAAAAAGAATTGGCGGAAAATGCGTTGGTACTGAGCTGGTTCAATTTCATTATGCATGAATTTTCTTTTGTTTTTGTTGTGAATAAATCATATAACGTAAACTACATATGATGTAAACACTGGGAGACCACTAATAGTATATACATATGCCTACTATAATATATATATATATTAGTGCTGTCAAAATTAGCGTGTTGGAGCGATCTGGATCTGCAGTAGGGCTGGACAATAATTCAATATCAATATGTATCGCGATATAATTTTTTTCAATAACGGTGATATGATTTTTAAACACATTTCCGATATACATTACCTTAATACATTGATTTATTTGTGGCGTTTGACTTCGTTGAATAAACATGAGCACTGCACGTTTCAAAATCAAAACGCGTCGCGGGTGATTTATATGAGTGTATCTCTGAAGGGAACCGACTGTCTTCAGAATAGTTTTGATGGCATTTTCATTTTATCTGATAAAGTGGAGTTCATGAGCGGAGCTGCTTAGATTACAGCCGTTACCGGGGAAACCGCTAGTTCTCCTGCTCTCACAGCGCCTCCTACAGGCAGAGAGTCAGATTGCATTTTCAGTAATAATAAGTTGTTTCCAGCAACCTGTTTTTGTTGTTGCTCAATTTTCTTGTTTGTTTTCTGCAGCAACTCACTTGGAGTCAGTATAATGTTTTTTTTATTTTGTTGGGGGGGGGGAATTATAGAAATTAATACTTTTATTTAGCAAGGATGCTTTAAATTGATCAAAAGTGATGATAAAGACATTTATAATGTTACAAAAGATTTATATTGCAGATAGATGCTCTTCTTCTGAACTTTCTATTCATCAAAGAAACCTAAAAAAAAATTACTCAACATAATAATTAATGTTTTTTGAGCTGAGCACATCAGAATTTGATTAGAATGATTTCTGGAAGGATCAGACTTTGAAATCACAGACTAATGATGCTATAACTAAATCAGCTAAATCAGGAATAACGAAATCGCATTTTATTTTGGAAATATTTTCGCAATAGAAAACAGTTATTTTAAATGGTAAAAAATATTTCGAGAATGTTACTGCTTTTGCTGTATTTTGGATCAAATAAATGCTTGGTGAGCTTTTGAGAAGTAGAATTCTTTAAAAAAACATTAAAAATCTTACTGTTTGACTGGTAGAGTATGTTAGCAGTTTGAAGTTAAAGATATTAATATTAATAAGGTGAGTCTGAGATGTTTATTTGACAGTGATTTCGCATTTCTTGTTTGTATGAAGGCTAAATACAAATAAAAGGTGAACATTCATTTATTTGTGTTGTTTTTTCTCCCCCTAAAATATTATATAGTTTTATAGGAGGAGTTCATAGACTTGGCAAATTCATTTTTCATAAGTTTTTAGGTACAGACATCTGTTGTGGGCATTCTTGGCAGTTTTTATGAGGCTTCTTTTAAGTGTCCATATCGATATCGGAATTATATCGTATCGACCGAAATTAAAAAATATATCGTGATATACATTTTGGCCATATCGTCCAGCCCTAATCTGCGGTTTGTCTAATTTTATATATCAAATTACATCGCTGGGAAAATGTATGCTAAATGACTACAAAAGCACTGTACAAAACCGTGCAGCGCCAAAAGTCGCAATAATGGTAATCAGTAGGCTATTCAATTCACTTATATTTATGTGTGATATACACGGTTTACTATTTGATGAAACTATCATAGTTATTTAAGCCCAAGTGCCACCTACAGGCCTATTATGTGAAGTGTAGGCTGGTGAAATGGTGACGCGAAAGGACTTTATTATATTACCATTTTTGATAATTATGCAGCATTATGAAAGTGTCTTATGCTCATCAAGCCTGCATTTATTTGATCAAAAATACAGAAAAAAACTGTAGCCTAATATTGTTAAATAGTATTACAATTTAAAAGAATGTTTTTCTATTTTAATTCATTTATACTAGCCTATTTTAATAAAATATCATTTATTTCTGTGATTCAAAGCTGAATTTTCAGCATCATTACTCCATTCTTCAATGCATGGTCCTTCAGAAATCATTCTAATATGCTGATTTATTATCAATGTTGGAAACAGTTGTGCTGCTTAATTTATTTTTATTTTATTTTATTTATTTATTGGAACCTGTGATTCTTTTTTTGGGGTTCATTGATAAATAAAAAGTTTAAAAGAACAGCATTTATTCAAAATAGAGATGTTTTCTAACAATATCAATCTTTACTATCGTTTCTATCCATTTAACAAATCCTTGTTGAATAAAAACTAATTTCTTAAAAATATATATAAAAAATACTGACCTCAAGCTTTTGAACGGTAGTGTATATTGTTACAAAAGTTACAAAACTTATTTAACTTTTCATTCATCGAAGAATCCTGAAAAAAGTATCACAATTTTTCAACATTGCTAATAAATCAACATTGCATAAAATGCATTAAGTAAATAAAGTAAATTAATAAAGTATATTATAATTTTGTTCAAATAAATGTAGGCTTGATGACTATAAGTGACTTCTTGCAAAAATATAAAATAGTAATGTATCCAATCTTTTGAGCTATATATATATATATATATATATATATTTTTTTTTTTTTTTTTCCACATATTGCCCCTTTTTTACATTTGAGCCCCTGAGGAACTCTCTGCACGTCCCTGTTCGAATCATAAGCTTCTGAATTTGAATCGAATATAATCTAAATATCTGTATCTGTTCTGTCCTAAGTACAAAAGCCCTCAAACGCATATTGTCAAACGTCTTCAATACACTACTAATTACCTCAGTATTCATCAGCATTCATTAATGAAGAATAAAGATTGGACACCAACCTGTTTCTTTATCTTTGAACACCTTTGCATCTTCAGTTTTCGTTCTGTATGCTTCTTCATATCCCATGTCTTCACTCTCCTCTTTAATCTCCATTTTCAATATTATGTCAGACATGTTTCATATGTGACGCAATTACAATCAGCTCCGAAATGTACGTTAATTCCCAGCGTCGTATTAGGCAGTACAACAGAACTCGAGTTTAATCAGATTTACAACTTCGAAACTCCTGCAAAAATCCACAACTCTGTTTTTACTAACATGTCGCGGGTATGTGACGTCACACACACGGCGGCACAGGGAGATGAATGGACGTTCACTTTTAAACAAACAAATGCATAACTACGTCAAAAAAGCAACACATAGTGATTGATGATTTGTTTTCATATTACACATATCGAATTATTTATATCTATGCATTATATTGTTTATTTTCCTATGGCTTGATTGCGTACATTATTAAGAAACATATATTGTCTTCTAAATTCATTCACTGTTTAATTTTTAATATTAAACTAATGTTTAGTGTTTAATTTTTGCATATACTATATGCTTTGTTATTTATTTGTCATTTAATGTATTACCCCATTTATCGTTCTGTATTATCTATTTAAATAGCCTACTTTTATGTATGTTTAAAAGCCTGACAACTATAGGAAGCTGTAATCACCGGAGGAATGGGGCGAAAGCAGTCAGATCACTTACCGTAGTAAAACAGCGATATAAGCAAATGCAAAAAAACGCAAAAGGGAGCCTAGCCTAGCCTATAGCAACAATGCAACTTCTCACTCTTAGCTATCTCATAGGCTTGAAATCTAAATTTTATTTTGAATTTTGAAAAGTGGTCTATAAATAGTTTATATTTAAGGCTCATTATAGCTTAGCTAATGGACATTTTTAGAATGGTCATTTATTTTCCCATATTCAGGAAAACAAAATTTGATTTCTAACAGTAGGCTAAACAAAATTGGGCTTCACAGTACTGAATAAATTCAGTAACATTAGATTCAAATTTGACAGTACAGCAGATCAGAACAGATCGATCAATACCTGAACTCCATGAGAAGCAGAAACTGGCATCATGTCCAAATTGTAGTCGACTAAACAAAATAAAGCTGTTTAGTCATGATGCCATTTTGTAGGCCAACCTAAAGATTAATTCACCATAAGTTCACTCTGGAATTTCCTGTGGGTGCTCAAGTGAAAAAAGCACCCCTCTGATAGTCTAATTATTTAATAAGGTTACATACTGTTAACCATAACATCTTGATTATAGAAATAAAGGTCGGAACAAATGAAATTATAGTAATACATATGTAACTAAACCCACGGCAAGAATCACAGAATCATTTATTCAACCGATTAATTCAAACCAGTTCATTTGTTTTACATTCATCAAATCATTTTCTCCAGGTGTGAAATTAGGTTTCCAATACTGATGCTTCTCCTCCATTTCATTCAGTTCTGGACTTTCCTCTGTGAGTTCCTTCAGATCTAGATGGGGGACATAAATTAAAAAAATGCGTGATATCATACAAATGTCCTGATCATGGGAGAAAAAAAGAAAAAGAAAGAAAGAAAGAAAGAAAGAAAGAAAGAAAGAAAGAAAAAAGAATGAAAAGCCTTGTTTAAAACAATAACAAAAAAAAAAATACTTTTTTGAAATGAAAATGTATTTGGCCCTGTTATTGATCCTGTTATTATTACAGTTTCATTCTTTTTTAAAGACTTGTCAGAAATCATCAGATTAATCATGGTTATTATATCGATAGTCCTGTTTTTAAAGTAAGAAATAAAAAAATACTTGTCTGCGTGTATTGGGTTTCTGCTGTGACCTAGTTTCCCCCAGTCTGTTTAATTAGTCATTCTGTTCACCTGCTGTCTTGTTAATTATTCCATTAGTTCCCTTTGTTTGTTTATAAGCCCTCAGTTCTACCTTAGTCTTTGTCCGTTCTCGCCAATGTTAAGTTGGTTTCCGTGCCTGTTTTCCTGGATTATTCTTATTAAAAGACTTTTCGTTGATCTCCTTCGTCTTCGTGCAGTTTGTATCACCAACGCGTGACGCATATCTCCTTCCCTGCAATATCATACTTTCAAAATAGTTTGTAATGGTGTATTATCTTTCTAGATTCTCCTTATCAACTGTCATCAGGTTGAAAGGTAATATTCTCGTTAAGTTTTTTTTGGAACAGTATTTGTGAAAAAACTATAGAGATGAACTACATTTAAAATGTAGGCTATTTTACCAGGTTTTTCCATCAAACAGGACACAATTCAGTAATATATTGTAAATCAGCAATAAAAATCTAAGATGAATGGTATTATAAATGATTCTTATCCTCAAATAACACTAAAAAATCTCTATATTTCAGGTTAGTCCAGCTAAGGTGCATGTGCAATGTAGGGAAAAGTTTGACAACAAACACTTTATGCTTGTTTATGATATCTGGAGAGGAGACAAGAGGCCGTTTTTCTTAATGGATGTCAGTGGAGGAGAGGTTGAGGTACACTGAATAAACTACGTTTGACAGTAAAAAAGCCTATCACTTAATGAATTCAGAGCCGGTCATCTTCAGTCTTCAGTCATTAAATAATTCTTTAGGAGAGAGCTGTATTTAGGGTTTACAATGGGGAAAAAAAAGCTGTTTTATAAGTCAATTCAAGGACAAATGTGACAGGTAGTTTTCAGTTTACTATTCATTTATTCTTATCGTATCCGCAAGCAGCGACTGACTGCTGTACAATTCAGAAAAGATCTTTCCAAGAACTGAAAAGACTAGCTGTGCTCTGACTGACAGAGTCCCTAACCTTCACATGTGAAAGCATGTCAACCTCTGTGCATGAAAATATCAGTTTATCAGCTTCTGAAGAGAGGACAGTTTTAGTCATGAGTACAAACATAAACACAACCTTTAAAGAGTGCCTGACTCAGGAACTAAGACAAACAGCCGTGCTTGAGAGTGCAGATGCCTGAGGTGCAAGTTTGTCTTTAATACGCCAAGACATGCTCTGAGAATTAATGAATCTTAACAAACCTTGACAAATCCCTAACGGGCGGTGATTTTTAACCTTACACAAAACGACCTTGAATTGAGTACTGTGACCTCACCTTTCCTCCTCTGCTGTCTCTGTTGTTTGTAGTCTGCTGGAAAGACACCTTATTAGTGGTGTTTGCTAAGGCAAGTATTACTATTTCTACCATTCTGAACTATATCTTGGCTTACATTTACTGTACATTAACTTTTTTTGCTTGCATTCATACAATTCATACATTGTAATTAATTCATGTTATTCATTTCTGAATTAAAATAAATGTATATATACCATATCTTTAATATTTATTATTCATGGCAAATAAATAAATAAATAGGCCTACTTATTTATTGTAATTTCTTAAAAATAAAAATAAATTAGTTTTTAAATGTGTAAGAAAGGTGCAACACTTTATATTTTGGTCACACTTTATATTAGGTGGCCTTAACTACTATGTACTTACAACATAAAAAATAAGTACAATGTACTTATTGTGGTCATATTGCATTTCAAAACACTTTTGCTGCTATTGAGGTGGGATATGGGTAAGGTTAGGGACAGGTTTGGTAGTATGGGTAGGTTTAAGGGTGGGTTAAGGTGTAAGGGTTGGTCAACAGTGTAATTATAAATGTAATTACATATAGGTAATTTTTAAATATATAAGTACAATGTAAGAACATATATGTACACAATAAGTGGATTCAAATGATTAGTTTAAATGTAAGTACAAAGTAGTTAAGGCATTTCTTTTTATAAATAAGCCTTATGACATTTTTAGGTTGTTATAACCCTGTAAAGCCTGCATATGTAATAATAGTCAGAATAGTCACTGACAGATGAACAAATAAACATTTCTCACAAGCCCAAAGATCATATTTGATACTCAGATTTTAACATGTTTTTTTTCTCCCTAAAGATGATGTATGAATAATTAAGTAAACCTAAATTACTTCAGTTACTTTCATCTTGTAATATTACAATATACTTTTATATTTACTTTCTGGAAATCAGTAAAGATTTCACAGCAAAAAACAACAACACATGTTCACGATTAATCACATCCAAAATAAAAGTTTTTGTGTACGTAACATATGTGTGTACTGTGTATGTTTATTATGTATATATAAATACACACACATGCATGTATATATTTAAGAAAAAAATATGTTATGTTTATATAATAAATATATTTATATATAATACAAATTATATGAACATAAATATATACATGTAAATGCATGTAAATATTTTCAGAATATATACTGTATATGCATAATAAATATACACGTATATCATATAAACAACATTTTTATTTTGGATGCAATTAATCACGATTAATCGTTGCTCAGCACTTTTGCCTTTTACTTGCTAAAAATGATAAACTATCAGTCACACAGTTAATCAGAAGGTATGTGGTAGATTGTGTACAAAAGGTTTTTCATCATGTTGATCATTTAGAAATTTGTGTATCAAATGTACAGTTTGATATCAGTGTACAGTAGGCTTTATAGGGTTAAGTCACATTTAAAATTTAAACGTGTAATGGCATTAGATAACATATCAATATGTTCTTTTACTTGCTAAAAAATATAAACTATCAATCAGACAACAGAAGCCATGTAGCAGATTGTGTACAACAGGTTTTTCCGCAAAGTTTTGATCATGTTAAACATTTAGAAGCCTTAGAATTGTATGATATAGTATCAAATATGATACAGTACAAAAAGCAAATATGTACCTACGTGTCACGGTTGGTGGAGTCACTGTCTCATGTTTGCTTGTCTGTGTGGTGTGCTGCGTGAATGGGTGTGTCAGAGCTCGTTATCACGGGCTGATCAGCGCCAGCTGGGGCTCATTACTGGGGCTATATAAGACCTGTTAACGTGTCTCTCGTTGTCAGATCGTCAGAGTTTCTCCGTGTTCCTGTCCAGCGTCTGTTTCTGTCTCCTGGTGTGTTCCGGTCTCTTCTCTGCTTCGGAGGATTCTACTGTTGGATCTGGCTGCCCATTGTGTCCCTGCGCCCTTTTCCATCCACGCTGTGCACGAGCTCCGGTGCCATCAGTAACTCTGTTTGTGTTGGACAATAAACGGTTGATTATCCGCTACTGAATCCTTCTCTTGATTTCGTGACAGAACGATCTGACCAACTATGGATTCAGCGGAGAGAGTAATCATTCAGGAAACCCTGAATAACAGCAACGCGCGTGTGGATCGTCAGGAGGAACACATGTTCGCTACCGGACGAGCCGTGCAAGCGTTAGTGGCGCAGGTGTCCGAGCTCACCACTCAAATTCAACAACTGAGGATGCCCGCTGCGCCACTCCCCCCGCCGGCTCCCCCAGCTCCTCCGAACAGCATGACTCAACGCGAGCCGCGACTGCCGGCACCGGAAGTATACAACGGTGAGCCCAATCTGTGTCGAGCCTTTTTGGTCAAATGCTCTATGTTTTTTTCTTTGCAACCGCAGACCTTCGACACAGAGGATTCCAGAGTGGCGTTAGTCCTCACACGGCTGTCCGGGAGGGCGGCTTTATGGGGAACGGCGGTGTGGGAGAATCATCATTCCTGTTGTTCCTCGTTCCACGCACTGTCTGAGGAGATGGGGAGGGTCTTCGACCGCGCGATCGTCGGGCGCGAAGCGGCGCGCAGACTGGCCGATCTCCGCCAGGGTGAAAGATCTGTCTCGGACTTCTCCATTGAGTTCCGGACCCTGGCGGCCGAGTGCAAGTGGAACGAGGAGGCGCAGTGGGACATGTTCCTGCATGGGTTGGCTGATCGGGTCCAGAGGGAGTTAGTCATCGTGGAGTTACCTACGAGCTTGGATGGTCTGATCGAGTTAGCTCTCCGTGTAGACTCACGACTACAGCAACGTGATCAGCGAGCTCGACAGCTGGTGACAGTAGTGCCTGAGGAACTCCCCGTAGACTCTGGACGTACGATCAGCCACCGGTCCAACAATGAACCCATGCAGGTTGGTAGAGCTCGGCTTTCCCGGGAGGAGAGAGAACGTCGGCGGAGAGGAGGATTGTGTTTTTACTGTGGTGTGTTGGGACACTTCTTGACCAAGTGTCCAGTAAAAGCGCAAGCCCGGCAGTAGAACTGAGGTTACTGTCGGGTGGAGTATCGCTTAACCAATCCTCAAACACCACCCTCCTCCCGGTAAGACTGCAATGGGCGGCCGGAAGACATGACGGGTCAGCCCTGTTGGATTCGGGGGCAGAGGGAAACTTTCTGGACCGTTCTCTGGCTCACCACCTCTGTATTCCCACAACCTCGCTCAGCCACAAGATCCCGGTCAGTGCACTGAATGGACAATCACTTCCCGACATCACTCACTCCACTCTACCCGTTACACTCATCACGTCTGGTAACCACACTGAGACTCTCGAGTTCTTTCTGACGGACTCACCTATGGCTCCGTTGGTGCTGGGTCATCCTTGGCTCGTCCAGCACAACCCGAGAGTCAATTGGGGCCAGGGATCAGTCTCGGAGTGGAGCAAGGAGTGTTATGCGTCTTGTCTTGTGTCTGCTTGTTCCCCTGTGTCTTGTGTTTCGTTGCAGGATGAGGCGGTGAATCTATCAAACGTGCCCGAGGAGTATCTGGGCCTGAAGGAGGTGTTCAGTAAGTCCAGGGCTGCTTCTCTTCCTCCTCATCGTCCCTATGACTGTGCCATAGACCTAGTTCCAGGTACGTCTCCGCCTAAGGGCAGGTTATATTCGCTTTCTGTTCCGGAAAGGGAGGTCATGGAGAAATATATTTCTGATTCTCTAGCAGCCGGGCTCATCCGTCCTTCCTCTTCTCCCGCTGGGGCAGGGTTCTTTTTTGTGGGGAAGAAGGATGGTTCCCTGCGACCTTGCATTGATTATCGAGGGCTGAACAACATCACGGTAAAGAACACTTACCCTTTGCCGTTGATGTCTTCAGCGTTCGAGCGGTTGCAGGGAGCCTCCGTCTTCACCAAATTAGATTTGCGTAACGCATATCATTTGGTCCGCATCAGGAAGGGGGATGAGTGGAAGACCTCATTTAATACCCCAGGGGGCACTTTGAATATTTGGTTATGCCCTTCGGGCTATCCAACTCCCCCGCGGTTTTCCAAGCACTCGTTAATGACGTGCTGAGAGACATGGTCGATCAGTTCATATATGTCTACCTGGATGACATATTGATATTTTCTTCCTCTCTCCAGGAACATGTTCAGCACGTCCGGCGAGTGTTCCAGAGGCTGCTCGAGAATGGGCTTTTTGTCAAGGCGGAGAAGTGCGCGTTCCATGCACAGTCAGTTCCATTTTTGGGCTACATCGTCTCGTCCGAGGGGATACGCATGGATCCTGACAAAGTTAAGGCTGTGCTGGATTGGCCAACCCCAGATTCCCGTAAGGCCCTACAGAGGTTTCTGGGGTTCGCCAATTTTTACAGGCGTTTTATTCGCAATTTCAGCCAACTAGCCGTTCCTCTGACTGCCTTGACCTCCACCAAGACGACGTTCAGGTGGTCTGAAGCAGCCGAGGCTGCTTTTACCAACCTCAAGAGCCGCTTTGTTTCAGCTCCCATTCTCATTGCCCCTGATTCCACACGTCAGTTTGTGGTGGAGGTCGATGCGTCAGAGGTGGGGGTAGGTGCGGTTCTTTCCCAGCGCTCCTCCTCGGACGACAAGATGCATCCTTGCGCGTTCTTCTCTCATCGCTTGTCGTCCGCCGAACGTAATTACGACATTGGTAACAGAGAGCTGCTGGCAGTCAAGTTAGCCTTGGAAGAGTGGCGCCATTGGTTAGAGGGTTCGGGGTACCCTTTATAGTCTGGACGGACCATAAGAACCTTGAGTATATAAGATCCGCTAAACGTCTTAACTCCAGGCAGGCTCGGTGGGCACTTTTTTTCGGCCGTTTTGATTTTTCTCTATCTTACCGTCCGGGTTCCAAAAACATCAAACCCGATGCATTATCTCGCATTTTTGATCATTCCGAGCGCCTGTCAACTCCCGAGTGCATTATACCTGAGAGACTCGTGGTCTCCACACTCATATGGGAGGTCGAATCGAAGGTTCGCACAGCCTTAGAAGGGGTAACGCCTCCGCCCGGGGGCCCACCGGGTCGGTTATTTGTGCCGGAGAGATTACGGTCCGACGTCATTCGGTGGGGTCACTGTTCCAATGTGGCTTGTCATCCAGGAGTCAATCGTACCGGCTTTCTTGTTAAACAGCGATTCTGGTGGCGCTCCATGGCTCGTGACATCCGAGATTTTGTTTTGGCCTGTTCAGTTTGTGCTCGTGGTAAGACTTCCAATCGTACCCCGGAAGGGTTACTTCAACCGCTGTCGGTCCCTTCGAGACCCTGGTCCCACATCGCGCTCGATTTTGTCACTGCCCTCCCAGGGCAATATGGTCGTTTTGACCGTAGTGGACCGGTTCTCGAAGGCGGCTCATTTCATTCCCTTGCCCAAATTACCCTCAGCCAAGGAGACAGCGGTTACTATCGTTGATCACGTCTTTCGCATTCATGGCCTCCCGATGGACGTGGTTTCCGATAGGGGACCCCAATTCGTTTCCAAATTTTGGAGAGAGTTCTGTCGTTTACTGGGGGCGAGTGACAGTCTATCTTCTGGGTTTCATCCTCAGAGCAACGGCCAAACGGAGCGGGCCAACCAGGACCTTGAGAGAGTATTACGATGTTTGGTCACTCAGAATCCCGCCTCCTGGAGCCAGCACCTCTCATGGGTTGAGTACGCTCATAACTCGTTACCAGTGTCGTCCACGGGCCTTTCGCCTTTTGAGTGTAGTTTAGGTTACCAGCCACCTATTTTTCCTAGTCTGGAATCCGAAGTCGCGGTCCCCTCTGCCCACGCCTTCGTCCAGAAGTGCCATCGCACTTGGAGAAGAGCTCGTGAGACTCTCCTCCGAGTGGGAGCGCGCACTAAGGCTCAGGCCGATCGCCACCGGTCGAAGCCTCCCGTATACGTCGTTGGTCAAAAAGTGTGGCTTTCCTCTAAGAACATTCCGCTCCGCTCCGTCTGTAATAAACTTGCTCCTAAATTCATTGGCCCGTTTCCTGTCACCAAGATCCTTAGTCCGGTGGCAGTCCGCCTCAAACTTCCTCCGGCGTACAGGAGGATTCATCCCGTGTTTCATGTCTCTAAAATAAAGCCCGTTTTTCGTTCACCCCTTAATCCGCCTGTCCCGGTTCCTCCACCGCCGCGTCTCGTAGACGGGGAACCAACGTATTCGGTCAATCGTATTCTGGACTCGAGGTGGAGGGGACGCGGATTCCAGTATTTGGTGGACTGGGAAGGTTACGGTCCGGAGGAGAGAAGTTGGGTTCCTGCCCGGGACATTCTGGATCACTCCCTTATTGATGATTACAATCAACGGGTAAGGTTGGCTGGGAGCGCCACGGGGCGCTCCTAGGAGGAGGGGTACTGTCACGGTTGGTGGAGTCACTGTCTCATGTTTGCTTGTCTGTGTGGTGTGCTGCGTGAATGGGTGTGTCAGAGCTCGTTATCACGGGCTGATCAGCGCCAGCTGGGGCTCATTACTGGGGCTATATAAGACCTGTTAACGTGTCTCTCGTTGTCAGATCGTCAGAGTTTCTCCGTGTTCCTGTCCAGCGTCTGTTTCTGTCTCCTGGTGTGTTCCGGTCTCTTCTCTGGCTTCGGAGGATTCTACTGTTGGATCTGGCTGCCCATTGTGTCCCTGCGCCCTTTTCCATCCACGCTGTGCACGAGCTCCGGTGCCATCAGTAACTCTGTTTGTGTTGGACAATAAACGGTTGATTATCCGCTACTGAATCCTTCTCTTGATTTCGTGACACCTACGTATTTCTTTATTGTGGACCTTCCTATTTGTCACTGAACTGGTGACATTTGCGTGGCAGGGCACCACTCACGTGTTTGTTTTGCTATATCTGAGTGCACAGAGGTTTTTTAGCTATAACACTCAGCACAAGCCTGCCATGACTGCGTCTGCATGCGTATTAGATTTATTTGCATGACTGAGGTACAAATTAGCTGTATTCTGCCTAATTCTGTCCTTTTGCAGTGTGAGAATTTGGTAATTAACAAATCACAGACACCCAGAGGGAGAGAGAATGTGAGGCGCAGAGAGACAACACACAGCACAAGAGAAAAGAGATGTCTGACTTCACAAAGTCTTCCACACAGCTACAGAAAAAAGCTCAAACTCATCTCTCGGTCTGTTTGCATTATTCTCGTTTCTCAATTATAAGTCTTTCAGCTGTAAAATAGTTCTTCATATCTTGTTCCTTCATTCTAACTTCACTGTTGACTGAGGTGCAACCGAAAGGGCACATGCACTCTGAATGCCCACAAAGGACCCATCTTAAGACATCTTGGGCCAGATTTACTTAAAGCAAATTAATTCTCAGGCATTCCAAATAAATTAATAGGAGTTGGAAAAAACAATCACAAAGTGGGTTAAGGCATGTTTTTTTGGAGTGGTAAATAATGGTGCCAATACCAGTAAATTGACTACCACAAACCTTAGTACATTTACTCACCCTCAAGTTGTTCCGAACCTGTGAGAGTTTTTTTTTTCTTCTTCTGTTGAACACAAAAGAAGATATTTTGAAGAATGTTGCCAGTAGACTTTGATTTCTATGGTATGGTTCAATGGCTACCATCAACTGTTTGGTAACCAAAATTCTTAAAAATACCTTCCTTTGTGCTCAACAAAGAAACTCAAACAGGTTTGAAACTTCAGGATGAGTAAATGACAGAATTTTCATTTTTGAGTGAATTATTCTTTTAATAGACTATCTTACCCTATTAAAAATGTAATCTATTTATAATACATTTATTTCATACCAAGTATAGTTCAAATCTATTAATATATGTATGCATTTCAAATAGTATATTAACTTTTCACTAAGGTACTCAACCTCACATTTGACCAAATCTGTATGATTTTCTTTGTTAAAGCTGCAGTCTGTAACTTTGACCTCTTTGTCGCCCTCTATGTTTGAAAACCTGGAATTGCAGTTTCTTGCGGAATTATCTTCCGCAAGAAGATTGTGACCCGGGTTGTGATCCGGTGTTGTGCCCATTTTCGACCCCCTGACAAATTATTACCCCTCTACTTGAAATCGCTATCTGATTGCCTAATCCTAACCCCACCCCTAATCCTAACCCCTCCCCCACACCTAACCCTAATCCTACCAATACGAGGGGGGTAATAATCTGGCATGGGTCAGAATTGGGCACAACACCGGCACGGCTCCAGCGCAGATGAATCTAATGTTTTGAGGTGAATGTGTAGTTGTCAGTCACTGCACCAGTGTGGATATTTACTGCCTATGTCTTGGAATATATGACCCAAATAAGAATTTTCACAGTATATTGCCATCTGAACAAGTAAGTAACAAGTCTGCCATGTTTGTTCTGCCCAACTGAGGAAAAAAAGCATTACAATAAATCGCGCTACCAATGGTGATTAAATCTAAAGATCAGTTAGCTCATATCACATCTAACTGTGCAAAGTATTATCATTGTTATACTTTGTTCTCAAATTATTAATGTTAACAACATCAGCATTGCGTGACTATGAGTATAGTATTAGCATGTAGATTTCAATTTTTGTACAGTCTAATATCTAATTGTCATACCATTCAAATTTCATATTAAGAAATTATTTTAATCCAAAAAGCAAATTAATCTTCCTTCAAACTGGTTCTATTTAAAATACAAAAACTTGTGTAATCCCACGTTGGCTATCTGTAATCAGAAGCATATTTAAAACTGGAATATAATTTAATTTCATTCACATGTGTTTCTTAAACACATAATCCTTTCTGGATTACAATCCGCCATCAAAATTATAAATGTAATTATTCCAGCTGCTGTGAGAAAAGGCTATATGATCCGCCACCTGCAGGATCCTCACGTGCGATAGCCTACTAGCCGGGAAAACTTCTTTATGTTTACAGACGTGACGTAATGACAGTGCCATGCTCGAATTTCCCGCGGAAACCTACCCATGCCACTCAAATTAGAAAACATTATTATAAACTAACCGTTGTGAATTGGGCTAAAGTAAGGTGATAGTTTTGAACACTGGCTGGTTATGTACCCAGCAGGCACCAGACGTCTATGTAACGTCAGGTTGACGTTGGACATGACGTCAGACAGACGTTGGATTTTGGTTAAAAAAGGAAATCGGGTTGACGTCAATATTTGACGTCAATATTTGACGTCAATTTTACGTTGGCTTAACGTTGGATTTTGGTTACACAACCTAAAAACAACTAAATCTCAACGTCAGCTGACGTCGGTATTGGACATCAATTTAACATTGACATTAGACGTTGGATTTACATTGGATTTTGGTCACCCGACGTCGCAACCAAAATTTAACCAAATACCAACGTCTTATGACGTTGTGTGCCTGTTTTGTGCCTGCTGGGTACTTTCTCAAATATTGATTTCGGATCATTTTTAACCCAAAAAAGTTATGGACTGCAGCTTTAAGATTTGGGAAGATTTTGGGAAATTTAGGGAAAATTTAGTCATGAATTGCTTTCACACATTTTCTTTCACTCCCAGTCCAATTTTACTGTCAATATATGCAGAGGAGTATAAGAACATGAAACGTCTTACAGGTTTGGAACGATATAAGGGTGAGTAAATTGTAAATGTCTATTTGGGTTCTGTCTAAATTCTGTCCCAATGCTAATGCCTTGCTCTTTCTCTGTAATGATGTCTTATACTCTGAGAGGCTGTCAGGATGCATCGAGTGATTGGCGATGACAGTCAGCATCATGCTAACGGCAAAGACAGTCTGTATTTATCATCGCAAGCCTTCATCAGACCCGGTTTACATTAAGAGCTCAGCCCATAATGCAGATGTGATCATTTTATTCCACAACCTACCAGAGTGTGTCTGTCTGCACAAGCTTCTCCTTAAAGGAAAAGTTCACTCAATATTGAAAACTGTCAACTTCATGTTTTACAAACCCTTATAATTGTATCCATGGAACACAAATGATGTTCATGAAAGTTTATGAGGGACGTAGTGATGTCTGATTTTTGAACAAATCCTTCTTTTGAGGATCTTTTCAATAAATCAATTGATCCAGTTCACAAAACTGGTCATAAAGGGATAATTCATCCAAAAATGAAAACTTGCTGTTAATTTACTCACCCTTAGGCCATCCAAGATGTAGGTGACTTTTTTTAATTCTGTAGAACAGCAATGAAGAACTTTAGGTAAAACTGTTGTCCTTTGCTATTCATACACTGTTTGTCTATGGCTACCAGTTTTTGAGCATCAAAAAAAAAAAACATATATAGACAAAACCAAATTAAAACCCGTGGCTCCTGATGATACATTGAGGTCTTATGAAGCGAAACAACCAGCTTGTGCAATAAAATGAACATTATTTACAAGTTGCAACATTATTACCTTCAATCCACTCCCACAAATACATTCCTAAACATCAGGCATCTGAATCCAAGAAAACATGACAGCGTTTGTTATTGTGTTTTGTCCGGTAAAAGTAAATTATTACGTAGGAAGGAAGACCCACAAGTTAGAGCATACTTTGTGCCAGTTTGTGATGATTTTGTTCTTTTGAACAGATAGAAAAAGTACTTTATTATGTACTGTTTTATGTTGTATTCAATTTTCTAATTTTCTGCATAAGTAATATAGCTATGGATGACAGAATTTCATTTATGGTGAACTACCCCTTTAAATCCAACTTATATTTTTGAAAATGCATGTGGGCATTTCAGAGTTTTAGCTCAATGTAACATCATTCAGTAAAGATCACAGCATGGAACCAATTTGAGAGCTGTTTGAAACTGTTTTCTATATCACAGATATGTCATATCTAAGAATAAACCCTCCACATATCAAAGCACAAAAGATAGTTTGGGCATCTCCATTTTACAACAAAGCTCAAATCAAATGGATGGCATGACACTAGTGCCTTTGAAGCCTTCTAGTATTGATTACAGATGACATGTCATTACAGGTGCTTGCCAGTAATGAGATCATCGCAAGCTCCCTGTGCCCAATTTGGACCCACGTCCCTGCTGACATTTATCCCCGTTTAGTATGCCATGATGAACACTCAGATAATCACACTTCATCCTCACAATCACAACATTCATTAGAAATGACCTTTGCGAGCGGCAATTAGCCAGGAAGGCTCCATTGTCAAAAAACAGAAAGCCGAATTATCAGCGATTTAGAGGAATCAATATTTGAGTCCATTACTGGTACCCAGCAGCTCAGTGTGAACCAGACCAAAACAATCAACTGAATTAAAATCTAATGTGCCAAGATCATTACACAAAAAATAGCACAACAAACATGGCTAACACCAATGCTGTCTTCATTAATTCATAATTGGGACATTTTGCATGTTATAGACAGACAAGAGGGGCACATTATCTCACTCAATGCCGAATGGTAATTTGTTTTTCCCTCACCAGATTACCACCCATTCGCCTCTATATTTTTTATGGTCTTTCTGTTTACTTTCACTTGGTTTTGGTGTTTGTATTCCAATAATGTTTAACAATCCAAGACAAATGCTGTTACTTTACCACTCCTGCATGCCAGGCAGTGCATTTCAGATTATTAACAAATGTTTTTCTATACTCCAATGTTGTTCCATTAGACTATCATGGGTAATGTGTGTCAACATACTATATTAAATACTAGATTAAAATTTAAAGTTGCAGTCCGTAATTTTTTTTGGTTAAAAATGATCCGAAATCAATTTTTGAGCAAGTACATTCCTGTAGCTTTCCTGTAGCTCAAATAGTAGAGCATGGCGCTAGCAACGGCAAGATCATGGGTTCGATTCCCAGGGAAAGCAAGAGCTGATAAAATATAAAACTGTAACTTGAATGCAATGTAAGTCGCTTTGGATAAAAGCGTCTGCTAAATGCATTAATGTAAATGTAAATGTAAGTACATAACCAGCCAGCGTTCAAAACTATCTCCTTACCTTAGCCCGATTCACAACGGTTATCTTATAATAATGTTTTCTAATTTGAGTGACACTGGTAGGTTTTTGCGGGAAATTCGAGCATGCTGCTGCGTCATTACGTCGCGTCTGTATACATAAAGAAGTTGTCCCGGCTAATAGGCTATATCGCACGTGAGGATCCTGCAAGTGAAGGATCGTTTATAGCCTTTTCTCACAGCAGCTGGAATAATTAAACTCATCATTTTGATGGATTGTAATCCAGAAAGGATTATGCGTTTATGAAACACATGTAAGTGACTGAAATTAGATTATATTCCAGTTTTACATGTGCATCTGATTACAGATAGCCTATGTGGGATTACACAAGTTTTGTATTTTAAAGAGAACCAGTTCTAAGGAAGAATAATTTGCTTGTTGGGTTAAAATAATTTCTTTATATGAAATTTGAATGGTATGATAATTAGAGACTGTACAGAAAATGAAATCTACACATAGGCTAGTGTTATTACACACTATATACACATAGTCACGCAATGCTGATGCTGTTAACATTAACAATTTGAGAACAAAGTATAACAATAATAATAATTTGCCGGGTTTGATGGGCTAAGCGATTGTTAGACTTAATCACCTTTGGTAGCGCAATTTATTGTAATGCTTTTTTAAAAGAATTAAAAAGTTTTTCAGGAGTCATGGCAGTAGAGGCGGCACAACTGTAATGACATGTGAATAATCCCGCCCACTCTAAAGCAGCTGGAATAGTCAGCAGTTTGTAAGTGTTTTGACTTGTTTTCTCATTAGATTTCAGCTCAGTTGTCGTTGCTAGGAAACATTGTTTTGCATACTGTGTTTTACCTGGTAAACGCGTTCGCAAGTCGCGTTTGTTCTCGTGCTTATTGCGGGAGTTCCCAGTTTCGGTTTGCTAAGTAGGAAGGCGTGGTCTAAGCCAGAGAAAGTACTTATTTACCTGACTCAGTGACACTTGTTGGAAGAAGCAGTCGAACAGCAGAAGAGAACAGCAGTTTGTAAGTGTTTTGTCTTGTTTTCTCATTAGATTTCAGCTCAGTTGTCGTTGCTAGGAAACATTGTTTTGCATACTGTGTTTTACCTGGTAAACGCGTTCGCAAGTCGCGTTTGTTCTCGTGCTTATCGCGGGAGTTCCCAGTTTCGGTTTGCTAAGTAGGAAGGCGTGGTCAGCTGACTTCAGGGACTAGTAATTAGGCAAGTATAAAACTGGTTTGTACACCGCGGCAGCGGTCGCGGCAGCCCTCGTGTGAAGACCGACGAGTGTAAAGACGATCGACTCTACCTTGCACGACTCCACCGAGCAAGGACACCGACAAGGCACTTGAGTATTGCTTTCTCCCCTTTCTTTACTTTTTGTCTAACTTGTTCTCATCTACTTGTTTAGTCAATTGTACTCACTATGTGCTTTCAAATCTGTACTATTACTACTAACACTTGGAGAGCGCGCACTGTACGTTGGAGGCAGGCCAATCCTAATAATCTACGAACGGTCCCTCTGTCCTCTACTATTTTACTCTCTGTTCCAATTGGTCTTTGGAACTGCCAGTCTGCTGTAAACAAAGCAGATTTTATTCCTTCTATTGCTACTCATTCCGGTCTCAACCTCATGGCCCTAACTGAGACTTGGATCAAACCTGAGGACACTGCCACTCCTGCAGCTCTCTCCACTAATTTCACTTTTTCCCACACCCCTCGCACGATTGGGAGGGGTGAAGGCACTGGTCTCCTTATTTCAAATGAATGGAAATTTGATCTTCTACCATCTCCTACAGGCAACAGTTCATTTGAATCTCATGCAATTACTATTACCCACCCTGCTAAAATCCACGTTGTAGTTGTGTATCGTCCCCCAGGTCAACTGGGTAACTTCTTGGAGGAGTTGGATGTGTTACTGTCAAACTTTCCTGAGGATGGTACTCCTCTGGTACTGCTCGGCGACTTCAACATCCACCTAGAAAAACCCCAGGCTACTGACTTCAACACTCTTCTCACTTCATTTGACCTCAAACGAGTGTCTACTACGGCTACTCACAAATCAGGTAACCAACTGGACCTCATCTACACACGCTACTGCTCCACTGACAACACATTAGTAACTCCACTGCACACCTCAGACCACTTCCTCATCACTTCTAACCTCACAATAACTCCTGACATAGCACACGCTCCTTCGCAGGTCACCTTTCGACGTAACCTACGCTCGCTCTCTCCCTCTCGCCTATCCTCAATGGTTTCATCCGCACTACCTTCACCCTCTCAGTTTTCAGCACTCGACACAAACAGTGCTACTGACACTCTTTGCTTCACTCTAACATCTTGCTTAGACAACTTTTGCCCCCTTTCATCCAGACCAGCACGCGCTACCCCCTCTGCCCCCTGGTTGTCCGATGTTCTCCGTGAACATCGTGCTAAACTAAGGGCTGCAGAGAGGAAATGGCACAAATTCTTCTTCTTTGGCTCTCAACGGAGGCGGTCGCATTTTTTCTCACTCCCCGTCCTCTCCCTTTTTTCCCTCCCTGCCTGCTCTCTTGTCTCGTATCGTGTAATACTTGAGAGACTCTCTCTGCATTGCTCCTCAAAACCTCAAAACTGAAAAAATCATGGATTTGATCAACTGGTCTCTCAACGCAATTGACACCATCTTCTCGACGAGAAGCTCGGGTTCTGGGGAACCTGACTGCCCTGACGGAACGTACCCCGCTGGCTACACGATGGACGCGTGGGACAGATGGTGTGTCGTGTGTTTAGCGGCTCTTTCCGTGGAGGACATCGAAGATATCTATCTATTTGGAACCATGATAACAGGTCTTCTGCTGATTGGATTAGGCTTTGCCCTGGGTTATCGAAGAATTAAGGAAACGGGAACAGCTGTTCAAAGCCTCACAAGGCTGCCCGTCATGATTGAAGCAGTGGGAAGAGCGGTCAGCATTGAGACTGAGACTATTAACCGCAATATGGATTCTATCACGGAAAAGCTCACGGCTTTGCAAAGAAAAATTGACGGAGACCAGAACGGACAATAAGAGTAGCCGTGGAATTGGAATGCGGTTACTCGCCCTAAGACTAAACAAGCACAATCTTATCTTTTCCGGCTCCCCTCTACCAGCACTGGCCTTGGCCAAGGCCGCTGTTGGGAAATCAACCCTGAGAAGCACCGCAGGGAGACGCTCTCTGCGTTCCTCCCCCATTCCTCAGACACCTGCTGATTACACATACACACACATACACACATACTGACTACAAACTATTACACATACAGACACATCCCCAAAACCCCCGATCCAACGCCTCCGTCGCTTTGATCCGCCAGCCTGACAAGCGGGTCTGTGACTAGCGCTGCTGGGTTAGCGCTGGACCGGATGGCTGTTTTGTTGGAGCTGGATTACCTCCCCTGTTGCATAGTCGTGTGTCTATGGTGTATTATGTGCTTTTGTGCTGAGGTGTTTTTTTTCTGTTCTCACACTGTACTCCCCCAAGGAGTATAGTCTGGGGGTTATTTTTTCCATCTCTCTCTCCTCTTGTTTATGCTGTAAATTTCTTAAACAAACCCCTGCATTTCACTGCTGATTGTACTTGGTATGATTGTGTATGTGACAAATAAATCTACCCTTGAACCCTTGAACCCTTGAAATCCAAAAACTCTACCGACCTTAGTGTGTATCAGTCACACCTCTCTTCCTTCTCTGCAAATGTCTCCACTGCTAAAATGACATACTACCACAACAAAATTAACAACTGTTCCGACTCTCGCGCACTCTTCAAAACGTTCTCTTCTCTTCTCTGTCCTCCTCCCCCTCCTCCTTCATCAACTCTTACAGCTGATGACTTTGCAACTTTCTTCACAAATAAAACAAAAAACATCAGTGACCAATTCCTCACACCACAAACTAATAATAACTTCATAACGACAAATACACAATCTCTCACCTCCTTTTCTCCTCTCTCGAAGACGGAGGTTTCCAAACTCATCCTTTCCAATCATCCCACTACTTGTCCGCTAGATCCTATCCCCACTCACCTCCTTCAAGCCAGTTCTTCTTCGGTCATACCTGCGCTTACTCACATTATCAACACCTCGCTTCACACTGGTACATTTCCCACAGCATTTAAGCAGGCTCGGGTAAGCCCACTGCTTAAAAAACCTGCTCTAAATCCAGCACTTTTAGAAAACTACAGACCGGTAACCCTTCTTCCATTCATTACAAAGTCACTTGAGCGAGTTGTGTTCAACCAACTCTCTCTGTTTCTTGCACAGAACAACATTCTGGACAACAACCAATCTGGCTTCAGAAGTGGCCACTCAACTGAGACTGTCCTACTCTCAGTTACAGAGGCCCTGAGACTGGCAAGAGCAGCTTCCAAATCCTCTGTACTCATCTTGCTGGATCTGTCTGCTGCCTTTGACACAGTTAACCACCAGATCCTCATGTCCATCCTCAGAAAGATGGGCATCTCAGGAACCGCCCTCCTGTGGTTCGAGTCTTACCTCTCAGATAGGTCCTTCAGGGTGTCTTGGAGGGGTGAGGTTTCAAAGTCACAACTTCTTGCTACTGGAGTTCCTCAAGGCTCAGTGCTTGGACCACTTCTCTTCTCCATCTACATGTCGTCATTAGGATCGGTTATTCAGAAGCATGGCTTTTCCTACCACTGCTATGCTGATGACACTCAACTCTACTTCTCATTCCAACCAGATGATCCGACGGTAACTGCTCGCATTGCAGCCTGTCTGAGTGACATTTCTAGCTGGATGATGGACCATCACCTTCAGCTCAATCTTGCTAAGACAGAACTGCTTGTGTTCTCCGCCAACCCATCACTTCACCACAACTTCTCTATACAGCTGGGTTTGTCAACCATAACTCCTTCCAGGACAGCCAGGAACCTTGGAGTTGTGATCGATGATCAGTTAAGCTTCACAGACCATATTGCTACAACGGCCCGGTCCTGCAGATTTGCCTTATACAACATTAGGAAGATTAGGCCCTTCCTGTCAGAGCAAGCCGCACAACTCCTTGTCCAAGCTCTTGTTCTCTCCAGACTGGACTATTGTAATGCTCTCTTGGCGGGCCTTCCTGCATGCACTATCAAGCCTCTGCAACTGATCCAGAATGCAGCAGCCAGAGTTGTCTTTAATGAGCCGAAAAAAGCTCACGTTACCCCTCTCTTCATCAGGTTACACTGGCTACCAATAGCCGCTCGCATCAAATTCAAGGTACTGATGTTTGCCTACAAGACCACAACTGGCACTGCACCAATATACCTAAACTTGCTAGTTCAAGCTTATGCGCCCTCCAGAAGCTTGCGTTCTGCAAGTGAACGACGCCTTGTGGTGCCATCCCAAAGAGGTACCAAATCACTCTCACTGACCTTTTCCTGGACTGTGCCCAGCTGGTGGAATGACCTCCCGATCTCAATTCGAACAGCTGAGTCTTTAGCCATTTTCAAAAAAACATCTAAAGACACATCTTTTTCGCCAGCACTTGACTAACTAATACTAACACTTACCTATTCTATTTAAAAATAATAATAAAAAAAAAAAAAAAAAAAAAAAATTCCTAGCTACGTGTACTGTGCTAGACTAACTGAGACTTGTCATGGCACTTGTATACTGTTGCTCTCTCGATGGTCTGATTGCTTCTATTGTTCTCCTCATTTTTACGTCGCTTTGGATAAAAGCGTCTGCTAAATGATTAAATGTAAATGTAAATGTAAAGCGGTACTAAACTGCAGTGGAAATGCAAACCGAGCCGAACCGAGCCATGCCGTGCCGTACTGAGCCGTGCCGAGCCGAGTCATACCAAGCAGTGGAAAAGCACCATTAGTGCTACTGGATCTTAGCACTGCGTTCGACACTATCGACCACAACATTCTTTTGAATAGACTAGAAAACTTTGTTGGCATTAGTGGAAGTGCATTAGCGTGGTTCAAATCGTACTTATCTGACCGCCATCAATTCGTAGCAGTGAATGAAGAGGTATCATATCGATCACAAGTGCAATATGGAGTACCTCAAGTTAGAGGTCTGCTACCCGACCCGAGCCCGACGGGTCCCGAAATACTTTCGGGTTTCGGGTCGGGTTCGGGTTAATATTTCATGAATAGCCTCGGGCTCGGGTCGGGCTCAGGCTTGTTGCTATATATAGGCTACGCTGCTTTCATAGACGCACAAACACACATTATTGCACACAGATATCAGAGAGATCGCGCAGCGAACACACAGCACGGAAACTTTTATTAGTAAAATAGCTTCGATAGGCTACTGACTCGCAATGTTATATTTCTCTGCAATGAGGGGGTAAAATCGTTGTTTTTGAAGTAACTAACGCCCGTTTCACACCGCAAGCGTGAGCGGCACGTGAGCAGCGCAGAAGCGTTGCGTATGCAGAGCGTGAGCAGCGCGCGCCCATTGTGCTTTCATACTGGCAGCGTTTGTCGCGCGCAGCTGAACCGCGGATTGTAGGCTAGTACAATACAGATGAGTATCATCATTTCTGTCATATTTTCCAGCGTTCTCTTCCGAACACTGTGTCTGTGTGCCATGTGCTTTGGTGTATGATATGGCCAGCATACTCTGTGATGCGACCGTGTCCCCCTGCCCTCTGTCCCACACACATATGTAAATAACATATATTATATATATATAGGTAGTTTACACGATAAACTTGAGCCAAGTTTTCAAGATGTGTATACGAAAAAATTGCCGACCCTTTCAGGAAAGATTTTGTCTGACCCTTCTCACATTTTGTATGAGGAATATTAATTTTTGCCATCTAACAGAAGACTTGCATATGCTAGATTGAATTGGCTATGTTACGTAAATCTTTTGTGTATCAGTCTGTAAAATTAATAAATCAGAATTTGGGGTTCAAATAGGCCTCTGGGCTCTGGAAAATAGAAAGAACTCACTATTCTAATGCACTGTAGCCGTATGTTTATTATACTGTTGTTGTTTTTCTGTATTAAGGTGCATCTATTGTATTGTTTGTTTAGTAATTATTGATGTGAATTGATGTGAGACACGCTGTCGTGAGATCCAAGACATATTTTAGAACGAATTCCAACAATAAAGTGTAATTGGATTGAATAATTGAATTGAAAAAGTAATATTAAAACTAACAAATGCCTCTAGTTTTATTCTTTAACAGACCTTTGAAGTTTGGGCAAAAACTCGTGGAAGTGGTGTTTTCGTGCATTTTTTTTTCATATGGTGATTGTGAAACACGAAACGCATCACTTACATGATTTTGTGGTCAAATTTGTTATTTTTAATGTTAATCGGGTCAATTTTTATCAAGAACAATGCACTGTGACTTTAATTCAGCGTAAGCGGCGCAGCAAAAATAGACTCGGCGCCGAAACGATCGCAGCACTGCTGCTCACGCGACGCTCCTGCTTGACGCTCACGCGCTGCTCCTGCTCCCGGTGTGAATGCACTCATTTGTTAACATGCACGCCGAAAAAAATATGCGCTGCTCACGCACCGCTGACGCTTGCGGTGTGAAACGGGCGTAAGCCTCATTGCTTGTAGAGAGAGACGCGCAGACGTAGGTTCACACACGCAACGTTCATCCCTCTCTCTCTCTCTGTCTCTCGCTAATTCAAATAAATGCGATCTTACCGCACTACATCTCTGTGTCTGATTTAAAGCAGGCCGAATGCTAACGAGCCTTAACTGAGAAAATTACCATAATTTGCACGGTGGAAGAATTATCGTCTTGTCAACCATTCAAAAACTCGGCAGAATTTATGTGACCGCTGTACCTGATGTTCATAAACTTTCATAACTGGTAAGTGTTTTCTCTTTTGCCTTGTGAACTGGCCGAGCCTTGATGAATCTGTTTCTTTACATGTATTTGTCTACTGCCCTTGCATGCAATCATGAAATACAGCATCTTATTTATTTTAAATTGACTATTCGTTGTGAAAAAAAAAAAAGACTTCGGGTTCGGGTCGGGTTCGGGCTCTAAATTTAACTGTGTCGCTCGGCTCGGGTCGGGTCGGGTCAGACGACCTCGGGTACGGGCCGGGTTCGGGCTTCAGTTTAAAGCCCGTGCAGACCTCTACCTCAAGTCTCAGTACTAGTGCTGATACTTTCTCGCTTTACATGTTACCCTTGGGAGATATCATCAGGGATCACGGTGTTAGCTTTCACTGTTATGCTGATGATACTCAGGCAAATTCTGAAAAAACAGAGGTGTAAATTATCGGACTTAAAACCTCCACATGTAATAACCACGCCTAGGAAACTAGGCGTGCTATTTGATAGCAATCTCTCCTTCGAAAGCCATGTTTCTAGCATTTGTAAAACTGCATTTTTCCATCTCAAAAATATATCTAAATTGCGACCTGTGCTCTCAATGTCAAATGCTGAAACGTTAATTCATGCGTTCATGACCTCGAGGCTAGATTATTGCAATGCTTTATTGGGTGGTTGTTCTGCACGCTTAATAAACAAACTCCAGCTGGTTCAAAATGCAGCAGCTAGAGTTCTTACTAGAACCAGGAAGTATGACCATATTAGCCCGGTTCTGTCAACACTGCACTGGCTGCCTATTAAACTCTGTATAAATTTTAAAATCTTGCTAATTACTTATAAAGCCCTGAATGGTTTAGCACCTCAGTACTTGAGCGAGCTCTTATCGCATTATATTCCTCCACATCCGCTGCGTTCTCAAAACTCTGGCACAAACTCTGGAATAATCTACCTAACACTGTTTGGGAGGCAGACACACTCTGTCAGTTTAAATCTAGATTAAAAACCCATCTCTTTAACCTGGTTTACACAACACACTAACACATTTCTATTGTTCAAATCCGTTAAAGGGTTGTTAGGCTGCATTAATTAGGTCAACCAGAAACGGGAACACTTCCCATAACACACAATGTACTTGTTACATCGTAAGAAGAATGGCATCTATGCTAATATTAGTCTGTTTCTTTCTTATTCTGAGAACACCGTAGCCACCAGATCCTGTCTGTATCCAGATCAGATGGTCACTGCAGTCACCTGGGTCCTGTCCGTATCCAGCCCAGATGGTGGATCAGCACCTAGAGACGACCTCTACAGCCCTGAATGTCAGCGGAGATCAGAACAACTAAATGAGCCCCAGAGACAGATCCCCAGTGAAGACCTTGTCTCCTAGACGGCCATCGGGACAAGACCTCTGAAGATGAGTCCTCAGCACAAACTGCTGGTTCATCTGGCCAGAGGAGAACTGCCCCCCCGACTGAGCCTGGTTTCTCCCAAGGTTTTTTTCTCCATTCTGTCACCGATGGAGTTCCTTGCCGCTGTCGCCTCTGGCTTGCTTAGTTGGGGACTCTTAATTTCCAGCGATAACGTCGACTTGATGGCACAAATACTATTAGAACTGAACTGAGCTGGATGATGACATCACTGAATTCAATAATGAACTGCCTTTAACTGAAAATTGAATGTTTACTATTGTCCTTTTGCATTACTGACACACTATTTTCCTATTTGATATTGTAAAGCTGCTTTGACACAATCTGTATTGTTAAAAGCGCTATATAAATAAAAGTGACTGATTGGCCACAAGTGTTTTTTGGGACTCGGTCCGACACTGTGGTCAAAAGCGTCTTTCAAATATTGCTTAGTGCACCTTTAATGTGATAGTCATATCATGATGTATAATGCATACATAAAGTAGGCTAGAGGTGCAAAGCTGCTTTGTTTACAGCGGTAACCAAGCTGTATTGCTGCTGTTCCATAAGCGCCACCTGCTGTCAGAGAGTGGATTTGTATTCTCATTCAGCCTGTCTGCTGTTTTTGTTTCGTGCAGGTATGTTTTTATTAGTGCTGTCGAACGATTAATCGTGATTAATCGCATCCAAAATAAAAGTTTTTGTTTACATAATATATGTATGTGTTCTGTGTATATTTATTATGTATATATAAATACACACACATGCATGTATATATTTCAGAAAAATATTTAGTTTATATTTAAAATATATTTATATATAAATATAAATATAGACATGTAAATATTTTCAAAATAAATACTGTATGTGTATGTATTTACATATACAGTATCTCACAGAAGTGAGTACACCCCTCACATTTTTGTAAATATTTTATTATATCTTTTCATGTGACAACACTGAAGAAATGACACTTTGCTATAATGTAAAGTAGTGAGTGTACAGCTTGTATAACAGTGTAAATTTGCTGTCCCCTCAAAATAACTCAACACACAACCATTAATGTCTAAACCGCTGGCCATAAAAGTGAGTACACCCCTAAGTGAAAATGTCCAAATTGGGCCCAATTAGCCATTTTCTCTCCCCGGTGTCATGTGACTCATTAGTTTTACAAGGTCTCAGGTGTGAATGGGGAGCAGGTGTGTTAAATTTGGTGTTATCGCTCTCACTCTCTCATACTGGTCACTGGAAGTTCAACATGGCACCTCATGGCAAAGAACTCTCTGAGGATCTGAAAAAAAGAATTGTTGCTCGACATAAAGATGGCGTAGGCTATAAGAAGATTGCCAAGACCCTGAAACTGAGCTGCAGCACGTTGGCCAAGACCATACAGCGGTTTAACAGGACAGGTTCCACTCAGAAAAGGCCTCGCCATGGTCGACCAAAGAAGTTGAGTGCACGTGCTCAGCGTCATATCCAGAGGTTGTGTTTGGGAAATAGACGTATGAGTGCTGCCAGCATTGCTGCAGAGGTTGAAGGGATGGGGGGTCAGCCTGTCAGTGCTCAGACCATACGCCGCGCGCTGCATCAAATTGGTCTGCATGGCTGTCGTCCCAGAAGGAAGCCTTTTCTAAAGATGATGCACAAGAAAGCCCACAAACAGTTTGCTGAAGACAAGCAGACTAAGGACATGGATTACTGGAACCATGTCCTGTGGTCTGATGAGACCAAGATAAACTTATTTGGTTCAGATGGTGTCAAGCGTGTGTGGCGGCAACCAGGTGAGGAGTACAAAGACAAGTGTGTCTTGCCTACAGTCAAGCATGGTGGTGGGAGTGTCATGGTCTGGGGCTGCATGAGTGCTTCCGGCACTGGGGAGCTACAGTTCATTGAGGGAACCATGAATGCCAACATGTACTGTGACATACTGAAGCAGAGCATGATACCCTCCCAACATGATAACGACCCCAAACACACCTCCAAGACGACCACTGCCTTACTAAAGAAGCTGAGGGTAAAGGTGATGGACTGGCCAAGGATGTCTCCAGACCTAAACCCTATTGAGCATCTGTGGGGCATCCTCAAATGGAAGGTGGAGGAGCGCAAGGTCTCTAACATCCACCAGCTCCGTGATGTCATCATGGAGGAGTGGAAGAGGACTCCAGTGGCAACCTGTGAAGCTCTGGTGAACTCCATGCCCAAGAGGGTTAAGGCAGTGCTGGAAAATAATGGTGGCCTAACAAAATATTGACACTTTGGGCCCAATTTGGACATTTTCACTTTGGACATTTTCGCCAGAGGTTTAAACATTAATGGCTGTGTGTTGAGTTATTTTGAGGGGACAGCAAATTTACACTGTTATACAAGCTGTACACTCACTACTTTACATTGTAGCAAAGTGTCATTTCTTCAGTGTTGTCACATGAAAAGATATAATAAAATATTTACAAAAATGTGAGGGGTGTACTCAGATATATTTATACATTGAACACACACATATATTATGCAAACAAAAAGTTTTATTTTGGATGCGATTAATCGCGATTAATCGTTTGACAGCACTAGTTGTATGTATAAAATCTAATGTAAATCAGATGATCATGCTACATGTACGTAGCATTGGTTGCCTCTAATTTTTAATTGTCTACTGCTGCGTCGTTACCCTCCATCCCTTGGAGCCCCACCAGTCTTACGTCGTTCCTCCTGCACCTGTCCTCCATATCTGTCATCTTCTCGGTGAGTCGCTCCAGCTGATCCTTTAAGTCCGTGACTGTCCTCTTATCTTCACGCGCCGCTGCCTGAACAGAATCAACGCGGTCACGTGTGTGCTTCGTCTCGGTAGCTATGGCCTCAAACTCCTCTCTTAGCTCTTTAACAGACTTGTTGGTCGCTTGTATGTCCTCACGCAGTTTGCGCAATGCTGGAATCAGCACCGAATCCATCACATCTCTTACTGCTGAATTCACAACCGAATTCAAAGTGCTTTGCTGCTCTTTAAATGCTAGTTCAATGCGGTTAGCAATAGCCTCGTCGAGGTCTTCTCTGGAGATGGCTGAATCTCTGAATTTTTTCTTCATTGGCGATTGCTCAATCTCTCTTTTCCGATCCCCTTTGTCTGCCTTAGCACTCATGATGGGTCCAATGCAGAGTGGTTAAAATTTTACTGACAGGATCGTAAAATATGTGGCAAAGTGAGCGGAGCGAAAGACTAAGCCTGCATCGCCGTCGAGGGGTCACGTGATCCTCAATACTCTTGTTTTTATTGTAAATAAAGCTACGTGGTTTCTGTGTCAATGATTGGTGGTGGAATTGGCTGCGATACAAGGGACACCAGCTACAATCTTGCCTAGGGCACCAAATTGGTCAGGGTCGGCCCTGACATGAAAGTAAACACATTGACTCTGTGAGCAATAACTGCACTAATGCTAGTGACAATTAACATCTTACTCGTAAAGCGACAAGAGTGCTACAAACAGTTGTGTTATTTATTTGTTTGTTGGGCCAAAACATAATTTTTTAGTGTGTACAACTGCTTTTCTCTCATATGTTTCTGGCCTAAAACTTGCCATTTTAACAGATCTGGTGATGAATTTAATAAATGTATTTAATGAATTTAATTTTAGCCTGTGTTACCCTTGACAACCCTGAGAGTGTGCTTGGTTCAGAGAATTTTCTTATTAGATGAATCACATCCAACACGTCCCGATTACAGGCCTGACACAGCTGATGAAGACCAAGACCTCTGGACTGCCAATAACATGATTAGTGACCCTCATTCTGGTCACACTGACTCTGCTCTTATAATGTGGGTAATTTACTTTCTCTCTTCTCCTCTCCTTTAGGACTTCGCCAATGGCTGTCTGCTTAGTTCACAATGGAGTGACACAGTTTGACTTTGCCAGAACAATAAACCAGGCTAAATAAAAGAGAAATAACGTGCTTATGGAAATGTGTATTTTGCAATTTGTGTACATTGCAGTTCAATCATTTGAAATTTAAAATTGCTAATGGAGTTAATCTTATTTTTAGTTCCTTATTTTATTAGTCGCATCACTATTGGTCATATGTAGGTTTAGGGATTTTAAACTTTTAACCCTATTCATCTTTAGTGCCTTTATGGATGCTCAGACAAAGACAACTGAATTAAGTACTTGTAATTCAATTCCAATATGGCATCTTCAACACAGAATAACCCCTATGTCAAAACATAATGTAGGCATCATGGGACAGTGTGTTATTATGACTTCTTTCCAGTCCTTAGCTGTTGTGCCAAAAGTAGTTTTCTACTAAAGCAAGAGGATGGCGCTGGAACATATCTGTCTCCTGGTCGTTAAAAACTCGTTAGCGATGTCCTGACAGGAATTTAATGAGGATGGGCTGATCTGCTGTGGAGGATTCAAATTAGAAAGGCTGGTGTCCGAGAGGAACCAGATTTACAGCCAAACACAGATTAGAATCTCCAGGAGTTAACTAGACAAAACATGATTATGGAAACAGAGAAGTGAGAACATCGCAAAGTTTGACCATAGTGCATTGACGCAAACTAGCCAAGATTGTTTTAAAGACAAAACTTAGGAGTCATTTGAATTCCTAAAAAGAGTGCTCATAAATAACCTCTTAAAGTTAATATAATCTCATATTTAATCTTAATCAAACTTGTCTTAAATCCCCAAAGGCAAGTTGTTTAATGAATTTATAGGGCTGTTTAAATTATTAGTATTATGACATAACACTATGTTACTATAGGCATGTGCATGACACCAATTTATGTAAACACAATTTAAACAATGATTGGCTATTATTGAGAGCAAAGTGACTTTTTACTAAATTAACAATTCAACAGCTCTACAAATCATCTCAAATGTGGACCTAATTTTTAATAATTAATAACAACATGATTTTTGGCACCAGAGTAACTATTTACATTTTTTAAATAAACAGCACATAAAAAAAATGCATTGCCGATTAAACAGTGTGCATGCTGACCATGATTATCACAGTAATCTGCAGGCAGTGCCGATGTTTTCATTCAATTGATCAGTGAGTTTTGATACAGTAACACCAAAGCCTGTAATGTCATCAAAACAAGATGTTCTTAAGAAAATATTTTCAAAATTGCACTTAGGAAAATTCTTACAAACTTACAAAAATATATTTTCAGAACTTCTTTCTTAAGAGGATTTTTGTGAATCTAGCCTTTGAATCAAAAGAGCTCATCACCAAGTCTATATTGTGGTCACTAGATATGGGCTGAATTCAGAATTCAGAACACTAGCACATTACTCATACAATTTTACATTTTAAAGAGATATAAAGCCTGCCTTATCATCTGACAGGCAGAAAATTATAAGTCTATGAATGACGTATCATTCATAGAACAAATGGTGCTGGACAGGTTATGAAATGATTATGACTATAGGTACGTTTACACGAAAACAATGTACTGAAAATGGAAACATTTTTATTTTGCGTTTTTGAAAAGTTTCATGTACAGATGGCAATATTGTCAAAATGATCCCTGTGCACACAGATCCACAAAAGCAACTAAAAATGCTGTATTATTCATGCCAGGTCAGTAGTTGACAATGTCAGTTTGTAAAGAAACTCGTGCACGCTTATAGACTGAACACGTAATATGCATGCACATGATGCCACTGTTTTTTGTTATACAAATTTGCGTTTTTGTAGTTTACATAGAGATGATAATGGTATCACTTTCAAAAACCCATTTATAATTTTTAGGCCCCCAAAATGACAGTGTCATGTAAATGAACGGCCAAAAAGCATAAATTGTTTTCGGTTTTTAGTTGAAAGGGGTGTCATGTAAACACTCCTCCCCCAGGCTCGCGAAGCCAGACCTTCAGACTGACAGCGTAAAGCAACCACAGTTCGTTTTGTTCAGAATCTAGTTTAGGGGCATGAAAATGTAAAGTCAATGTCCCTACAATAACAGACCTGCGTGTAAAATTCTTGGATGTATTTTAAAGATGAACTTCACATACTTTTGAAAATTCAGTGCTTATTTAATCTCGATAAGTGCTCATTGTCACAGATATAAGCATGATAGCTTTCTTTTTCCATGAGAGGGTTTGGGCTCACAACATCTTTGTTTCCAGGTGGACTGTTACTCACCCAAAAATGACCTCAACCTTCATGTTGTTCCAAACCTGTAAGACCTAAATTCATCTTCAGAACACAAATTAAGATATTTTTGATGAAATCAGAGAGCTTTCTGTCCCTCCATAGACAGCAACACAACCACGGCCAAGGCCCAAAAAGGTAGTAAGGACATCATTAAAATAGTCCATGTGACATCAGTGGTTCAACCATAATTTTACAAAGCTACGAGAATAATTTTCAACAATTCAACCATTTCTTCTCTTCTGTGTCAGTCTTAGATGCACGTTCACGAGAGTACCACAACGCATACATGTGATGCTGCTGACACAGGAGCCGGCGTTCTGACCTAGAACCCAAATGTGCTGTGCCTGGTTTACAAGCAGAGGAAGACGCACACCGTACATAAATCACTGTTCAAAAACATGTCTGTAGATTTCAACAGAGAGGATGACTTGCAATTTTTTGCCCAGCCTTACTCATCTGAACCAGAATATATAGACGATGAACTAAGAGAGATGGGCGTTCTACGTCAGAATGCCGGCTCCTGAAATCGTTGAATAGTCAATATTTTTGTTTTCTTTGTGTACAAAAAGTATTCTCGTAGCTTCATAAAATTATGGTTGAACCACTGATGTTACATGGACTATTTTAACAATGTTCTTACTACCTTTCTGGGCTTGAATGTGGTAGTTAAGTTGCTGTTTATGCAGGATCAGAAAGCTCTCAGATTTCATCAAAAATATCTTAATTTGTGTTCTGAAGATGAAGATGATCTTACGGGTTTGGAACGTCATGAGGATGAAGACTTTAGCCCGATTCGGACGGTAATTGTTTCTCATATGGACGTCTGTAAAAATAAATTTACATATCACCTCAGTGATAAAACTCATGGATTCTGATGGCGATTTATTCACAGTGGAGGAGTGAGTTCTGTGATCCAACGGACCGGGAACGCGCTGCTCACGTGGCCAATCACATGATTGTCTGCTGTAAATAAAATTAATTTTATTTACAAATTTATTCTTATTATTGTGTAAAATTTATTTTAAAATACTTATTATTATATAAAATGTATTCTTATTATTCCAAGCATATTTTATAATATATAATCCCATTTATTATTTAATTATTTAAATCTCCTGTTTAAAAATAGGAAAATAGACGTGCTATAGTTGTATAACTATACGCAATATATATCTGTTTATAATGCACATTTTAAAATTGTATTGCATACCTGCTGCTGCCATAATAAAGACCCATTTCAAATTTGTACGTGCTTTTCTTCTCTTTGTGCTCCCAGTCGCTGTGGTGGAGCAGTTATGAAGTTTTGTTCTTTGAAATACTTTTCAGCATTTCAGAAATAAATATGTATGCAAATTACACCAATGTACAACAGTTACCTTACGGTGTTCAGGAGTGCTCAAAAAGGGTTTATTTTCAATTTATTTCAATTCAAGTTTATTTGTATAGCGCCTTTTACGATACAATAGTTGCAAAGCAGCTTTACAGGAAATTAAGTTTCTACAATATGTTTATATACTGTAGAAACTTAATATGTTTAATTTATGGCGAAATTTGTTAATTCTGTATGTTGTTGGGGGATCAGAGGTTGGCATCCTCTGAGGTCCTCTGAGGGGTTGGCATCATCTCTTCTCAGGTGTTTGGTCATCTCAGATCATTTAAGGGTTGGATCCAGACTGAAGCTTGTGTAATTCCTAGTTACCATGAGATGTTAATCCCGTGGCAGAAACAGAGAAACAAATAGAGACATAATTAGTGTTGCTGTTGTTCCATCCAAGCAAAAAATTATTTGTTCAACCAAAGCTAAAGAATAATAATGTGCGTTTGATCAGATATAACTGCAGTACAAAATTATGAGATGCATTATATGAATGCATTATATGAATGATTGGCTAAAGAGATGTGTCTTTAATCTAGATTTAAACAGAGAGAGTGTGTCTAAATCCCAAACGTATCAGGAAGGCTATTCCAGAGTTTGGGAGCCAAATATGAAAAAGCTCTACCTCTTTTAGTGGACTTTGCTATCCTAGGTACTACCAAGAGTCCAGAGTTTTGTGACCTTAGGGAGCGTGTTGGATTGTAGCGTGATAGAAGACTAGTTAGGTACGCAGGAGCTAAACCATTTAGGGCCTTATAGGTGAGTAATAATATTTTGTAACTGATACAGAACTTAATAGGTAGCCAGTGCAGAGACTGTAAAATTGGGGTAATATGATCATATTTTCTTGACCTGGTAAGGACTCTAGCTGCTGCATTTTGTACTATCTGTAACTTGTTTATTGAAGATGCAGGACAACCACCTAGCAGTGCATTACAATAGTCCAGTCTAGAGGTCATGAATGCATGAACTAGCTTTTCTGCATCAGAAACAGGTAACATGTTCCGTAGCTTGGCAATGTTTCTAAGATGGAAGAATGCTGTTTTTGTAACATTATTATGTAACATAATATGTTTTTCAAAAGACAAGTTGCTGTCTAATATAACACCCAGATTTTTGACTGTAGAGGAAGTAACAGGACATCCGTCTAGAAACAAATTGTAATCCAAAAGATTCTGTGTACTGTTTTTTGGTCCAATAAGTAATATCTCTGTCTTATCTGAATTTAATAGAAGTAAATTATTGTATTGTTATATTATTATTATATAATTATAAAATATACTTTTACATTTTTAACACACTCTGTTAGCTTAGATAATTTAGAAGTTTCATCTGGTCTTGTTGAGATATATAGTTGAGTATCATCAGCATAACAATGGAAACTAATCCCGTATTTTCTAATAATATTACCAAGGGGCAACATGTATATTGAAAAAAGCAGAGGACCTAGGACAGATCCTTGTGGTAATCCATACTTTACTGGTGATAAACAGATCTCTGTGCAGCTGGATCCTGGACTCTCTGACAGGCAGAAGTCAGGTGGTCAGAATGGGCAACAACACGTCATCTCCGCTGACCCTCAACACTAGTGCTCCACAGGGCTGCGTTCTCAGCCCACTCCTGTACTCCCTGTACACACATGACTGTGCAGCCACACACAGCTCCAATGTCATCGTCAACTTCGCTGACGACACAACGGTGATAGGCCTGATCACTGACAACGATGAGACGGCCTACAGAGCGGAGGTGAGTACCCTGACTAAATGGTGTCAGGAGAACCACCTCTCACTCAACATCGACAAGACCAAGGAGCTGGTGGTGGATTTCAGGAGACAGAGCAGAGAACACACACCCATCACCATCGACAAGACACCTGTGGAGCGGGTAAACAGCTTTAAGTTCCTCGGCATTCACATCACTGAGGATCTCACATGGTCCGCTCACACAGATGCAGTGCTGAAGAAGTCACATCAACGCCTCTTCTTCCTGAGACGGCTGAGGAAGTTTGGAATGAGCCCCAGCATCCTCAGATCATTCTACACCTGCACTGTGGAGAGCATCCTGACCGGCTGCATCACCGCCTGGTTTGGAAACAGCACCACTGGCAACTGCAAAGCTCTGCAAAGGGTTGTGCGAACTGCCCGCCACATTGTTGGAGGTGAGCTTCCCTCCCTCCAAGATATCTATACCAGGCGGTGTATAAGGAAAGCCCGGAGGATCACCAATGACTCCAGCCACCCATCCCACAGACTGTTCTCTCTGCTGCCCTCAGGAAGACATCTCCGCAGCATGCGATCCCGCACTAGCCGACTGAGGGATAGCTTTTTCCCTCAGGCTATCAGGCTAATGAACAGTCAGAACTAATACACCCTACAGCACACTCCCACTTTACGATATGCCACGCACTGCACTTTAACTCCACAGTTCAACTGGACTACACGTACACTGCACTAATACAACAATCTATCTGCTATCACTGGATACCATCCAATGCACATCCATGACATTTGCGTATCCAGCTTATGTATAATCTACTGCACCTTTGCATATTACTGTGTGTGTATATATGTGTACATAATGTAGAATGTGTACATACGGTGTATAATGTGTATTGATAACTGTAAGTATGTCTAACAGTACACTGTGTGTACTGAGTTTATGTATGTGTATATTGCACATTGTCATCTGTATAAGTCTGTAAGTATGTAATGGTACTGTCTATATGTTAATTGTTCTGCACTGTATGGAGCACGCTCTCAAGAATTTCACTCATCAAGGTACATGTGCTGTGATGATGTGACAATAAAAGTGATTTGATTTGATTTGATAATTGAGATGACTCCCCGTTTAAATAAACAAAGTGGTAGCGATCGGACAGGTAGGATCTAAACCATCTTAAAGACTGTCCTTGAATACCCGTATAGTTCTGTAGTCGATCTATGAGTATGTCATGATCTATTGTGTCGAACGCAGCACTAAGATCAAGTAAAACTAGCAATGAGATGCAGCCTTGGTCTGATGAAAGAAGCAAGTCATTTGTAATCTTAACAAGTGCAGTTTCTGTGCTGTGGTGGGACCTGAAACCTGACTGAAATTTTTCACAGAGATCATTTTTTTGCAAGAATGAGCACAATTGAGCAGACAACTTTTTCTAAAATTTTAGACATAAACGGAAGATTTGAAATGGGTCTGTCATTTGCCAGTTCACTAGGATCTAGTGAATTTTGAATCGATTATACACTGAATTATACACTGAATTTTGAATCGATTTCTTCTCGTAAACTCAGAGATGTGGATTCGGATGGCAATTAAATTACCACACGACCTTGGTGTTTGTCAAAAAACAGTAGGTAATTTGGCCGGGGATTTTTACGGCCAACACCGACATCCTGGGCTGCGTTCAGCCCCGAAAAAATGGTGCAAAACGTTTATTAAACGGAAATGGTGATGCGTTGAACACCCTGTTCTGGTGACGCAAGTGTTGCAACTATGGCAGCTGAGAAGGCCATTCTTTGTGTTCTTTTTGAAGAATTTTCGGAGCCTGTTGAAATCGGTATAAATATGTGTTTAATACTGCAAAATACACTCGATGTTACAGTCACTGCCCTTGCCGTCCAGAATAAAAGAGAATATCCCAATCGAGTGAAGGGATTTGTGGAAACTGTGGTTCCTAATTATTGTGATCCAACATTTGCCTCGCATTTCACGATGAAAAGAAATTTCAGATGAAGGTTAATCCACTTCTTACCTCCGAGAATGTGTTATGATCTATATGACCTTATTATTTTTATTGTGAGCTTATCATTATTGCTGATCACTGTTGTTGTGCTATGATATTGTAATATTTACCATTATATAATCAGAGGAGCATAGGAAAGTTTATGAAAGTGTCACTCCACAATACAATAGCAAAATATATAAATATGTATAGTATTTTTGTTACATTAATTAGTGTCTAGCACACCTTCCTAAGGAAAGGATATGGACCAGAAGACATTGCAATTACTAAATGATATTTAGACAGACTTAAAGAAGTTCCAGATCTATACTTGTGCTCTTATTATTTCAGTTATTTTGCCTTTAACATAAATAAACATGTGCAAACAATATACTTGCTCTTGTGAATTTATTTTGATGTTAATTACATTTACTTACAAATTCATCATCATCATGTTGATATGCTATGCAGGGGCGCCGCTACGGATTCTGGGTCCCCTGGACAGCATATTTTTGAATTAGTGACGTGACATACGACCAAGTATGGTGACCCATACTCAGAATTTGTGCTCTGCATTTGACCCATCCTAAGTGCACACACACAGCAGTGAACACACACCCGGAGCAGTGGGCAGCCATTTATGCTGTGGCCCCCGGGGAGCAGTTGGGGGTTCGGTGCCTTGCTCAAGGGCACCTCAGTCATGGTATTGAGGGTGGAGAGAGTGCTGTACATTCACTCCCCCCACCTACAATTCCTGCCGGCCCGAGACTCGAACTCACAATCTTTCGATTACGAGTCCGACTCTCTAACCATTAGGCCACGACTTCCCATAGTCATCTTTAACAGGAAAATGATAACACTTGATTTCTCTGCCACAACAATTGTGCTTTTTCAAACACACTATTACAGCAGCCTAAGAAAAGCTCATATTCACTCGGGCCCTCCAGCAGGGGGGGGGGGTCTAGGGCCTCAAATTTAGGCCCTGGCCCGAGACGCTCAGGCCCTAGCCTGGCCCATGTCCGAGAGCTTAACAGAATTACCAGCCCGAGTCCGACCCGAGCCCGTCTTTTTTCCCCCTTCTCACAAATCAGATTATACTGTTTCAGCTATTAAAATAGTTCAGTTTTGTATGTAATGGCAAAGTAATTATATTTCGTTTCGTTTTTTTTATTAAGTTAATTTAGAAAAACGTTTGGAGCATTTTTTTGTTCATTAAATACGTTCTTTTCTTTCTTAAAGTAACGACCAAGCGGCCAGCGGCAGACCGGCAGGCTGATCATAGCCATGTTTGATCAATTTAGCCTTCTCAAATCATCACGACTTGCCTAAAATAAAATCTAGGCCTATAGATATACTAAAACAGTTCAAGCATATAACAATGTTTAAACGTTAAACCTAGATAAATGTGCGCTGCATCCTAGTTTGTGCGGAGAGTGGAAGTTAAAGCGCAGGACATGGAGGCACCAGTGCAATCAATTGCATTTTTTTCAATGGAAACAACTTACGCCATAATTTTTGCTCATAAAAGTAAGAGTAATACATCATTCGTAACTGTAAAAGGTCTACTTTTATTTGTGTGCACACACAATATCAACAAAACTTTTTATAAAATATATAAAATAATTTTATAAAATAAAGAAAACAATGATGCGCCGTCTCGTCTTGAACAGGAGCGCTTCACAAAAATGAACCGAAAGTCAACGAATACATGCCTCACAGACATGATAAATATACTGTATCTATAGAAAGCTTTAAATTACTACTTAATGAAATAAATCAAATCGAAAACAAAAACTCTTTCATCATAATTCGTGAAGATGCACTTCTCTCTAAAGGCACATCTAATGAGGAGATGGCGAGTCAGGATCATCATCTTCATCTTTGCGACACTGACTCAGAAAACACTAGTTTATTAGTAAATAATTAAAATATCTCCTTACTATTTCCCCCAGACACATTCATGGTAATTACTTTTGCTGGGGCTTTGCAGCAAGCTTCAGCCTATTGCGTGCATTTGAACGCAGAACTCTTCAGCTGCGCTGATGGCACTCGCTGCTGCTGCGGGACTCTAAACACCGTCAAGATGCTCTCAGTCGCGGCACAGTCTCGTGTTGTTTCCACCAGCGCCGCAATTTTTTTCATCACTAATTGATGGATGTCTAAAATATAAAAATAAGGAGAAACCTAAAACAGGCCCAAGGCCCAGCCCACGCCTGAACTATGACGTGAAAATTGGCCCGATCGAAGCCCTAGAGGCACAAAAAAGTCAGGGCCCGACTTTCCCCTCGGTAGAAATCACGTTTCCCCCTCGGGGGGCACTCCCCATCGTCGGGCCCTTAGAATTGTCCTAACTTAACCCCCCCCCCCTTACGGCGCCCCTGATGCTATGTTACTATAAAACTCTTACGACAAACATGTCTTCTAATATCTTCAATTGTTGCATATACGGAGCTGCAGCGGACACATATTAAATGATTTCACTTGGACCCATTGTGCGAGCTGGCTCTTTAATACCGTGTGGTTTCTATACATGTTGCTGCTGATTGGGCTGACATTTCTGACACACCCACCAAACAAGAGAAAACGTATCTCAAACCCCGTTGCACACCGTTTCCAGGAAACATGTCGTTCAACCCGGAAACCGGAGCAAAACGTTGGGCACCGGTGTGAGCCTGAATGTGCCCCTGGATTCGGACAGCATTAAAATCACCAACTACCCCCTGTAAATGGTGAAAATCACTTACGTCCCCCTGAGAAAGAATTACCGTCCGAATAGAGCTTTAGACATCAGATGAAGACTTTGAAACTCCTGAAGTGTTTCCAATTTTGTGTCCCATATGCATCAGACGTTGAGTCAAAGGTCAGTGGGAGGTACATCTGAGACAAGTTCAAACCAAACAACACTAATAATTACACAGCAGTGTCATATGTGCCTACTTTCAGTGGTTTCAAAGAAAGTACTTGAAAGAATTGAGAAGCTAGAAATTCATCACAGCCTTATTTTGACATTTCAGTCACTCCTCCTGTTTGCTATTGGTTCGACAAACAGATAGTCCCGCCCCAAACTCTAAACACTAATTGCTTGAGTCGATGAATTGTATATCTTGTACCCTGTAGGTTAATGGCTCTCTTTTAATTAGGACGATCTGCTGAAGATGAAGTTGAGAGCTTCTCTGTGAAGGTGACTTCTGTGTTTATATCAGTTTAACATTTTTCAAATCATTCATTCTCTCATTATTCAATGTGACTTTTAGTTTGCAATATTACTTATATTTTTTGCTGTATTTAATATCCACCTCTTTATCTGCATTCCCTTTTTGTGTATTAACCACAACCGCAATCTCTCTTGAATATCTCTCCCTCTTTCCTTACACACACTAAGGGCTAAATCACATTAAATCCTAATGGCTGGATTATATGGGCACCCTAGAGCAGCATGTCCCATTATTTTCTCCATTCTCAAAGATATATTCAGCAATAACCAGTCGTTACTGGGAATTAGAGGACCTGCCTTCCGGCTGCCACACACAATGTCCATTGAGGGAGGCTGATTATTGGGTTTATTAGTTCACTTTATGAGTATGCGATTTGGAGATAGTCAGAAAGTTTCTTGGCATTAAAGAGTGGAAATAAGGTACTTAAATGGTGATTTGCTGCTGGAAACCTGAAAAAGGGCGAATACATTGTGTAAATGATAATATGGGTCCCACTTAAGCTTTAATTGTATGCATCTACATTTCTTAGAGAAGCATCAACAGGCTAAAGTCCTAGCGTTCTTACAGAAGAAAATACACTTGAGTTGAAATGACTGTGAAATGACTAAGGGTTGTTCTCGGTTACATCACTTACATGGATCAGTGGGTTTTGTGGTGGGATTTGTTTATATTAATTTGCATTTTTATATAATAATAAATATATGGGCTAGTATTATAACTGGGACATCAGCTAAGATTGAGAACAAATAGAAAAACTGAAATATATGTTAAGTTAGCGTCTGTCACTACACCATTATGCAGGCAAATAGATAATATATTATTTATTTAATTAAAGCTGCAGTCCGTAACTTTTTTTGGTTAAAAATGATCCGAAATCAATATTCGAGCAAGTACATAACCAGCTAGTGTTCAAAACTATCGCCTTACTTTAGCCCGATTTACAACGGTTAGCTTATAATGTTTTCTAATTTGAGTGACACTGGTAGGTTTTTGCAGGAAATTTGAGCATGCCGCTGCATCATTACATCACGTCTGTAAGCATAAAGAAGTTGTTCCGGCTAGTAGGCTATATCACCAACACCACACCTGTACATACAATTTATTTTATTTTTCAATTTATTTTTCTATTTTATGTTTATTTATACAGTATATACGTGTCTACATTATTCAAATCTTATTTTTATCTGTGTGTGTTGTTGTTGTATCTGTGTACTGGAAGCTTGTGACACCAAAACTAATTCCTTGTATGCGCAAACATAATGTCAGGGTTCTGTTGTGTGTGTCATGTGTTCCCGCCTCTTGTGTCCATATTTGGTTTGTTTCCTGTCCTTGTTTCATGTCATCATGAGTTAAGTATGTTCCAGCTGTGTGCCCAGAAGAAGCCTCAGCCTCCGAGCTAGCCCTGGAGGGCTTCCTGTTCCTGTGGGCTGTTCTGTCCTGTCTGTCTGGCCCTGGAGGGCGTTCCTGTCTCGTTTTGTACTGTCCTGTCTGTTTAGCCCCGGAGGGCTCTGATACCCCCTCACTTCCCCAGGGAAATTTTTTTTTGGGGGGGGGGGGGGGTAGTATGAGTTCCGGCTGTAGGGGCCGGGCCGAGGGGCCCGAGGCCAAGGCCCCGAAGTCCATCTGCCATGGCCTCCTGAGCTCCCTGCACCGCCTTGGCCTCCAGAGCTCCCAGCTCCGCCATGGCCGCCAGAGCTCCCAGCTCCACCATGGACTCCTGAGCTCCCTGCACCGCCATGGCTTCCAGAGCTCCCAGCTCCGCCATGGTCCCTGTCTGTCTGTTCCGCTCTGGAGGTCCCCGTCCTGTGTTCCTGTCCGTGTTTGTCCTGAGGGGCCTCCAGAGCGCCCTCCCCCCCTCCCCGGTGGAACTGTTACGGCGTGGGACACGCCTTCCGGGAGGGGGGAGTTATGTCAGGGTTCTGTTGTGTGTGTCATGTGTTCCCGCCTCTTGTGTCCATATTTGGTTTGTTTCATGTCATTATGAGTTAAGTATGTTCCAGCTGTGTTTGTCTCGTTATGTTAATTATCCCTTGTATATTAGTCCTGTCTTTTGAGTTTGATTTCGTCTGGTCTACTCGTTACTTCCCAGTGTATCCTGTCCCTGAGTCCTGCCTTGATGTCATTAAAGACTATTATTTGAGTTTACGTCCTCGTCTCCGTGTTCCTGTTCCTCCCTCGTGTGTGCACCGTGACAGAAGACCAGACCTAACCGTAAGCGGCGCCCATTCACCCCGTTTTGTTTTTCATTTTCAAAAGTCTTTTGTTTTGTTCTTGTTCTGTTTGTTCCGCGGCAAGGAAGTCGCCGCTCGTCATCCCGCCATAGCCCACAGCAAGTCGGCGTGGGAGTTCGGCGGGATCGCCGCAAGTCCTCTGGCTGCGAGCCCTCATGCCCTCCGATCGCTGGAGATATCCGCCGCCGGCGGTGGCTCTCCCAAGCCCGCCGGCGGGTTGCCTAGTTCCCGGGTTGCCACTCCCCCAGGCGCGCCGTTCGCGGGAGATCACGCCTCCGGCCCGCCTCTGACTCAATGCCCGCCGGCCCGCCTCTGACTCAATGCCCGCCGGATCGCCGCTGACTCAATGCCCACCGGATCGCCGCTGACTCAAGCCCGCCGGATCGTCGCTGACTCAAGCCCACCGGATTGGTGCTGACTCATGCCCGCTGGCCGCCGCTATCCCTAGCCCCGTGGATCAAGTCCACCTGTCACGGCCAGGAGTGCCGTGTGTCTGTTTTGTTGTGCCCACAGGAACATTTTAATCAAGTCTTGTCTTGTCATGTCCGTGGAGACTCGTCTGGGGCAGGCGGCTCCTCTTGTTGTGGCCATGGAGGCCATTCTAGCCGCCTGCCCCCTTGTCGCTGATATGGAGGCGGTCGCTGAGGGACCCTGTGAGGGCCTCTGACTCCTAGTCATGCCCAGAAGAAGCCTCAGCCTCCGAGCTAGCCCTGGAGGGCTTCCTGTTCCTGTGGGCTGTACTGTCCTGTCTGTCTGGCACTGGAGGGCGTTCCTGTCTCGTTTTGTACTGTCCTGTCTGTTTAGCCCCGGAGGGCTCTGATACCCCCTCACTTCCCCAGGGAAATTTTGGGGGGGGTAGTATGAGTTCCAGCTGTAGGGGCCGGGCCGAGGGGACCGAGGCCAAGGCCCCGAAGTCCATCTGCCATGGCCTTCTGAGCTGCCTGCACCACCTTGGCCTCCAGAGCTCCGAGCTCAAGAGGTCCCCGTCCTGTGTTCCTGTTCGTGTTTGTCCTGAGGGGCCTCCAGAGCGCCCACCCCCCCTCCCCGGTGGAACTGTTACGGCGTGGGACACGCCTTCCGGGTGGGGGGAGTTATGTCAGGGTTCTGTTGTGTGTCATGTGTTCCCGCCTCTTGTGTCCATATTTGGTTTGTTTCCTGTCCTTGTTTCATGTCATTATGAGTTAAGTATGTTCCAGCTGTGTTTGTCTCGTTATGTGTTAATTATCCCTTGTATATTAGTCCTGTCTTTTGAGTTTGATTTTGTCTGGTCTACTCGTTACTTCCCGGTGTATCCTGTCCCTGAGTCCTGCCTTGTCCTGCCTTGATGTCATTAAAGACTATTATTTGAGTTTACGTCCTCGTCTCCGTGTTCCTGTTCCTCCCTCGTGTGTGCACCGTGACACATAATTGGCAATAAAGCTCTTTCTGACTTCTGACTTAATATAAGTGATATAAATCTAGTCTCGATAGAAAATCAGCACAATAGTCAATGTCATAATTCAGATGATTATAAAAAACCTGACCCCAGCATGTCATTATAAATCAAGTATTTAAGAGAGCCATGTAATAATAGGCCTACATAGCCTAATAGGCACTTGACTTTTAATCCAAAGACTTTTAATGTATGCTCTAACAAAGAGAGAAATTCACAAAATAATTGTAGTACATTGCATATGATACGCTACATTGTCAAGATACTAGTTCATTTGATCACCGTAAGTTCATATGATGAATTATGGTTAAGCAAAATTTAAATTCATTGGGTTACACAATTACCAATTAGACTTTTGGGGGCAGAATATCTGTTTGCCTGCAAAAGCAAACAGGAGGAGTGTAAATTTTTATACTGGAGGGAAACATTATGAATCAAACTTACTTGACAACAGTTCTTATCAATATATCCCAAAGAATAGAACAGGCAATAGATAGTCACCTAATATTATGCAGTACTCAAGCTTTTCTTCCAATCATGTCATCTCTTATGTGTGCAGGTAATTTTATACACAAGAGTGTACAACGATGTTCAATCGGTTGCCGTGGTAATGAACAATGATACTGGTTTGAAGCTATCATTAAATATTGAGAATAAAATGAGGAACAACAGTAACAGCATGTATTATATTTTTTCTACATGTTGTTTTAGATCACGCATGCTCACTCGTGTCTGCCCCAGTGAACTTACTGCACATGTCCTTCATTTCTGATTGAACTAATCCTTTAGGTGTATAAATTAATAATTCCTTTATTTAGTTTAGAATCAAGCTGTCACCTAATTTCATAGAAAGCACCACCTATTGTCCGACCAGCGCTAATACCTGCGCTACGGTCACTGAAAAATTCCATATTTAGCTGCTGTATGTATTCATTGGTGCTTTTATGAATTGACTCCCTCATCTCCCTGTGAATTAACTGCCATTATGTCTTTTATTATGAATGAGCTATGCAAATATTATTTTATAGATGTAAACAACAAGCATCTGAATAGAGCTTTTCTTGTCATTTTGACCTGTAATTGAAAAGTTTTGTGTTTCTATGCACTATGCACTTCTATGTTTCTAAGTCCTAGACTCTACATATTTAAACACAGTGGGTGAAGAGCCTTAGCAAAAATACTATAATGGGTCACTACAGTATCACAGGCCGCTCTTTTGTGCCCCAGTGTATTGTACTCAATTCAATGTGCTGAATGTTGCAGCGTGGCCTTATATAAATTCACCTATGCATTTACATATCCCTCTGTTTTCTTCCAGGTGTTCTCTTGAGCATTTCAGGAAGCAATGCTGTTGCTTCATACTGTGAAAATGTGTTTAAATTGTTCACACTATTCAAACTGATCTCCTGTTCTTCAAATTGCTCTGGCTCTATTGGTGTTTCATGAGATTGGATGTTCACTGCACATGTCAGAATGCTGTTTATGGACTACAGTTCAGCTTTCAGCATCAAGATGGCCTTTAAACTCATCCTGGAGCTCCTGGACCTCTTGGAAACCTCCCCTTTGCAACTTGACAAGACAACCACCACGGATGGTGAAGGAGAGAACCAAAACCTCCTCCTTTCTGAACTTGCATAATGGAGCCTCACAAACATAAGTGTTGAGCCCTCATCTGTTCTCCTCATTCATATATGACTGATAAAAATCCATTTTTGTCAACAGTGTAAGCCAGATTGGATTTGTTCAGCCCGAATCCTGTATCCTTGACTTTGTTGAGCCCACTTCAACCCCTGTTTTCTTGAGTAAATGAAAACATTTAAATATCTCATTGTTTTTAATTTGGATAAAACTACAGTCTAGCATGCAGAGCTGAGATATGTACAGGATTTCAATGCAACTCAGCTCTTTAGTGTTCAAAGAGCTTGAAACGGTTTGACCATAGACATTTTAATAGGACAGCTGTTGCATATTTATGATTTACACTCATGCTTTTGACTCTTAAGCAATTGGTTCATTAGAAAAATATGTCATACATATTCATAGATGGTTTGTATTTGAGTGTTTTGAAAGCTTTCCGAAACAACCGCCTTGAGTCTTAGAAATTACGTGACCTGACAACATTATACTCAGGGGTTTGCAGGTTTTTTATCTTTAAAATATAAAAATATGAATATAATAAATTATAAGAGGTGTCCAAAGGGGATCTGTAATAGCCTACCTGGAGACATTTTTCCATTTGCATTCTAATGTCAATGACAGTTGCTTGGCTGGTGCAGAACCCGTGTAAATACGTGATTTGATATCTTTTTTTTACTTCATTTTGGACACTAGTAAAACATTTATTATATGAAATCTTTAATAAAAATAAAAGTTCTATATTGGCATCTTTGGTTCCTTGAAGAACCTTTAACATCCATTTCACAGAAGGTTCTTTATAGTTGAAAAATATTCTTTAGATATTTAAAATGTTCTTTACAGTAAGAAAAAAAATGGTTCTTTTAAAGAAATAGTTCATTCAAAAATGAAAATTTACTCACCCTCAGGCCATCCAAGTTTGTTTCTTCATCAGAACAGAATTGGAAAAAAAAAATTGTGTGCCGTCAGAATGAGAGTCCAAACAGTTGATAAAAACATCACAATAATCCACGAGAAATCCACACCACTCCAGTCCATCAATAATGTCTTGTGAACAAAAAGCTGCATGTTTATAAGAAACAAATCCATCATTCAGGTGTTTTAACTTTAAGCTGTCACTTCTGGCCAAAATACGAGTCCATAATCTATAATAATGCTTCCTCCAGTGGAAGTATATGCTCTGTTGTCCTCTCAAATCAAAGTTTAAATATTTATAGAAAGACGAATCCAAGGCACTTCTTCCGGTTCCAAAATGTTAAAAAAGCCTTTATTCAAACATGGCTCACTCTAGAAACATTAAAAAATAGCTGAAACACTGCACACTGATGCATTTCAGCCACCCAGCCTTCCTCAGAGTGTGTCAGATACAAAATTGAACAATAATACCAACAAGAATCATAATGATGAATCATTTCACAAAAATGGAGTTAAGTCTAATATATATATACAGTATATCTATGAAATATATATGAAATATTTATTTAGAACTGTATTGGCTTGTAAACAGTTCTTTATCCGTGCAAATTTATCTCCTGATTCAGACAAGATTACTTTTTCACAGGAGAATTCAATATTATGGACTTGTATTTTTCCTAGAAACTATGGTTTAACCATAAGTAAAAAATGCTCTAATGATGGATTTGTCTCTTACAAACACGCAGCTTTTCACTTCACAAGACAATGTATTGATGGACTGGAGTCATGTGGATTATTGTGATGTTTTTATCAGCTGTATTGGACTCTCATTCTGACGGCACCCATTCACTGCAGAGGATCCATTGGTGAGCAAGTGATGTAATGCCTAATTTCTCAGATGAACAAACAAAGTAATTTACATCTTGGATGTCCTGAAGGTGAAAAAATTGTCAGCAAATTTTTATTTTTGGGTGAACTATTCCTTTAACAACTGTTCACTAAAAGGTTTCAAAAATGGTTGTTCTCATGGATGTGAGAACTAGCTATAGATAATTCATAAGTTGTTAAACAAGTGAGGGCACAGCCCACCTGCCTCTTATTGCAGACATACTGTTATTGCAATGCTGGAATATCTCGGTGAGGGGACATCTCATGACATGCTGCGTGTGCTCTTTGGTAAGCACACAGCTTTGTACACAAAAGTGCTAAATCGTTTCCAGCACCATGTTTGAATTGTTCATTTCAAACAGCTTGCCTATAATTGCATCAACATCAGTGAAGACAGCCGACATCTGTTGGAAAGGAAGCACTGAACAAACACGGCTTTATATTGAATTTGTAAACATGACAGTAAAGAAAAGAGAAGGAAAACAGAGGTAGATCTGAACTGGAATTTGCTGATAAGGTGGATTTATAGTCTGTAGATGGGTACCAACATGAGTTATCCATCATGGCATATGGAGGTTGGGGTTTGGAAAAAAAAAAGCTTGGTGATTAATTGTTGATATGTGCTGAATGCTGGCTGGATTCCATTAGTTATGTTACTATGCCAAGCACATTGAAATATATTTATTCAGAATGACATTTGCATTTGACTATCTTGCAGATACCTGGCTCATTTGGGCTGTTGTTTGGTGTTACAGTCAGGTACTAGTTGAGCACCACTTCATAACTGTGTTTGCTGCATCTACTATAAAATCCATTAAATATTATGCATGGTTCTGACTGTTTCTCAGATGGTTCATTGTCTTACGGTGGATAGCAAACATAATAGCACTGGTTGTTTGACTGAATTAACCAATTTTAACATCGCATTTTAGTAAGTGTGTGACATGATGAACTACAATCCCACTGTTTTCTGTCCGTCTAAATATTTAGTACTCAAAATAAAAGTGATTTAACTCCAGTTCTAGCAGATCAATATATATATATATTTCTCAATATCACCACAGTCATAATGCACCGTTGCTCTGGTTTTCATTCTTGCAATATTTTGCAAGAAAGGGAATCTTATATTAGGGCTAGTTTACATTATATGTTATATCAATGGTTCTCAACCAGGGGACCAGGGCCCAATAGGGGGCCTCAAAATTAATTAAAATGTTTAAAATAAGACAAAACTAGCCAGAAGATCCAGGATTCCCAGAGATATATGAGGAAGTCTACATTTAAAAATGTGATTTCAAGACCTTCATGGGAATTTTTATAATGAATATAATAATCTATATGTACTAAGCTCTTAAATAATTTATATTAAATACAATTTTAATTTTATTAAATACAATATTGGGTAGAAATTGTGATTAAAACATATTTTTTTAAATTCTTATGCTTAATCCATATCCAGATATATTCATTATTATATTCACAAAAAAATGGGGGCCTTGCAGTAAAACACTAATTTTACCTGAAAGGAAAAGTTCACCCTAAAATGAAAATACTGTCATCATTTAGTCAACCTCAAGTTGTTCCAAAACCTGTTTTTCTTCTGCTGAACACAAAATAAAATTATTTGAAGAATGCTGGTAACCAAACAGTTGATAGTAGCCATTGACTTCAATAACATGGAAGATAAAATACTATGGAAGTCAATTGCTACCAACTTTTTGGTTACACACATTATTAAAAATATCTTTCTTTGTGTGCATCAGAAGAAAGAAACTGTCTTATTGTGCACAAATTTCTGGCACACATTAACAGAAAATCAATGTATTTATTAGGCATCCAGAATTATGTAATAACTTGCGCTGCCTCTGAAACAACTTTTTTTTTTCAGATAATGTTACAAAACTCTCTCACTTTTTCAGCCCTTCCTCTCCAACCACATGGCTTTAAAATTAGTAGTCATATGAAATTCATGAGTCGGGGGTTTGGTTCAAAACGTCCGTGATTTCCAAGAGCAAACATTGCAGGATTCAAATCTAGGGCTATATGCGCCAGCCAAACAACTGCTATTGAGACTGCTAATAGATCCTCCTCGCTTGGCTCCATTCTGTCATGAGACGCACACTTCTCACGCTCAATTCCCAATGGACAAATTCAAATCCCACCCAACTTTATTTCTGGTTTCACTCAGAAGTACATCAAATTACGGAAGTAAATGGGTTGCGTGTTTCAAGTTGACTTTTAAAATGTCAAACCCAGTACGCCAAAATCACATTAAATCCAGAATGTTCACTCTCATTTATATGGGTCACCTTGGCCCATAATTCCCTCTGATTCTCATCTGTCCTCACCGCAGCAGAGGCTTTCACAGCCTGAAACAGTCGAAACACAATGCAGAGGAAAGAGAGAGAGAATGAACGATAGAAAGGAATGCAGAGGAAAAAATGCAGATTCTAGGCACATGATCATCTATCTAACATCAGTAAAGTGGCATCACATTAGCATCTTCCTGAGTCCCGTCTTATCTTTGGAGTACCACAGCAGATGCATGTAGATATCACCGCTTGCGGTTCAGAGCAAGGATGTGCTTTATCATTCCAGGAGAAAATGTCGCATTCATCTTCTCTGAATTGCCTCTCTTTTTATCAATAGAAGATACTACAGATAGTGGTGTCAGAATGCAGGTGGTTGATTTTGAGACGGCTGTGCACAGTGGTGCTTTTTCAGGTCAGAGAGAAGAAGGCTGCAGTGTGCAAGCTTATTCAAATTCATAAACAGCAGGATGGAGCACGAGAGAGTTTGTTGTCAAGTTTGGCATCTTTGTATTGTCAAAACAGAACATTTTAATGTCAGATATTAAAAAATGAAAGTGATAAGGATGCAGCATTCACAAAAACCTAATAATAATAACCAACTTAAATTAATTGCACGAGTTTAACCAAAGGTGGAGTATTTTTACTTTGTTACTGTACTTAAGTATATTTTTCAAGTAGCTACTTTAGCTGAGCATTTTTATTTTGGGGAGATTTTATTTTTAATTCACTACATTCAAAAGAATAATATCAGACTTTTTACTACATTTCTTAAAAACATGTCGTTCCTCGTTATTTTGAACTGGACAAATTATCACCTGCTCCGTGACGTGATAGCGGTGTCCAATTCATGAACAAGCTGATTCTTTTCAATGAATCTTTTAAATCAGTTCACAAATCTCACTGAGCGATTCATTCGTGAATCGGACTGATCGGATTGCAGCTGTTGTCGAGTCAACAACTCACTGATTCAACTGATCTGGTCAGAGAGTCTCCAGTTAACAATGCAGTGAATTCACAAGTTTGACTTAAAGGGATAGTTCACCCAAAAATTCCGTCATTAATTACTCACCCTCATGTCGTTCCAAACCAGTAACACTTTCATTCATCTTCAGAACACAAATTAAGATATTTTTGATGAAATCCGAGAGCTTTCTGACCCTCCGTAGACAGCAAAGCAACTGAAAGGTTTAAGGCCCAGAAAGTAGTTAAAATAGTCTGTGTGACATCAGTGGTTCAACTTACTTACTACTTGCTACGGGAATGCATTTTGTGTGTGAAGACAGCAAAATAACGACTTTATTCAATAATTCCTTTCCTTCTGTGTCAGTCTTTGAGGCGTGTTCACAAGAGTACCACGACACATTAAAAAATCAATTACTTTTGTACTTTTACTTGAGTAAAATTGAAAAGGAGTACTTAATACTTTTACTGGACAAATATTTTATTAGGATATCTGTATTTTTATTCAAGTACTTGATTTGTATACTTTGTCAGCCACTGAGTTTAACTACCTAGACAAAAAAAGACGAGTTATAAAATATACTAAGCATGAAAAGTCTGTCAGCTGTCTGCAAAAATGAAGCGTGAAGAATAAACACTGCAAGGACATTTATGTGATTATCTAAATGAAACTTTATGAAAATACCTGTGTGATGCAGTAATGACATTCCCTGCCTGACTGTTTCTGGAAAAAAAGACAAAGCCAGAATAAAACTGCTCTCATTCTCTCTGGATACCAAAACATCTGTGTGTGAGCAAATGAGAATTTGAATTTCAAGGCAGTAGAAAAGAGACACAAATCCTCTAAGTTAGTATGTAGTTAGTGTGTACTTGTGGCTTTAATGTGGCAATTATAAATAATTAGTTTCTGAAATACCTAAAGTTGAAAAACAGAACTATTAAATTGCTTTTGCTACTTTATTTACTTTAATGTTGATTGTTTACATGTGTTCATCTTTTCTTCAAATGAAGATGTTTTTCTGCCTCTGAAAATATAAATGTAAAGCCCCTTTCATTCGGAACATCATAAATTTGTTAATTAAATGACAAGATTTAAATAAGACTCCACTAATAACAGGATTAGTGATTTGAGCTTTTTCCAATAAGGCTGCTAAATTAATTCTGCTTTTTATGGCATCCCTAGTGATGTGAATTATTTATCAGTTAACATTCACAGGATTTTTGGGTTTATGAAATATGTGGTTCAAATAATTGTCATGTATTAGGAAACTATTTACTCTGTTTCCATGGCAACACCTGACAAATTTGACATGGTTTCTCGTACCAAATATCACACTTTTACTAGTTTTCTGCCAGAACGAGCATGAAAATATATTTTATCTCTGTTTATCTTTGCATGTTATTGCTGTTTCTGAATATGTCATATAACCTCAGCAGTGCTTCCGCAAAAATGTCTGTGTGGTTCTGCAGGCCTACTGAATTAAAAAAAAAAATTATATATGTGTGTGTGTGTGTGTGTGTGTATGTATATATATATATATATATATATATATTATTAATATTATCATCTTGATATCCATCCAAGCTCTCATTGGCACATTTATGAGAAAAGTATGTTCGTTTCATGAACAAATTCTTTTGAGTCACAACAGTTCACAAAACTGCTTTGAATGTTAATTTACAAACAGGACCAATCCATTTATCAAGAGTAAGACTGATCAATGATTATTGGTTGAGGGATATGAAGGATCTCAAAATTTTCAGTTAAAAAAAACATTACTGTATGGTTGCAGAAGACTGGGAATACAGTCCATGCATTTAATGTACGTTTTATGATACATTTATGGCCTTTTTTTGCAAACTGAAACCTTCAGTGCCCATTCATTGAGATGTGGAACTTATTAGGTTAATTATACAAATTAGATTCAAGGAATTTAACCAATGAAGATAGCACACAAATCAAGTACATGTTAATGAGAACAAAAAGAACCTCAGAAGTCCAATGCAGATTTTATACAGTCACATACTGTATGTCATTAAATTCCTTCTTTTTATTTCATTTTCACTGGTTTCATAAAGAATAGGACTGAAACTGGCCTGTCAGACATCAGCTGGGTGAATTTGTCTCTCAGCTGGACTCTCAAAATTAGCTTAAAGAGTGTCATGCTTAAATTAGCAAATCCTGAGCACTTTCTCATTGCATTTGTGGGCCGTATGTGTGTGTGTGTGGTTTTAGAGCCTTGGAGGCAAAAAGGTAAAGTGATTTGAAGTGATTATTTTCCACTTAATGCAGGTTAGACTGTTAACTGCTATGTGCAAAAAGAAAGTAAGCAGAAGTGCTGACGACCATGGTAATTATTGTGAAGAGAGAAAAACTGTTCCCTTCAAAAAAACAGTGAGAGAGATCCATTCTCATATTTTCTCTTCTATTGTACCCAGCTCTCAGTTTAGAGGGGTATTTTTGGTTGGGATAATGTGCATTGATAAATTATGCAGAATAAAACCAGGAATATGCATTAAACAGCGTCCATTTTGATTGTATACTGATTTTAAAACTGGATGTTTATCATAACCTGTGTACCGTTCACGTAATGTCCTGTGCCTGTCTGAAGTTGGACATTTTGACTCTTTGAGTTAAATTGAATGAGATTTATAAATCTTTGATGGATGTTTCAGTTTAAAACAATGTTACAGTTTTCATAAATGAGTTATCTATTTGTTTTTGTCATGCCATAAGAAAAAAATATTATTTATTTATTTATTTTATTTATTTATTTATTTTTACAGACATTTCCTTTAACCCTAAAACACAACACAATGCGTAATTCAAAATACAGGCAAAACACCTGTGAAAAATCAATATGGAAAATTATTTTATATTAACAGTACACTGGGCCCTATTTTTATGGACATTTCGTAGTGCAGCAGAAGTACACAGCACAGAATTTGTTACATTTTGTTAGCTATCTTTATCAAATTTTCTGCAGTAATTTGTTCAACACTATTAACAAGTAATGAGGCTAAAAATGCAGTTCTGTTAATTATGTTAATATATACAGCACATGCACTTCATGCCACAATTAATTCCACAGAGAAAGAGCTTGTACAAAAAAAAAAAATATATATATATATATATATATATAGTGTACTGTAAATTATAAATCATACAATTATAAATTATAAAAAGGTATTTTGTAATTACCTGAGTATGGATGAAATATGGTGTTCAGTCATGGTATGGCTCAGAATGAAGCTCATTTATTACGCTGTTCAAGCTATGTGTGTTATGCTATCAAACTTTGTTTCAGTTCTCAACATTTTTTTTCTATTCTAATTAAAATATGTATTATTTATGTGATGAATGGCCACACTCTCTGTCATTTCACTGCTACACTGAAACATTTTCTTGTATCACTGTACCATGTGTCATTTACCATTTGTGCTGTGTGCCTGTTTCTGCAGGAGAGTGCCTGAGGCTTTAACTCACTTCTTCAATAAATCACAGAGCACCACACACCGAGATGCTCTATCATACACACACAGCAGACATACACACTCCCGTACAGTTACTCTGCATCAACCCTTCATTTGCTTTAATTGAAATCAATATTAAGCTAAATTAATCCCGTGACTTTCTTGAGCAGATTGTGTCTGTTGTTTGTGAGCGACCGTGTTTGTGCATCATTGAGGTCAACTGACACGGCTGTATCTCAGAGAAGGTCAATAGAAAGGCCCAGCTCCGAAATCACTCATCTGCCTGAATGTAATGGCTTTAAATATTAATGCCTTGTGCTGTGGTAATGGAGTTAATTACGGCCGTTTTTGCCTGGTGAAGGAGACAATCCTGGTAACATCATGAATTTGTGTGTGTGTGTGTGGCAAACAAGTCAATAATCTCTGGAGAGCGCTTAGCATTAGCATTTCCATTCATCTCAATGGAAGTTGCTTGGTTGGAAGTAGTGAACCCGCCATATTTGCTCACATAATCATAGATCTTTTTGAGCCTTTTTTTGTGACTAAGAAAGAAAACGATATTATGACATCACTGATTGGCTGATGTACACAGTCCTGAAAAGTTCAAAACACCAGAACTTTTCCCGAAACTTTTATTTTCACTAATAGCAAATAAAACAATAAAAATGAAAAGAAAGAAAATCAAAGTAATTTGTTTTATTACCAGGGAATGCATGAGCGAGGGTTATTATCCTTAACTAAAACTAAAGCTAAAAATAAAACAATAAAAAAAAAAAAATACTTTAAAATAACTGAAACAAAAGAAAACATTTTTTTTAAATGTAGACTTATTTTATTTCAGCTAGATTTACATTGCATAATTTCTCATTTTCTTTTCTTTTAGTTTAAGTACTAAAATAACTTAAACTAAACCTGAAATAAAATTAATAAGAACTATAAAGACATAAACTATACAGGCATTAAAAAAGAGACATAAACACAAAATAATACTTATCAATTATACTTAAACAACACTGGAATGAACTGATAAATGTTCAGTCTTTACTGTATATTTTGACCAAATGTTTAACAAAAAATATTTGTATTTTATCATTTCATTTATTTATTTATTAAGCTGTTTTTATTAAGATGTTTCTAAATAATTCTAAGTTTATTTAAAAACTTGCAAACTGTCCACCTTGAATGGAATTTTCACTAAGCTTGGTACAGTGCATTATGGGATTGCCTTAATTACAGTTTAGATCCTAGCTCTGTCAGTCAAATAATCAAATGATTCTAAAATTTACACAGAAATAATTATTAGCTTAGTTCTGTTTTTGATTTGGAGTCATAGCCAGAGGGTGCAGGGTTAATAGTTATTTTTTTCTTAGTCACATTCACACAACTTTTAGCCGGGAACACCTATGCTGTTTAAAATGCTGCGCACAGAGGCAGCACACTACTTTATGGAACAGAGCTAGTGAAATCATGCCATCTTATTTCAAGAGAGCCACTGCTCCTTCCAGAAGCAAAGGTGTGGTGCATTGTGGGTGACAGCTGACGGTAGTGTACTGCAGGGTGTGTTTAAGTGTATGTGTGTATTGTGTGTATACTGTGGATTCATTGGTGCTGACGCATCATTAGCTGGATTTACCCGTAGGCCGCTCTTATGAAAGGTCAATGAAAGGTCAGCTTGAACTTCATCTTACCTTCTCTCTCATTCGTATTCTCTTCTCGTTCTCATTTCCCAGTTTCTCTGTGTTCTACCTTCACCACATCTTTCCTTCATCTTTCCTCTCTTTCGTCATCTCACCACGCTTCATCTCCTCATTTGCACTGCAAATTGATTAAAAGGTAGTTTTAGAAAAGTTTTTTTTAATAGCTCAAAATCCCATCACAGTTCCCATGACTCTCAAGAGACTTTACATTAATGTCTCACAAACCACAGAGGAGGTGAAAGATATAGACTTTCTTTTTTTTCTCCTTCCATCACTTTAATAAATAGCAGGTGCTTTGTACATTCGCCGGAGGTTTGTTCATTAGCATTCTGGTCTTATTTCGTGTTTCTGTTTTCCCCAGTGCAAGACAGAGCTGAGATTAGTTTGTTGTGTTTGCCGTTCTGACATTTTCTATTCATTTTATCAATAATTCAATATAATGTTCAGAGCATATATTCCTCTCTGGTGGAGCAAGGTTCATCAGGATTTTTTAAAGGTTAAAGGTGCAATAGGTGATTGTCTTCAGAATTTTTTTTGGTTATTCTGGTTTAAAGTCTCTTCACATCCCGATGGCAATCATTAAGTTAAGTGGTCTAAATGTATTTATCTGTATTTATATATTCTGTGGAAGGTGTAGGACCAAGAAATGTTCGTCCAATCAAAACACTCAGTCCGAGCGTTTTAATTGTCTTTTCTACCTGTCTGTCAACGTATGTATTTGCATACCTCTGCGCACCCTGTTCGCGCAGACACGATACGTCATCAGCGCGTTCACGCACGCTGTGCAGACAGAGCGAGAATGGCAGGCAAACATCAACAACCCAATCTTCCTTCCTGGTATTGTAGTACTTTTACTAACTGTGCTATATTTTAAGAGTTTTCTCACCGGTGAATGACACATGATGTAGCCCAGCGGTTCCCAATTCCAGTCCTCGCGCCCCCCGCTCTGCATAATTTGCATGTCTCACTTAGTTAACACACCTGATTCAGATAACCAGCTCGTTAGAAGAGAGCTACGTGCATGAACTGTGTTCCGATTGACATGCTCCCTACACAGTGTTCATTGCTCCCTACTCCCTGAGCAAGGGAAATCCGTTGAAGTTTATTTCACTTCGGAACATTCATTCACGGATTGCGCTGCGCAGCGTCTTCACACACAGACGAAACTTACTAGAGAAGTGTGAAGTGTGACATAATATACCTCTGTAAATAAATACAATTTAAATTCACGTCTCGCACACTTTAATGCCCTTTGTATGGAACATACGCTCGCTTCGAACTGGAATCATGGCGGAATATCTGGTGATGTCCACTTCACAGGGCACTTATGACTTATGGTCGAACAGAACAACTGTCGGACGTAATAAGATATACATATGAAATGTGCAGAGCGGGGAGGGCGCGAGGACTGTAATTGTAAACCGTTGATGTAGCCTATTGTAGTAATTTAATGTTGTCTCTGCTATTCTGCTCTTTGAGCGTATGTGCGTTCAGGGAGCGTGGCTTTGGACGGCGATTGCAGGGAGGGTGGAACATTCGCTTTCACTGCTATCAGGCTAAAGTTAGAATTTTCCGAGATATCCTACTGCACCTTTATTTAAAGGTTAACTATGATAAATTTTACAAAGACACAATAAAAAGTGCTTGCTCATGGTAGGAGAAATATGCTTCCCTAATGTCATCCTGGGAGGTTTTTAAGGGTCGTAATTATGATGTCATGTGCCTTCAAGTGGTTTTGGTTGGAATAAAATGGACATATTTTTATCTCTTTTTCCACTTACCGACAACTACAAAAACTAGATGCAGTGCAAATGATGTGCAACTGACACTTTATCTATGCAATTTACTATGAGAACTCTGCCACAGAGAATGATGGGAAATGTAGTTTTGTCACACAACCTATTGGCTCATAAAGCAGCTCTCCAACAGGGCATAAAATGTGAAAGAATTAAATCTTACAGATGAAATGTATAAGCTTGACATTCACAAATACATGATGTAATATATTCTATATCTCTCTCTACTGCATGAAGTGCTCTTTGGTTTCATCAATCTATGAATAAAGAAAAATGATAGTCCAGGCACTTCTTCAGATACAAACATTAAAAAGCCTCAATTTTAATTTGGCTTGCCACACACAGACATTAAAAACTAGCCACTGCATGGTAATGCATTTTGGCAGTGTGGAAAGGGACACTCTAGGAGACTTCAGGAGTCTGTGTTGTTTGGCAAGCCACATTAAAATAAAGCTTTTTAACCTTCGTATAAGAAGAAATGTTTTGGGTCAATTTTTATCTATATTAAATTCACAAAGATACTTGAAGGCAGAATTAGTCTTTCAAAAACAAGGAAGTGGAGAAAATGCGCTTAAAAATAGTGCAAAATAATCTGTACTTATCCAAACAAACAGTATAACAGATCCAGAAATGACAGAATATGAAGTATTACGAATGTATGAATTCAAAAGCAATGCATCATAATCTGACATCAGGAGCTTTTATGGTTTTTAAATGGATAGTCTACTAATGAACCTAAAAATGCAGCCATGTGACAAATATTGCACACATAATGGATTATGAATCATATAGAATGTTATATATCGGAGAAAAACATAATTTTTAACAAGAGCAGAACAAACTCATGAATTGTAAATAGATATGTTTCTACGCAAATTGTCGTAAAGTGTTGAATGTGGCAATTTACTGTATGCAAGAATGGTTTTATGAACAATTTGCACAGAAACTCATTCTGCTTGTGTTTTTCATTATAAATAGTCTCTTTAAATTCATGAAGTTATGGCATAACAAGAAAGGAGTCTTAATCATAAAATGTCTTCCTTTGTAAAACAGCAGCGTGACACACATATGCTCACGGCCATTCTGTCAGACTTGTGCTGAGCCAGATATTGACCAGTCAGACACTTCACAACTGGACCAGAGAGAGACTATACAGTTCTCCCCCACACAACTGAGGAACTATCATAACGACAAGTGATGCTGTCCGTGTACTAATAAGAAATGTAGCAGTAAAGATGACAGCGAGTAAGTTGTGTACTTCTGGAGGGTCTCATGCCAGTCAAGTCAATGCCGTTAAGATAAATGAGAATTCTAACAGATAGCTCTCTCTAGATCACTGTCAAGTGTTAGGACATTTTTACACTAAAATGGAAGCAAACTGCCAAATAACCCTTTCAAAACAATAACTGGATAAACATGAAATAAATAGATGAAAATTCTGTCATCATTTACTCACGCTAAAGTTGTTCCAAACCTGTATGAGTTTCTTTCTTCTGTTCAGCACAAAAGAAGATATTTTGAAGAATGCTGGTAACCAAACATTGACTGTAGCCATTGACTTAAATAGTATGGAATATATTATATATATTCATTGTAAATATCATGCAATTAAGTGTGTGATAACTTATATTCAGGTCACACTTAATTATAAGAATATTATTTCCATAATAAGTACTTTTTTCATAAGGAGTGGTTTGAAGAAGAAGAAGATGATGAAAACGTTGTTCACCTTTTTGTTTATATTCACTGAGACAAACTTCCTAATGGAAGGTAAACATTTCTCTCAAATACCTCCAGAAAATGAAAGCGACAGCACTTGTCTTGGTGTGACAATACAATATGAATGATGCTCTGCATTTTTACTGAGAGAGATCTTCAAATGGCAGTCATTTGTTGAGAAAACAAAAGACATTAGAGTTAGGACTGGAAAGGAAAAATAAGTTTACTATGAAGTCAAGTCACATTTATGCGTATTGTGCTTTATACAATACACATCCATGATAAACGGGAAAACAACAGTGTTAATGTTGTAAAATTACAACTTCAATTTCACAATTACAATTTCAGCTGTAAACCAGCTATACAAAAGTCAACAGTATAATTATTCAGCTCAATTTTGTTCAGTGTTGATTCAATTCAGTTCAATAACACTGTCAATATTGCAAAATTAAAGTAATTATCCAGCTCAATTCAGTTAAATCGATAATATTATTCAGATCATAATGTGTGAAATTTGGTGGGCAGTTATGGATAGTGAAGGAAAACCATTCAAAGTGTCAAACAGACATTTGAACTCTTTCAACATCCCAGGATTCATCTCATGAAGTTGGTTTAATGACCAGGTAAGCAGTGGTGGAATCTGCACAAAAATAATCTCAAATATGACAGCTTTGATTTGAAAAATTGGGGTATTTTGTGAGTCAAAGAAAGATATTAAATATTATTATTTATTTTTTTATTGTCAAACAATTCTCTGTCATTATTCTTACTGAACCATCTGTTACTCCGAGAGACTGGCAGATGTGGAAAAAACAAACTCACCTTTATGTGCAGTATGTTTTTTATAATCCTTCAGTTTTTGTGTTGTTCTATCCTCTAAGAAAGTCAGCAAGATAGTAAGAAAATAAATCGATTTTGCCTTTTTCGACTGGCTCAGATTGTGAGCAAACTGTTAAAAGCTTGGCATTTGCCACATAGTCACAGATCAGTTAGGAGATGCCAAGCTCTGCCCTCTTTGCCATCTCATACAGTGAACTCACGATGACCTATTCGCCTGGGCGTTCATTTTTCACCAAAGGGACCTGACATTTCTCTGACATTTGATCAGCCTTTCCTGTGTCACTAGCGAACTAGTGCTCATCCAATCACAGCAGCTCTAATAGTGACTGATCCAGCTGAATGACTGTGCATACATTACTGTGTGGTGCAGACCGTCATCCAAACAGTAATGGAAACAAACTTTCCCACTACTTCTGACCCTCAGCTCACTGAACATTCTGTAAAAATAATGTGGTCTTGTGCACTGTGAATATCTTATCTGTCCACTTTATTTACATGCTTCACATGCCACATCATTATAAACCCTGAATGCATTAAATTTACTGTATTTTTAATACTGTATCTGTATATTCTATAGATGCTGTTCTGTTACTGATTACAAGTCAGGGATTATCTGTAATGTAATGGCACTTAATACATTTCTTAAAATACCGTCCATAAGAAAATGAGTCTTTAATAGTTTTACTATTAAACTGCCATTTTATAAACGCTCGAGCATTGTGTGAGGAATTAATAGTCTGTTTTATATTTTCATGAACTGGAACAAAAAAAAATGTTCTGAAAGTGATTCCAAAGATTCATCATTGTCTTGTGGATTTCCCTATTCTCATTCAAATTAGAATGATTACAGTGTATGTATTTAGGCTAGATATCTTCCTTGGTGTGAAGGACTATATTAAGACTCACTGAATTATTAAGTGATGTTAGTCTTGGTGGTATTCTTACCTGTCAAGCACAAACAAACTCGGCTTTGGAAGTACGTTGAAACTCTCAGCTCCCTCCAGTGACAAAAAGCTTTACCAATGCTTGGTCCCGTCACATTTTCTCTCTTTCCTCCTTTTTTTTCAAGACGTTTGACCATTCAGTTGTTGAACGTTTCGGACCCTTCAAACTCACTTCAAGTTTATCTATCACGCGCGTGCTCAGATTCTGTTTTTCCATATTAGGACTCCTCGCGTGAATGTGCAAAATAATTCATTTCTCAGGCTCAAAGTGCCTAAAATGCATATTTGGCTAAACAAAGGATATGAATCTCAATGTTACTGTTATTTTATTGTTTAATAGAGGCTGTCACAGAGATGTGATATCTTTCAGGAAGTTTGTATTTTTGGATACCATTAAAGGGGTCATCAGATGCAAAATTCACTTTACAAGTTGTTTGAACATAAATGTGTGTTGGTGTGTGTACACATCCATCC